>JAJJWW010013035.1:0-299199 GCA_023531295.1 Papaver armeniacum | reverse complement strand
TGTAGTAGCGGGATTTCCCACACTACACCCCTTACTCGATTTTGCTCAATTAATCCTTTGAAAGATGTAAGATCAAGAATATTTATTGATTGAATTCATGAAGTGTTTTCACGGGAAAATAGAATTACACTTAAAATTTAAAACACTCTTAAACTTTCTCTCTCTAATGACTTGCTCCACAATTCCAAAAGATCTCTCCTTCTTACGGACTCATTTAGCCCTTTATATAGGGTAATACATAGTGGATGACGCAATTAAGCTCCCCTTTATTTTTCGGGAATGTCTCGCGAAGTGTCGCAGATGCTTAACATTCACTCTCGCGACACTTCTTAACCCTGCGTCAGTCTCACGTCTTCTTTATGTTTTGCCTGTCGTTATTCATTGCGTCGTTTATTTTAACTCCTGCGACTCCCTCGCGACAGCCTCGTTTTTAATCCATGAGCCTTGTACATTGCGATATTATGATCCTACATCTTGCCTCTTTTTCCTTGAATATTGCTTGAAGAGCGATTTGAAGGAAAAATTCATTGTTGTCATATTCCTTGGTTTCAATTGGTGAAGGAGCGAGCAAAAGAATACTTTCCTTAAAAAGTACGTACTTGCCTCTATTCTTTTGCAAAGTTCCGGGCTTCTTTGAGATATATCTGAAGTATCGTCTCCCATCACTCCTCATATTTCTCCTGCGAGGGAAGTATCATGAGAGTTTTTACAATATTCTTTTAAACGCGATGCTTATCTTTATCTCTGTTTCGGTTTTGTACTTTTACACGGTTTTGATTATTAATGTCTTTTCTTGACACGTCTCTTTCAACCGCTTATTCTTGACCATTCATGTCTTTTCTCGCATTAAATGACCTCGTTTTTCTCGAGGCTCTTTTTCCCTATATATATTTTTCTTTTCCCCTCCTTTTCATCCTTTAGTTTGTCTCTGCAACTTTTCTTTGATTCTCTCCTTCCGCAATTTTGCGCTCTATCTTTGCAAATCTTTTCTTCGTCCTTTCTAGCACTTTTTTAACCTTCAACCTCCCATCCATTCCCATACGATAATGGCTGCTATTAGTCGTGCATACAAAGCTTCTTTCAATGAAGTTCAACGAAGTTGCTCGAGAAGGGTTTCACTCTATCAACCATTCACGATCAAGAACCTTCATCTATCCTTTACTGCAAGGCTATTTTCTGATCATCAATGTGATGATCAAAAAATTATAGTCTCGCTAGGTCAGCTTCTCGCAGGACTTCCCATTCCCTTATACAATCCTGAGATGCCCTTATTTTATGAAATCTTATCCCATGAAAAATTCTCTCAGGGTATTTATCAATTATGTGGCGATTGCATTCGCCTAATGCTTGAGTTCATGAAACCGTGGTGCTTTGGCAAAGGATCTTTATACTCTAATACGTTAGAAACCCCGAGTTCGAGACTTGGAAATAGATCTTTGAGAAATACACTTGCAGAGAACTTTTTTGAAAACTATTCAAGTGATACTGAGATGATTAATCCGAAATCTGGTGGGCGTTCGCTGAAAAAGAAGGATAATGTCCACGAGGATAAATTGCTCATGCGGGATATTGATTGGCACCGGGCAATAACACTACTCCTCGCCACTCCAAAGATGAGAAGTGGTGGGTTGTACCCTTAATTTTAAATGGCCCTTATATCGCGGGTTCGCACGTTCTTCCTGCGAATCTCGCGGGTATCATCCTTGGGAATTCAAATGGCACGATAGGAAAAGAGGTATGTTTTCTACTTCAAATCTTGTTTCGCTATTTTCTTTTTATATTTCTTTGAGTTTGTGGAATTTTTGGATCAACAAATTGAGAAGAAGCTACAAGGATAATCCGTTGGAGAGTACTCGACGAGACTTCGATCGCTTACGGGTGAAGTAAGAAACATTCCTTTTATCATTTTTACAATATTGTTGCCTCTGTTTCTTATCTTTAATCGTACGCGAAGGTTGGAGTTGAAGAAAGTTATGTAGCCTTGAAGATTAAAAGTAAGGGTAAAGCGCCGTTCGCAAGGGTAAATCTTACTGCTCCATTAACTAAGAAGCGAAAGGTCCAATCTTCTTCTCGCCTTAGCTCAAGCTCGAATCTTCGACGAGGATAACCATGATTCGAATCCTTCTCTTGCCAAGAAGATTCCGTCAGCCGTTCTTCTATGGATCAATTATCTAGCATCTTCTCGGACTCTTTCCAAGGAATGAGAGATGCTCCCTAGCTTTCTCTTTGCGGGGCTCTCGCAAACGTGTGTAATGCTACTTTATTAGAGGGCAATAATTCTTTCAATGGAGCCTCTAGAATTGTGTCTCGACTTCTTGAATGCACTTGGATCTTTGGTACGTATGCGGTCATATTTCCTTGTTAATTTTAAATTTTAAATGTATATATACATATTAATAATTTCTCTATCTTCTTTTATAGGTTGGAAGAACTTCTTTTGTAGTTGCCTCGGATCTTGAGAGAAGACGCAACAATTTTGAAAAGAAGAATTTGCAATTGAGCAAGAAGATTCAAGAATTAGAGGCGAAGGCTGCGTCATCTCGCGATAAAGACGAGAGAGAATTCAAAGTTAAACACCGAACTTGACTCCCAAAGGGATAGGGTGTCCACTCTTGAACGCTAATCAACACTTTATGGTATAAGATTTTACTTCCTTTTATCATCTCTATTTTATCGGTTGCATATTGCTGCCTAACTTATTACCTTCGTGAGATGTATATAATCTCTCCGATGAGGCTATTCTTCTCCATACATTTCTGAACCTATGGATAATGATCTTCTTCTCGCTCACCTCAATCAATCTCTAAGTAGTTCCTCCAATAAAACTAACCTCCTTTCATTAAGAGATCTTCAATCCAAATATGATCTTTTGGAGATCGAACACGAGATCTAGTTTAAATTTGACTAATCGCTTTAAACGAATGTACCTTGATTCCGAAGAAAATCAAGACTTTAAGGAAGAAAATTAGTAATCTCATTGATGAGAACGATCGCATTACTAACAGAGGTGCCGCGGCATTAGCCAAATTCCACAAATCTCTTCTTGATGTGCAAGTTGAGCGAGATGAACTCCTTCATCGTAATACCATGTTAAGCGGCGAGAAGAGCAAGTTCGTTCTCTTCTCGTTATTAATAGTGATGATGAATTCTTGGGCTGCGAAAGTTTTAGATAATGCCAGAATAACCTAGGTGTTGATGTTAGTCTTCACGCCGAGCATACTTCCTTGATTAAAGATATGATATCGATAGAAAGGTTACTTATTATACCTTATTGCTTCTTACTTACGTAGTATTGCTTGTAAATTACTAACTTGTTGTTACTTATTTGCGGGAGAATCGAGAAGAGGCTTCGAGGTTAGAATTAGAGCTTGAATCGAAAAGAACAACTCGCCGGAATTTTTCAAATGAGAATTGAAGAACTCGAAACCGGAAAAGAACCTTCATGAGAATCTCTCCCTTCGCGAGAATAGATATTCCAAGTTGAAGAAACAATTTCCTAACGACGGTGGAGAACTTTAATAATGATCTTTATTCGTTTTCGCAATGGAGGCATGGAGTATGTTTGTAAGGACCACAATATCCCTCTGCATTCATATCCCTGTCTTCTTGAAAAGGTTCTGAGAATCTGCTGTCTCTCGACGTTTCGATAAGCGAGGCTGGCGAAGAAGAAAATTCTGGCGATGAGAATAATCGAGTGAAGAATCGGATGAAGAAGAAGAATCACCAAAGAGATAACTCTTTTTGTTTTCTTTCTCTGCTTGTAATATACGTACATTTACGTATCCTTATTATAGTGTATTTCTTGGATTTTCCCCTACGAATTCAATCTTCACTCCCCCTTTTTGGTAGTTCTTCCTTGTAATATAATTGGCTAACATTATTGATGTATAACTCTTTCATCGAGAAGATGAATAACAATATTTCATCTTTTCCATTCCCATACTTGCCTCATTATTTATCTTGGATGGAAGATTTTAGTTGTCATCATGTATGTTGTTGGATAATTATTTTATTGTTATTGAAATATATCGTTGCGATGAGGTCGCGGGATTTCCATATTATCTCGCCTTATCATTTCGGTAGTCTTTATTTTATCTCTTCTTGTTGCGACAAGGTCGTAAGCCGCCTTTACACTTTCATGCAATGGCCCATTGACCTTGCCTTATCATTTTGTGTGGTCTTCCAAGTCGGACCTCCTAATTAGAGGTCTTCCCACGCCACCTTTAATCGCGACAAAATCGCGGGACGTCTTTTACACTTGCATGTAAAGACCCATTGATCTTGTCTTATCATTTTCCAAGTATTTTTGCCTCTGCGGGATGTTTTAGTTGCGACAATATGACGGGCCTAGATATTCTTGCGAACATAAAGCCCCATGACATTGCCGTCTTGCGACGAAATCGCGGGACGTCCGTACACTTTCGTGTAAAGACCCGTTGATCTCGCCTTACCTTCGCGTTAGTATTATTGCCTCTGCGGGATAATTGCACAAATATGACAAGCCTAAATTCTCTTGCGAAAACATAGCCTCATGACATTTGCGTCTGTTTTGATACTCCCCTAATGGAGAGCATCGCCCTTATCATCTCCCGGTTGCCCCTTCAAGGAGGCGAAACATCGGCCATACAAGACTAGCTCCTCCCATCCAGGTCTTAACAACAACCGGTTGTTTTCGCGACCTCTTATCCCTTATACCTATAGGGTTTATGGTTACAAGGCTGCACCCTAAGTGGAGTTTTCTTGGGCGAGTGCAACATATGCCAAGACTTGCCAAGAATGGCCGGGGTAGGTTCATCCATCCGGGCACTCGGCTCAACCCAGTGTGCCTCGGCGCCTTGAGCATACAACGACTCCTAAGAAGAGACCCTCGGTCGCCCAACCGGTATAACCTACATATATAGTTGGGAATCCAAGGTACCTCTTAGGATAGGCTTTCATGGGCCCCAAATTTTCATGACTCGGGCTTCGGGAGCGGTGTAACCTTCCCCACGAGCCATGTCGAGAGATACCCCCTTATATGACGCACTTTAGGTCTTACATTTGCCTCTTCGAAATGTTATTCGCGAACTAGGGTGTACGCCATAAAGGTTCGTCCCATTCTTTTACTCATTTATATTTGTTAAGTCATTCAATCATTCGTTTTTCATTATTTACTGATACTGGCTTGCGAAGTACTCGCACAATTCTGTATTTTCATTTTTCTTCCTTAACCCTAATTCCCATATACTCTTGTCTGCGAGATTCTCGCACATCATTACTTCAATTGCTCTTTTTCTCCTGTTTTTGTTGATTATTCACTTCTTATGCCTTTTGTTCCTCATATCCTTTGCTTCTTTATTACCATAATATTCGCTTTGTCTCTAGGCATTCACCTCGCAGGTATGTTCATCCTTACTTCTATGGCATCCACCATCAATTTCTCCTTTCTCTGCCCATCTCTCACATGTTGTTTCCAATCTTTTCTTTTGGCATTTCTTTCTTCGACTTTCTACATCTACTTCATGACATTGTTGCGACTCTTCCAATCTCCTGTATAATACCAATGCCATTTGGATGTGGAAATTTTATACATTGATGATATGTTGATGCGACTCCCAAGATCTCATGAAGCCATGGCCTCCCAATTAGCGCATTGTATGGAGATTCCACGTCAACCACACGAGAATAAAATATCGATTGATAATCCTTGTAGAGGTATTCTCATGCGAACCTCTCCCTTTGGTTTGTTTGCGTGCCATTAAAGCCATATATCTTATATGTAGAGGATCAAATCCTCATCTTCTCCTCCCATCGTCTTGTAAGTGTGGTAGAAGAGAATATTCTTTGAACTTAGGTGTCGATTAAGATTCGGTTGATCGCCCGGCAAGCTCGCCTCATCATCTTCTCCATCAAGTGGTTTGGGTTAATCTCTAGTTTCACAACCAACGGGCTATCATGTGTTTCTCTTCCTTTTGGCACTTCATCTGCGAGAGAAAGAAATGGTCTTGACTGCCACTTTTCTAATCGAGTCGTTCTCGCCAGGCTCATTATTTCTTTATCATTAGCATCTCTCGCAAAGACTCTCTGAGCACGTTGTCATGAAAATCTTCGATTGTGCGATAAGAGTGGACGATAGAGTTGCAATTCAAATTTTTAGCTTTTGTTCCGACCTCTATCACAAATGTTTCCTTTCCTTTCGGCGACAGCTGACATTGCATTTACGGTGGTGGTGGTAATGTCTAGGCCTTTTTCTTCTCCCTTTAGAAAGTGATTCGACTTCCCTTGATCAATCATCCACGAGAATGATTCTCTTTACGTTTTTTACTGCGGTCGTTTGTTTGATGTCCATGGAAGCGGTGGTAAGAACAAAACTCATGACTTCATGCTTTGGTGGTGGTTCCATCCCAGCGTTCCAAGGTCTTTGGTACATCTTCCATCACAAGTATAGCCTCCCAGATCTTTTCCACACTAGCATTCAATGGAGGCATCTTAATTGGTTCCCATACTATTCTACGACTTCTCTGCCCTCCATGGTTATATTGCCTTCGTCCACCGTAAGTTTCTTGCACATGATCTAGCCTCTGAATCTTATTATTGCTGTTACGGTTATAGTAGTTCCTTTCTTGTTCAAACTCCTCTTGGTCATGGCTTCCCATAGCTACTATCTTCCGCTGTCCCTCATCAGCTTTCACCTTCTTGTCCTTGCGAAGTGCTCGCCCTTTGTATTTATGAATTGAGGTAACAAGCTTGCGTTCGCAGCATTCGAGTTTGGGTTGACCCAGGATAAGAATTCATTTCATTACTGTCTTTCTTCTAAGGCGATATATTCTTCCTGTAGCTCTCGCAGTTCTGCCATCGTGATTGTATTTTTGACTCTAAAAATTTGAATGTATAACAAGTTAGTCGCGAAGAGAGCGTTCACAAATGAGAGAATAAGATATCTTTCCTCCACTCGTCCTGCCATTTCGCTACACATGGTCCTCCATCTTATTGTCAACTGCCTCAAGCTCTCGCCAACCCTTTGTCTCAACCCGAATACATCTTGAATACCGGTCGCGAAGAGTTGTTACTTATGTATGCTCCCGGGAATGTGGCTTGTAAATGGTCAAATGATGCGATTGTGTTCCTTGGAAGACCTTCAAACCATTTTAGTGCTTCTCCTATTAGGCTCGATGCGAAATATTTGCACGAAAGTATGGTATCATGATTCTCCCACTTATTGCAACATACATCTCATATAAGCCTTGATATGTTGTATCGCACGGAGTTGTTCCATCAAAGATATTGGTTAATGCGGGGAGATTGCACTTAGGAGGTATTCCTCCATCTCGCCTTCTAGCGTGAAGGGATTCTTCGCGGCTTCTGCGATGGCTTAATCCCAATTGTCTCCTTCCCCCTTCCCTTCTATTGTTCGGAATCCTCTCATTTCAGCCAGTTCTCTTAAGATTTGTTCATTTGCATCGAGGATTTGATTCTCTTGGTCTTTTTAACTCGCTTCTCTCCTTCTTCGCTCGTGCCTATCTTGACCTTCTTGCTCGTTATTTTCTCCTCTTTCTTTCTCTGCGACGCTCTTCTTCGTTTCTTTCGTCAGTTCGCACGCCATTGTATCGGTTGTTCTCTCCTCTTGGCTGTCTCTCGGCTCTCATCTGCACCCTCTCATATTCTTCATTAATATTTCTATTGGTACGATTTTGTTCCCTTCTTCTTTCGCGGTTGTCATGGTTATTACGTCGGATTGCTTCTTCCATCTCTTGATTTTCCATTTCTTCTCTTATCCTTTCTCTTTCGCGAGCCAGCCCGCTTGTTCAATGTAGTGTCTCTCAATGTCATCCTCGATTTCTCGGTTTTTCTCAATTCTTCTCTCCCAGTGCAAGATTATTCTCCCTTCGGCCCATTGGGTCATTCGGTTCTTGGAGTTGCATGTTTCCTTGATTTTCCCTATTCCGCTCATTTTGAAGATTTTCGGGTTGAGGAATATAACGATCTTATTTCCCCTCTTCTCTCGCCATGCTCTATACTCGGATTTTGTGTTTCTTCCTCGGTACTTTACATGTTGGTAAAACTCTCCTTCTTTCTTCCCTATTCGATCTTGAACTTGATCTCACGCTACTTCTAGATCTCCTATTTTGCAACCTCATATTTTCCATCCTCAATTCATGATTCTGTCTTGTCAAGTTTGCTCGTTCTTACGCCTCTAACCGTCTCTCTTCGTGTATTGTTTGTCTCAATCTTTCTAATCTTTGCGATTTCTTCGTTTTCTCATTCATTCCTTGCTCTCCTTGTCCATTGTTCACCAGTTCTTTGCTCCTCTTCTCTCTCGTCTTGAGAATCGAGACCTCAAGTATGTACACTTAATCTATCATAATCCACAGCCGCGTTTGCTCTTTGGGGAGATCGGTGGTTGGTTTTGATCTTCTCCATCGTTTCTCATATTCATCCTTGTGATTCTCTGTTTCATTCCTCCTTTCTCCGACAAGTCTCCCACTTCTTCTTACAATCGTTGGTTGCCCTTGTACATTTCTTCTTCTAGCCATTTTCTTTTCTAATGAATTCTTGAGTATCTTCTCCAAATCTTTTCTCTGTTAATCCAAATTCCTTCCAATTTCTACGTCAATCTCTCGCCGAGTCCACATTTCTAGCGCATATGTAGTAGCAGGATTTCCCACACTACACCCCTTACTCGATTTTGCTCAATTAATCCCTTGCGAGGGGAAGAGTATCATGAGATTTTTACAATATTGTTTCCGCGACTGCTTATCTTTATCTGTTTCAGTTTTGTACTTTTACACGGATTTTGATTATTAATGTCTTTTCTTGACACGTTTCTTTCAACCGCTTATTCTTGACCATTCATGTCTCTTCGCATTAAATGACCTCGTTTTTCTCGAGGATCTTTTTCCCTATATATAGTTTTCTTTTCCCCTCCTTTTCATTCTTTAGTTTCTCTCTGCAACCTTTCTTCTTAACCCTCGCCAGGTCTCACGTCTTCTTTATGTTTTGCCTGTCGTTATTCATTGCGTCGTTTATTTTAGCTCCCTGCGACTCCCTCGCGACGCCGTCGTTCATTAATCCCGCGAGCCTTGTACATTGCGATATTATGATCCTACATCTTGCCTCTTTTTCCTTGAATATTGCTTGAAGAGCGATTTGAAGGAAAAATTCATTGTTGTCATATTCCGTGGTTTCAATTGGTGAAGGAACGAGCAAAAGAATACTTTCCTTAAAAGTACGTACTTGCCTCTATTCTTTTGCAAAGTTCGAAGCTTCTTTGAGATATATCTACAGTATCGTCTCCCATCACTCCTCATATTTCTCTGCGAGGGGAAGAGTATCATGAGAGTTTTTACAATATTCTTCACAATGTTGCTTATCTTTATCTTGTTTTGATTTTGTACTTTTACACGTTTTGATTATTAATGTCTTTTCTTGACACGTCTCTTTCAACCGCTTATTCTTGACCATTCATGTCTTTTCTCGCATTAAATGACCTCGTTTTCTCGAGGCTCTTTTTCCCTATATATAGTTTTCTTTTCCCCTCCTTTTCATCCTTTAGTTTGTCTCTCGCAACTTTTCTTTGATTCTCTCCTTCCGCAATTTGCGCTCCACGCTACTGCAAATCTTTTCTTCGTCCTTTCTAGCACTGTTTTTAACCTTCAACCTCCCATCCATTCCCATCTTTTGATAATGGCCGCTATTAGTCGTGCATACAAAGCTTCTTTCAATGAAGTTCAACGAAGTTGCTCGAGAAGGGTTTCACTCTATCAACCATTCTGATCAAGAACCTTCATCTATCCTTTTTGCAGGCTATTTTACGATCATCAATGTGATGATCAAAAAATTATAGTCTCGCTAGGTCGACTTCTCTTGGGACTTCCCATTCCCTTATACAATCCCGAGATGCCCTTATTTTATGAAATCTTGTCCCATGAAAAATTTTCTCGGGCTGTTTATCAATTATGTGGCGATTGCATTCGCCTAATGCTTGAGTTCGCGAACAGTGGTCTTGGCAAAGGATCTTTATACCCTAATCTTTGTTAGAAACCCGAGATTCGCAGACTTGGAAATAGATCTTTGAGAAATACACTTGTAGAGAACTTTTTGAAAACTATTCGGTGATCGAGATGATTAATACGAAATCTGTTGGGGCGTTCGCTGAAAAAGAAGGATAATGTCCCTTTGAGGATAAATTGCTCATGCGGGATATTGATTGGCACAGGGCAATAACACTACTCCTCGCCACTCCAAAGATGAGAAGTGGTGGGTTGTACCCTTGATTTTAAATGGCCCTTATATCGCGGGTTCGCACGTTCTTCCTCGATTTTGCTCAATTAATCCCTTGAAAGATGTAAGATCAAGAATATTTATTGATTGGATTCATGAAGTGTTTTACACCGGAAAATAGAATTACACTTAGAAGTTAAAATACTCTTAAACTTTCTCTCTCCTAATGACTTGCTCCACCATTCCAAAAGATCTCTCCTTACGGACTCATTTAGCCCTTTATATAGGGTAATACATAGTGGATGACAAAAGCTCCCTTTATTTTCGGGAATGTCTCGCGAAGTGTCGCAGTGCACAAACATTCACTCTCGCGACACTTCTTAACCCTCGCCGGTCTCACGTCTTCTTTATGTTTTGCACATGTCGTTATTCATTGCGTCGTTTATTTTAACTCCCTGCGACTCCCTCGCGACGCCGTCGTTCATTAATCCCGCGAGCCTTGTACATTGCGATATTATGATCCTACATTAATCTTTATGAGTTAAAGCCTTTTATGTCATGTTTTGATAAAAAGAAAGGATAAAACTTTTGTTTATGAGGATTATGTCTATTGTATGTCATTGTGCAAATAGTGATGGAAAATAGAATGAATTCTTGTTTATTCCGCAGTATTGATCTTCCCTGATCCATATTTTATGTATATACTATGAGGCTCCGTAAGTTCTCTTATGTTGAGCAATTCCGATTAGATTAATCATGGGTTTTCTTGTGGTTAATTTAATTGAGTATTTTTGGATTCAAATTCATATTCGTATGTGATTTGTCATGTCCAAAGAAATCCTACTTTTCTTATGAAATTAAGGTCGCTCTTGTTGTTCTTTCGGGAATGACATTTTATGGGGGAGAGTTCTTAATTGAACTTGTGCTTAATTGCCAAATCTTTGTGGGGAGTGCGGCTGTGGAATATTATAGGAGTTATCTTGTATCTTTATAAACTCCTTGATGAAAGCATTTAGCTTCTTTGTATGATTGCATCTAAATAAGTTGATATGTGCTTACTTTTGGTCATGAAATGTCTCTTTGGAAATTTCATTAGGATCCCTTTTCGTACCTTTGCCAATTTTATTGACAAAAAGGGGAGAATTAATGTGTAGTTCACACTACAAATACATATGGTTTTCATCATTATGTAAGGGGGAGTGGTTTCCATGTGAGATGGAGTATTGACTAAGGGGAGTGATACATATCACCATAGTATTGTTGCTCGAAGTTGTGATACAATTGAACTTTAATGCTGTGTAATAATACTATGACACCGTAAAACGATGATTGAGAATTCTTGTTTTCTCATTGTTATAGCTACGGATTTTCAACAACGATGATGCTAAACTTACAACCTTTGGAATCATTGGAGTACTTGGAAGTGACGAAGATTTCGAGTAATGTTGAAGATTAGGCATGTGGAAAAAGAGCTACAAAAGTTTATTTATCTATTTTTGTATTCCATATGTATTAATAGTTTTGTCACTAAAATTGACAAAGGGGGAGATTGTTAGAGCACTGCTCGGTCGAAATCGCATGCGTTGCTATCTCAAGCATGTTTGTCAATGTTAGTGATCAAAACCATAAGTCTTGATTTCTAGTCTACTATAGCTAAGTCTCGGACTAGGATAGAAAGTGTATTTGAGCTCAAGAACTCCATGGTGATCATTATACAAGACGAAGAACTACTCAAGGAACTGGTGGAACTTCATCGACTAAAAGTTATGTGGAGACTTGAACTTATCTATCACTCAAAACTCTATGTACTCTATCTCCTATCTTGAGACAAAAGTCGTTTGCTATATAGACTTTGATTATACACATTTGCTATTTCAAGCCGAGTTTATCTCGCTTATCTATTTCTCGAAATATGTGTTGGTAAGCTTTCGCTTTGGCCAAGTTCATCTTTACCTAGTGACGAAAGTCATGTTATGTTTCAATCACTTGAAAATGGCTTTGACGAAAAATAATTTGTGAATAACAACTATATAACGTCCTCTAAGAATGTTTCAATGATTGAAATGAGAGTTTAGATTATATAACCATTGTTGGATATAAGCATTGTGTGGTAACACATACATGTATAAGTCCTTATTCCTTGAACCAAAGTCTCCATGTACTTTGCTGCCCAGAAACTGTAAATAGTCCATGAACCCAGTCAGCGTCTTGTCGGAGGTTTTCTTCCCGAAAAATCTGTTGGAGTTTGTGAACTATTTACAAACTTATTCCTAATACTTAAGTCCGCGTACTTAGGTTGGTTATTTTCTAAAAATGATTATTCGTGAACTTATACTTATATTAACTAAGGAATGCAAGTTTGCAAACCGTGGCTATAAAGTTCATGAATCGATTCGAGTGAATCAAATCGTTTTTGCTTCGATTGTGTCTTGTATACTTCTATAAGATCTAAGCAATTGAAAAACTCTCTAACTAGTTCATTTGAGTCATTTGAACTAGTTATGGTAAAGAAGAATATGGTTAATATGGAAGTGCTCATATGGCTAACCATTTGGTTAACTACTATTGAACCAACAAATGTACATGTTTGGGTACGGTTACACAAACCTAAAACGTGCATTTCATTTGTGTGTAACAAGCTAAGTTTTCGATCTAACGGTTGAAAGATATTAGCTTGAATCTAATCAGGTTTTTATCTAACGGTGAATATTGAATACTTTGTTACTAAGATAACATTGATTGCAAACCCTGATTTGAAAGACTATATAAAGGAGAACTCTAGCAACTGGGAAACCTAATCCCCACACCTCATGTGTGATACTAGTTGTATAAGCTAGAGTCGATTCTCCTTTAACCTTAGGTTTCTACCGAGACCATGTTGGTTAACGACTTGAAGACTTCATTGGGATTGTGAAGCCAGACCGATACTACTTTCTTGTAGTTGTGTGATCTGATCTTGTTGTTTCAATCGTATTAAGTACAATCGTAACGATTGGCTTGAGATTGATATCTCCGATAGGCAAGATATAAAAGTAATCACAAACATCTTCGTCTCATCGTTTGTGATTCCACAATATCTTCTTTCGCCGCGTAGATTAAGATTATTGTGAGGTGATTGATAATACTAGGTTGTTCTTCGGAAATATAAGTCCAGGTTATCAATTGGTTTCTGTTCACCTTGATTTATCAAAAGACGGAACAAAACTCGTAGGTATTTATGTGGGAGACAGATTTATCTATTACCGTAGACTTTTCTGTGTGATACAGATTTGTTTATTAAAGTCTTCAACTTTGGGTCGTAGCAACTCTTAGTTGTGATTGAGATCAGCTAAGGGAATCAAGTGCGTAGTATCCTGCTGGGATCAGAGATGTAAGGAGCGCAACTGTACCTTGGATCAGTGTGAGATTGATTGGGGTTCAACTACAGTCCAAACCGAAGTTAGTTTGTAGTAGGATAGTGTCTGTATCGGCTTAATACAGTGTGTGTGTTCAATCTGGATTAGGTCCCGGGTTTTTTCTGCATTTGCGGTTTCCATCGTGTCTGTAATTTTTTTTCCGCATTATATTTTGTTATATAATTGAAATATCACACATCTGGTGTCTGTGTTATTTTTTTTCCGCATTATATTTTGTTATATAATTGAAATATCACAGGTTGTGCGTTAAGATCAATCAATTAGAATATCCAACCTTGGGTTGTTGATTTACATTGATTGACACTGGAACATTGGTCTTTGGTACCGTTCAAGTTAATTTCTCTTGTATTCAATTTGACTCGCAGATTTCTATTTGCTTGAGTAAGTATTGAATCGAGAAATCGAGATATAACTCTTTGATATACTTTTAATAAGATTGAGTCTGGTTGATTCCCTTAAAAGTATACTGGAGTTAGTCCGTATAGATTGCTAAACGAAATATTGGGTGTGGTTGTTGTACCCCCGCTTTTTAACGATACATAAGTCAGGCATTGTGAATAGTTTTACCAAGATACATAAACAAGTTATGAGCGGTTATACTAAACACACATATTGGTAATCCAAAGATTTGCAATGAATAACAGTACCAATAAGCCTAGCGATTTCCCTTTCGATTCACAAAACAAGTTTATGAATGTACTTCCTTTAAACGAATGTATAACATTGTTTCCTAGGACGAAATCTTCACCCATACCCATACAATTATGTCGATATCTTATATACGAAGTTCAAAAGATAGGCGTTATACTTCGTATTATAATTCCTTAATACTACGTCTAACTAGAGTATAATCATTCACAGCTTCGCAGTTATGTTTTCAATATAACACGACTTGAAAGATACGTTAGGAATGAAACAGTTCAAGTCAAAATATTACTAACCTCAAGAGGAAGGATGATGTCGTCATTGTAGCTCTTTACTTCTTCACATTCTTGAAGTCTTCGACTAATACTTGTATGTCTCATATCCTAATAAATTTCTAGCTAACCTATACGAAGTTGACTCTAGTAAATAATCAAGCGACTCTTTAAATGAGTTTTGGTTCACTAAAATATGATAACCAAACTTGACATACCAACGCTTGGTGGGTTCAACCGAGCTATGCTCTAACAGTCTCCCCCTTTGTCAATTTTAGTGACAAAACTCTTACATCATATGGATAAACAAATTACAAGAATTTATTATACATACGCTTGATTCCCAATTTCAACAGCACAATAACCTGTATACATTAAATCCACAAATGCCGCTATTGACATTATAATAACAAAGTTAATACTTCCCCTAAAGGTAATATAGGTAGATTTTCAATCCGCACGTCTTTGTTATTCCCTTTGTAGTTAAGATAACCACAAATATGAATATGATATGTTACTCCCCCTTAGTCTATGCTTTACTCTTTCGTTAGATATAATGTTTAAGCATCATTGTCCTTTCCTTAGTGATACCAAATCACTTGTTTACTCCATATATTTCTCCCCCTTTTTGTCACAAAATGACAAAGGTACGAACAAATAAAGGACAAACCGAAAGGATCTTACAAATCTCAAAAGACTTGCAACCTATAAGAGTTAAGCACGAGGGTTCCATGCACCATTTTTGATAACCAATATCAAAACCGAAACTACAAAGTAATTTTGTTTTGATAAGTTACCAAGGAAACAATTGCCCGAAGCAATTTTCCCTAGTAGTTAGCAAATTATAAATTGACTAAGCACCTTAGTTCTTTTGCTAAACCGATTGCACAAATATAATCGCTTGTTTGATAAGACCAAAATAAAGATCAGAATTAACTCTATTTTTCTCATCTGGTTCTAATTATTCGAACAATAACCTAGACCTTTCACTTTAAACAAGACAAGTACTAGGTTAGTTAACTAGTATTTCTTGTTAAGGCATTCGATTAGACTTGAATAACCGAATCCTATACTTTGATAAGTCTAACTAAGATCAAAATTAACTTACTTTCTCTTATCCGGAATCGAATTGGACTAAACAAATGATCCCGAAAACTTTTGTTAAGCCATAAATAATTCATACAAACCAGATAAATCAACTTGCATAATCATTTATCTCAACCGGAAGCAATTGAACCAACATAGACATTATAGCACCGCAATTGCACCGTAATTTCGTTAAGCCTAAACAATTGATACCAAACAATAAAGAAAGATAACAATAGTTTTTCTTACCGGAAACAATTGAATCACACACTGTTGATGGTAGGGTTAAAATTGTAAAAACCTTGCATCTGATGTGACGTCACTTAGTAAGGAAACGAAGCCGTGAGTGTTAACCTTTCCACCGACATATTTATTGAGTCGTTCAATATATTTACATGAAATTTATCCAGACTGGCGAATGTAGCAACCATCCCCGATGTTCTGTAAATTTCGCCGCCTTGCCTATATTCACTTGATATAAGTTTCTTTGAATACTTTCCGTGCTATGTTCCCCGGCTGAACCCTTAATGTTGATATGGCATGACAATTTGTATTCATTCGCAGTAGAGTAGCACGAATTTCCAAATATAAAGGATAAGGTCTTTGCATAAGGTATTCAATCAGAAAGCATGCTGCTCTCTGGCAATGAACTTAAAAGAACTCTGTGTCAACACATAGAATTCAATCGATTACCCTGACTAATTTGCAAAAGTTAGGATTTTGCTCCTTGCGCAGTATATCAGACCTTGCTTGTCGAAATTTAAGCCTAGGCAAACTAGGTAATTAATCCGCCATGGATTAGTAGGTGCAAAACCTTGCCCAGAATCAGAAAACAAGGAGCCACGGGACAGCAAAGGGAGGCGTGGCCATTCTTTAGGCCAGCCGGCGCCACTTGCCATTGGCCACGCCCCCATCCTAAACCGGCCCTACTTCCCTCGACCAATAAGGTCGCCTTAAAACCGCCACGCTCACACCAGTCGTGGCTGGGCCCTACCTACCGGCCCCAATTTCCATCGACCAATCAGGTCGCTCTAAAGCCGCCACACTCACACCAGAAGTGTAGCCACGCCCATGCTTGGCCGACCCCTCTCCTTCCTATCGACCAATCAAGTCACTTTAAAATACGCCATGAGTAATAGAGGTGTGGTCGCGCTTTATGTTTGGCCGGCCCCTTTTCTTGACCAATCAAGTCGCTCTAAACTCGCCACCATATATTAAAGGCCAAACGCACCCTGCCGCGCCACCATACTAACTGGCAAGCCAAACTCGCCCTACCACGACAACATATTAATCGGCATGCCAACATGCCGTAGTAAAATGCTAACATGCCACTCTGCCGCAGTAGCATGCCAATGTGCCACAAATGACGCCACTACACGCTAATCCACCTTTTGTTCGTGGTCAATGCCATAACGGACTCCAATTAGGATTTCGTGATCGAAATAATACTTTTTTAGCCGAAACCCTAATTTTTGGTCATAGTCCACAACATGCCACGAGCAACTTTAGCCTTGGCCATGCCGTCAAGCCCTAACTTTGGCTACGGTGCCAAATCCTAGCCTTGGCCACGCCGCCAAGCCCTAACTTTGGCCACAACGCCAAATCCTAGCCTTGGCCACGCCGCAAAGCCCTAACTTTGGCCACAACGCCAAATCCTAGCCTTGGCCACGCCGTCAAGCCCTAACTTTGGCCACAACGCCAAATCCTAGCCTTGGCCATGCCGCCAAGCCCTAACTTTGGCCGCAGCGCCAAATCCTAGCCTTGGCCACGCCGCCAAGCCCTAACTTTGGCCGTAGCGCCAAATCCTAGCCTTGGCCACGCCACCTAGTCCTAACTTTGGCCACAGAGCCAAATCCTATCCTTGGCCATGCCTCCAAGCCCTAACTTTGGCCACGACGCCAAATCCTAGCCTTGGCCACGCCACAACGCCACAGACGCGGCTATGCCACCGTGCCGTAGGCGCATGCCACTATGCCGCGGCTATACCGTTATGCCATTAACAGGTGCCAACAGAATGTGGCCATAATCAACGGCCACCCTCTCTCCTAAATTGCAATCTCAGCCATCGAAGTTCGCCACTGAACTGACAGACTTGTGGCAAGCTTCAGGTGACCAACTGCCTAAATCTAGTGGCCATGGCTACGCCAGGCACCACTTACACCACCGTGCCACTGGCATGCACGAGTGATAGGGTGTAGAATACATCCTATTTATTATCTATTGTTTATGCTTTCTTTGCTATTTTTCTTGTAAATTATGTATTTTACGCTTGTTTTGAGTTTTATAGATACTTTGGAGTCGCACGGAGGAAAAGAAGAAGAAATTACTCTATTTGAGCCAAAAGGGCAAAATTGTCATTTCGGGGGTGAACACTATTTGGAGCCCAATCAAGGTTAAGGGGCAACTTTCTCGGAGGAATACTATAGACGAGGCCAAGCGAGGTTAAGGGGCTGGAAACTTTGGCTAGCCCTTATCAGAAGTGACCACCTACTATAGGCACCCATCTGGGGTGGTTCTTATGTTGGGCGTTTTGATCCCAAATCATTACACAACCCTAAATCGAGAAATATCTTCTCTGAATCATTTATGCTGAAATTGAGAAACAATGGATGCTACTGTCCGAGTAATTGAAAGTAAGGAGAGATTAAATCAAGAACAGATCGAGAAATTGCTACTGATAGTGGTATTGTTCGAATTACAGAGAATAAAGCAGTGCAACCGCTGTTATTAAGCCGAAAGAGGAAACAGATCGAGAGTTGGAGAGAAAGATTGAGAGATGAATTAACAGAATGGGTTTTGTGATTAGTCTGTCGATGAATCAGAGATAGGGTTTGGACCGAATCGATTAGTAAAGGAGTCTTGGAGCTGAATTTGTGTTCAAATTGATTCAAGATGAAGAAGAAGAATATGGGTTCGATTTGTGAGAGGTGAGTTTGCTATTGTATTGAAGGGCTGTATATGTGCTGGTTGAGATTCAGAGAAGGAACTAAGGCTGCTGTAAAATAGAGAAGACATAATCGATTAGGTTTTGTTGGTTTATAGAGAAGATAGAGCTGCTGAGTAACGAGTGAAGCACTGAAAGGAAGAATGGGTTTTTGAATTCGTGATGCTGTGAAGATGAAATGGGTTGAATCTAGCAACAGATGGAGGTCAAGATAAGGCGGTGTTCTGATGGTTCTTGAGTTCGACCAAAGAATAGAAGGTGTTAATGTTTGAACTAAAAAAAAAAGTGAAGATAGAGTTGGAATCGGTTATTGGAATGGTTTAAAGGGTATGGACATTGTTTCCATGGATGATTAACAAAGAGTTCTGTGGTTTTTTTTAGAGTTTGAGTTTGAAATTGAAATTGAAATGAATGAGAGGTGGTCTGAAGACTGAAGCAGCAATTGTGTATTGAGTAGTGCTTGAAATAGATGTATGTTAGGATTGCTACAGGTGAAGACCCAAAAATCGGCCTGAAATTGGCCTGAGAAATGCCCAGAAACAAACGAAACTCTGCCTGAATTTCTTACAGGCGAGTCAACCCGATGAGCCGATCCAACTCAGCTGAGTAAGACCAGTCAGCCAACTAGGCAGCTGACTCGTTGCTGACTCTACTTCCTTGACCCGGTTGACTAACGGTTGACCGTCTTGACCGTTACTTTTAACGGTATCGGAACGGAATATTCCCTCGACGGACAGAATTTTCAGGTTGCCAGCGGTGACGGATTCCGGCCATAATACCAGCTTTCCGGCGACCAAAAATTACAGAATTTTGTGTGGATTCCTCTCAAGGGTGTGAAGACTTGGACTTGGAATTGGATGGAGAATTTGGGTCAAATTTGGAAAGAGAAGATGGAAGATGAGGAAGACTTGAATTTGGAAATTGAATTATTAAGGGAAAAGGATTTTTATTCCTTGGAAGATATGGAGAACATTGAAGCCTATAAGTAGAGAAGTTCTCTACACATCTTTATATATTTTTTTACACACCTCTCTACACACACAACACTTGTGTTTTTGCTTTCAATTCTTCTTCTTAATTATTTGTGTGAACTTTAAAATTCTCCTTTTAATTATTTTGTGTGAATTTCAAAAACATGAGTAGCTAATTTTCTTATTGATTGAGGATGAATTCCTAGTTCTTAACATGTTTTGAGTTTTGTTTTTAATTCTATCTTGAAGTTTTTCACATGATTATCGTTTGTTTTTACTAATAGGAATGTTTATTCATTCATGATTGATTGATAGATTGTTTAGAGTGCACGCTAAATTGATTTGTTCATTCAACCTAATTCTAGTATAAGTTAGGGAATAAGTAATCGTTCTCGACACTTTACACAAGTAGAAAACACGAGACCTTGCGGAGGGATTAAAGTGGAGCGATTGTGTGTAAAAACAACGCTAGAAAGTGGACCAAGCGAACCGAGTTTAACTACTAGTACTAAACCTAAATTCATAGATCTTAATGCATTCGGGGAATTACATCTTGTAAGCGAACCTCAAGGTGGTTCTTTTGAATAGAATCTGATAACTAAGCGGACTTGTTACTCAGTGAAATAAGGGATTTTGGGGCTAGCTAAGCGAACCTGCTATCCTACGGTTGGTGATAATCTGTGACTAATAACAAGTAGAAAAGAACATAACTTTAATCATTGTTTTGCAACGAAGAAGGATTCCTTGGTCTTGTCTCTCTTATTGATTTCAACTTTATCTTTTAATTGCTTGTTTATTTTCTTTTGCTTTTTACACCCCCCTTTTGTGACAATTTTTACAACTAGAATCTCTTGCTCCTCGTGGGAACGAACTTGACTTCCATTATATTATTTTTAATTGAGTGGAAATAAGATATTAATTTGATTGCACCTACGACACGCATCAAATTTTGGCGCCGTGCTTACGGGGCAAATTGGACGATTTTAGTTGTTTTTATTTTTCTTTTTGCTTTATTCTTGCTTTGTTAGATTGTATATCGTATCTAACTTGGTTTCTGAGAATCTTATTTCAGGTATCGGTTTTCCATGTATGGTGGACAAGAGCAAGAATATTACAACAATCAATACAGTTTTCAACCTCAACATTATGGCAACTTCCAACCATCCTTAGGATACAATCAAAACCAATCTTTTGGCTATGATCAAATTCCTACAGAACCTTATGGATATTCTCATACATATCAACAACCTTATGACGGGTATGTAAGTGGACAATCACAAGGATGGGAGGATAGTTTTGTTTATCATCGAAATTCTCTAGTTTTGTAGATAAGATGTCGCCATGATTGGGGATCTTCAACAAAAGTTGCAAGAATCACTACAAGACAAGCAACCCTATGTTTGGGAGGAACCACGTCGAGAAATTCAAAGGAATTCGGAGAAATTATACGAACAAATTACTCAACTCGATAAAAATAGGGATGAGCAACTCCAACAACTTCAAGACGGCATTGCTAAAGAACGAAGAGACATGGATCAATACAAGGAGGAGAGGGATAAAGAAGAATTTTGCTATCAAAGCAATAACTATTCTAATGTGCCTATGGTGTGTAGTGAATATTTGATCAATGATTATGTTGGAAAAGGCCAACCTTTGGAGACTTTTGAAGACGCTAGTGTAGCTTACTCGAGCCTTGATCTTAATAATGATCAAGCACCTATTCAAAAGGTAGAGCTTGAGGAAGATGCAATTAGTGCTTGGAAAAAATTCCTTTGGGAAAGATATGAGTCCGCGGAAGTGTATGAGCGTTGCAACAATGAGGAAGTTATTCCAACTCCGGATCATAATAACGATCCTTCGCCTATTCAAAAGGATGGGATTGGGTGTGACTTACCTATTGTTATAAACGGTGTAACACCCTCACAAGAAGATCTTACAATTTATACCGACGAGAATCACTTTAGTGAATGGCCCGATTTCGATGATGAGAATGTTGAAGAGATGATGCTAGAGGATGAAACCAACTTGATTGATTTTGTGGAAGACCCAATTGAACTTGACAATGATTTTAATGATGCCAAGACTTTGGTTAAGGTAGAAAATAACGATGAATGGTTGCAAGATTCGATAGAGGACCACGATATACAAGAGGTAAGTAATTCACATGAATTCTCTAAGGATGAAGAGGATTCCGCAAAACAAGAGATTGTGCAAGGTTTGTCTAACCCTTTGCATATTGATTCTTCTCCTTTACCTCTTATTGGTTTGAATGTTTGTGCTTGAAAGTATTTTTGGATGATTTTGTTTCTAGATATCCACCATTGGAAACACTTGATGCTAACACCATGCAGGTTTGCCAAGAGGAATACATGGAAGTTCCAAAATTCTATGTTCTTTATACACTTCCGAGTGTGGACGAGAATAAGTGTGGGGGAAATTTCTATCGAGCAATAATTTCACTATTGTTTTCTTGTGCTAATATTTGTATGGAGTTATTGTTTTCAAAACAGGTATTATGGGTGGATCCCCAAATTTTCAGATTGTTAGTATATGGGGAATGAATCTAGCAAGGGCTAAGTCGGGCCGTCGACTTTAAAACAAGCGCTTAATGGGAGGCAACCCATAGGTTTTGTATTTCTTATCCTTTTGCTTTTTATTTTTATTTCTTTTTCTTGTTCCTTATCATGTTAAAATTTCCCACCTTGATTTTACTAGGACGATTCAATTACATTGAGGACAATGTAAGGTTTAAGTGTGGGGGAGTGGTTAAACATGTATTTATTTAAAAAAAAAAACTAAAAAAAATTAAAAAACTAAAAAAAAAAGTTTTACATAAAACCTCCAACTTTTAGAGATTTTAGAGTCACTAGCATACTTCTAGGTATGTTTACATAGAGATTTTGACCGACATAATTGAACTTGGAAATGTTAGAGAACTACATTCGGATTTCTTGCTTGTTTGAGTGTTAAATAATGGATTTAATCATACCGGTGATGCAAATTTGGTGCAGGGAGAAATGCATTATTAGAGTTGCTGATCAATCATTAGTGGAGACTACCCGTATTCATATCATGTGAGGCACCGACCAGAAATTTTTCCATCTACTAAAGAGCTTTCTTTTGAGTGTGTGTCACCGTACGTTAATTCCGGGTAGAATGGTGAGCTACCCAACCTCCCACCAATAGAAGCACTACTCTTTGATCTCTTGAGTGCTAATTTTGTCAATCATAAGGGTGACGTCTATAGATGAAAGCCTCCTTCTTGTAGTTCGATTTGCAGTTAGCACCATTCTCTCCACAACAACGGATCCATAGAAACATCATCATCGTCAACAAGGAGCGACATCAAAATTTACAAGGAAAGTTGGAAAAAGTTTAAGGTTTACAAGCAACGGAACGAGATTCAAGTAAAGCAACATACAAAGAGCAGATTTTTACATATATGTTGAGGACTTACAATATAATGAGGTAATTCTATATCCAAGTATAAAGACTTATTCACAAGAGCAAAGAATAGCAAAAGGTGAGAATTATTGAAGTTTATGATTTTGAGGCGATACAAGTTGTGAAGAATCAAGCGGTAAAATACTTCTCCCACGACCATGGTTTATTTTGTATTTAATTTCTCTTGTTTCAAAAAAAAAAAAAAAAAAAAAAAAAAAAAAAAAAAAAAAAAGAAATATTTGTTTTGTTTTTATTTATTTAATAAGCCGTGGGGAAGGAAAATATATAAGGAAGTTTCAAGCGAAAAGGATTATTATGGTAAAGGTTACAAATTATCAAGGATTTATGAAATTCGAGAGTTTATTACCAATAGTTGAAACCGAAGACCAAGAAGATAAAGACGAGGAGCGGAAGACGTTTCTATTGGATGCCGTGAGAGTGGTGTTATCATAATTGGCGATCGGATGTGAAGGTGAGTAAGTAATCTCATCCTCGATAATAGTGGTTTATTTCCTTTCTTAGAGATCGTCGAAAAATGGTTTTTCAAAATATTAAAAGATGTGGGTTTTCAAAAATATTTCGGAAGTTGTCCTTCCCACCATTCATGTGTTGCAGGAATTCTCTCTTCATTCCTACCTTCACACATGTGAGACCCATAAAAAGCCGTCTTTTTGAGTGCAATTATCATAAAATCCTTTTTGGTGAGGCAGAAGTCGAGGCGAAATGCTTATTGATCGTTTCTCAAACACGCGTTCTCTCATTATGGTGTGGTTATTTCTCACTCAACATTTAAGAATGAGAATATGTTCTTTAGTATTTCTAACTTCTTATTACTAGCACGCAGAAACTCTATGTCCTCATAACTCTTTGGATGCTTGGGACGCTTGAACGTTTTGAAGTTGTGAGTTTTTAGTTTGATTTGCTCGAGGACTAGCAAAGTCTAAGTGTGGGGGAATTTGATAGGGTGTAGAATACATCCTATTTATTATCTATTGTTTATGCTTTCTTTGCTATTTTTCTTGTAAATTATGTATTTTACGCTTGTTTTGAGTTTTATAGATACTTTGGAGTCGCACGGAGGAAAAGAAGAAGAAATTACTCTATTTGAGCCAAAAGGGCAAAATTGTCATTTCAGGGGTGAACACTATTTGGAGCCCAGTCAAGGTTAAGGGGCAACTTTCTGGAGGAATACTATAGACATGCCAGCAGAGGTTAAGGGGCTGGAAACTTTGGCTAGCCCTTATCAGAAGTGACCACCTACTATAGGCACCCATCTGGGGTGGTTCTTATGTTGGGCGTTTTGATCCCAAATCATTACACAACCCTAAATCGAGAAATATCTTCTCTGAATCATTTATGCTGAAATTGAGAAACAATGGCTGCTACTGTCCGAGTGATTGAAAGTAAGGAGAGATTAAATCAAGAACAGATCGAGAAATTGCTACGATAGTGGTATTGTTCGAATTACGAGAGAATAAAGCGGTCGTGCGCCGTTATTAAGTTCGAAAGAGGAAACAGATCGAGAGTTGGAGAGAAAGATTGAGAGATGAATTAACAGAATGGGTTTTGTGATTAGTCTGTCGATGAATCAGAGATAGGGTTTGGACCGAATCGATTAGTAAAGGAGTCTTGGAGCTGAATTTGTGTTCAAATTGATTCAAGATGAAGAAGAAGAATATGGGTTCGATTTGTGAGAGGTGAGTTTGCTATTGTATTGAAGGGCTGTATATGTGCTGGTTGAGATTCAGAGAAGGAACTAAGGTCAGCTGTAAAATAGAGAAGACAGAATCGATTAGGTTTTGTTGGTTTATAGAGAAGATAGAGTCATTGAGTAACGAGTGAAGCACCTCGAGGAAGAATGGGTTTTGAATTCGTGATCTTTGTGAAGATGAAATGGGTTGAATCTAGCAACATATGGAGGTCAAGATAAGGCGATGTTCTGATGGTTCTTGAGTTCGACCAAAGAATAGAAGGTGTTAATGTTTGAACTAAAAAAAAAAGTGAAGATAGAGTTGGAATCGGTTATTGGAATGGTTTAAAGGGTATGGACATTGTTTCCATGGATGATTAACAAAGAGTTCTGTGGTTTTTTTTTAGTTTGAGTTTGAAATTGAAATTGAAATGAATGAGAGGTGGTCTGAAGACTGAAGCAGCAATTGTGCATTGAGTAGTGCTTGAAATAGATGTATGTTAGGATTGCTACAGGTGAAGACCCAAAAATCGGCCTGAAATTGGCCTGAGAAATGCCCAGAAACAAACGAAACTCTGCCTGAATTTCTTACAGGCGAGTCAACCCGATGAGCCGATCCAACTCAGCTGAGTAAGACCAGTTAGCCAACTAGGCAGCTGACTCGTTGCTGACTCAGTGGCTGACTCTACTTCCTTGACCCGGTTGACTAACGGTTGACCGTCTTGACCGTTACTTATAACGGTATCGGGCGAATATTCCCTCGACGGACAGAATTTTCGGGTTGCGGCGGTGACGGATTCCGGCCAAATTCCTACCATAATACCGCTTTTTCCACACCAAAAATTACAGAATTTTGTGTGGATTCCTCTCAAGGGTATGAAGACTTGGACTTGGAATTGGATGGAGAATTTGGGTCAAATTTGGAAAGAGAAGATGGAAGATGAGGAAGACTTGAATTTGGAAATTGAATTATTAAGGGAAAAGGATTTTTATTCCTTGGAAGATATGGAGAACATTGAAGCCTATAAGTAGAGAAGTTCTCTACACATCTTTATATATTTTTTTACACACCTCTCTACACACACAACACTTGTGTTTTTGCTTTCAATTCTTCTTCTTAATTATTTGTGTGAACTTTAAAATTCTCCTTTTAATTATTTTGTGTGAATTTCAAAAACATGAGTAGCTAATTTTCTTATTGATTGAGGATGAATTCCTAGTTCTTAACATGTTTTGAGTTTTGTTTTTAATTCTATCTTGAAGTTTTTCACATGATTATCGTTTGTTTTTACTAATAGGAATGTTTATTCATTCATGATTGATTGATAGATTGTTTAGAGTGCACGCTAAATTGATTTGTTCATTCAACCTAATTCTAGTATAAGTTAGGGAATAAGTAATCGTTCTCGACACTTTACACAAGTAGAAAACACGAGACCTTGCGGAGGGATTCCGTGGAGCGATTGTGTGTAAAAACAACGCTAGAAAGTGGACCAAGCGAACCGAGTTTAACTACTAGTACTAAACCTAAATTCATAGATCTTAATGCATTCGGGTAATTACATCTTGTAAGCGAACCTCAAGGTGGTTCTTTTGAATAGAATCTGATAACTAAGCGGACTTGTTACTCAGTGAAATAAGGGATTTTGGGGCTAGCTAAGCGAACCTGCTATCCTACGGTTGGTGATAATCTGTGACTAATAACAAGTAGAAAAGAACATAACTTTAATCATTGTTTTGCAACGAAGAAGGATTCCTTGGTCTTGTCTCTCTTATTGATTTAAACTTTATCTTTTAATTGCTTGTTTATTTTCTTTTGCTTTTTACACCCCCCTTTTGTGACAATTTTTACAACTAGAATCTCTTGCTCCTCGTGGGAACGAACTTGACTTCCATTATATTATTTTTAATTGAGTGGAAATAAGATATTAATTTGATTGCACCTACGACACGCATCAACGATCCATGCCAGCCATGCCACATTGCCACTGGCGTACGCCAAAATGCCACTGTACCATTATCAGGCGCTAACACAAGGTAGCCATAATCAACGACTACCCTTCCTCACGAGATGCGATCTTAGCCATCAAAGTTCGCCACCGAATTAACAGACTTGTGGCAAGTTTTAGGCGGCCAAGCCAAGACGAGCCTAATAGTATCACATGTTATTTTCCTACGGCGAGCCTCTTGATTTTAACTTTCCACACGTAGCAAAATGCTACATGTTTTCCACGAAAACACTCGAGACATCAAATATGTCACAAACTGGGGGATACTCATCAGGGTATTGGTCTGGCGGTTTACAACGTGCGGCGTGCAATACGCCCGTTATAGGAAAGTGTCATGAAGTAGGACAATCAATGGCGACAAGAAGTAACGGGTGTAAATGGATCCACTTCCTTCATCATGGAAGCATGGGCTTCTGGCGGTTATGCGTTACTCCATTCTTCCACCACCCAATCGTTTCCACTTCCTACGAGACCAGGGTACGTTTTAATATGACTTGTACGTATAAATAGGCTTCACCTATTTCTGTAGGATCAGAATATCGCAACATCAATACCATTGTGAAACCTTTATACACCACATTGCGAAGACATCGCAGATTGGTTACAGAAATGACGTGACAGATGACGACAGCCTAAACACGAGAAAGATGTGGAGACCTAGCGAGATTTAGGAATGTTGTGAAATTTAACATTTGTATACTTGCGAGAATATCGCAATCTAGATCCGATAATAAAGGACAGCTTAGCTGTCATCCACTATGTAATATCCTATATAAAGAGTCGAACAGGTTTAAGATGAGAGAGATATTTTTAGAGTGGAGAGAAAGTTTTGAGGAGAGAGAAAGTCTAGAATAACGGTTGTATTCTTGATTTCATTTCCTTCTTGTAAAATTTCTAACTCAATTAATAAAAAGTGTGATTGTTGATCTTAAAGATGTGTTGATTATTATGAATTCTTGTGAGGGATGTATTGTGGGAAAACCTGAAACTTTCGCCAGACTGAAGATTTGAAGGAGAAGGAGAATGAACTTTTTGTTTCTTTGAAGGTGGGCAGCAGATTTCTTCTTGCGAAGAGAACCTTTACCTTCGCCTTTGGTCTTCGCAAACTTAGATCCTTCTTCTTCAACAACTACAACACCAATATTCACACACAAATGAAGATAAGAAATAGAGGCAACAATATTGTTAAAAGTAAAAATAAAATAAAATAAGTGTTTCTTACTTCATCCGTGATGGAACGTAGAGCAGATAAAGTGCTAGCTTTCCCAGTCCTGTTGTAGCTTGATCTCAGCTTTTTAATCTAAAATTTTCGCAAGAATTAGAGAACAAGAAAGTAACAATAAATGAAAGATTATGAAGTGAGCAAGATTTGAAGACATACCTCTTTCTCTTTCTCGTGCCAATTAAATACCCAAGGTTGATAAGTAGCGAGATTCGCAGGAAGCACATTTGAACCTGAAATATAAGGCCCCTTTCAAAACCAGTGGAAATACACACCATCTGTCATCTTTAGAGTGACAAGGAGTATTATTCTTGCCAGAATGCCAATCAATATCTTGCATAAGTACTTTATCATCAACAATGTTATCTTTTCTCTTCAAGCGGACACCCCAGCGAGTATTATCTTTCTTCATGGGTATTAATTCATAATTTTCAAAGAAGCCCTCTACTGTATATTTTTCGGCGAGTATTTCCAACTCCTTAAAATTTGGATCCCTAGCTTCTTTTTGATAAAGAGACCCTTTACCAGCACCACGGTTAGCGAATTCAAGAATTAAACGAATGCAGTCCCCACTCAATTGGTAGATGGCTCACGAAAAGTTCGGATGAGCAAGAATTTCGTAAAACAAAGGAAGGTTAGGATCATAGAGAGGAATGGGAAGGCCAGCGAGAATCTGACCAAGCGAAACTATGATTTCTTTATCATCATAATGATGATCAGAAAACAATTTAGCAGAAAGAATGGATTTAGCTCCTTGATTGGGAATGGTGGCTAATGTAAAACCCTTCTCTTTGAGATATTTCTGAATTCATTTAAGAGAAGTTTCATATTTACGACCAACTGGAGGCATTTTAAGTATGGGAATGAAGAAAAAATTAAAGATCAAAAGAAGTAGAAACAAGAAAATTTACAGCAGCAGGAGCGGAATTTACGGAGAAACAGTGAAGAAAAGTTGCAGAAAAGATAAGAAGGAAAGTAAAAAAGAAGAAGAGAAGAACGAGAAGAATATATATATAGAGAGAAGAATTCTCGAGAAGATAAGCACATTGAATGCAAAGAGTAGACGTGAATGGTTGAGAAATAGCGGTTGAAAAGGACGTGTCAAGAAATGGATGGAAGAAGAGATACGTGTAATAAATTCTGCGTAAAAGTACAGAATCATGTCAATACAGAAGAATATGGAAAATGAACGGCTGCGGACATTCTCTCCTTCACAGAGAAGACATGAGAAGAGGCAAGATGTAGGATCAGAATATCGCAACATCAATACCATTGCGAAACCTTTATACAACACATTGCGAAGACATCGCAGATTGGTTATAGAAATGACGTGACAGATGACGACAGCGTAAACACGAGAAAGATGTGGAGACCTAGCGAGATTTAGGAATGTTGCGAAATTTAAAATTTGTATACTTGCGAGAATATCGCAAGCTAGATCCGACAATAAAGGACAGCTTAGCTGTCATCCACTATGTAATATCCTATATAAAGAGTCGAACAGGTTTAAGATGAGAGAGATCTTTTTAGAGTGGAGAGAAAGTTTTGAGGAGAGAGAAAGTCTAAAATATCGGTTGTATTCTTGATTTCATTTCCTTCTTGTAAAATTTCTAACTAAATTAATAAAAAGTGTGATTGTTGATCTTAAAGATGTGTTGATTATTATGAATTCTTGTGAGGGATGTATTGTGGGAATTCCTGCAACTACAATTTCCACCAAAAGAACAAGTTTTTGGTCGGAAACATCACAGTATCCAGAAATCACCAAAGAACTGATACCTTTCATTCCAGTTCCACTTTCTGATACAAGTCATAAAACAACCACACCTTTAGAATCAACTATTCTGGTCTTAATACTTTTTTCGCTTCCCTCCCTAAGACCAACCCTTCTCCTTCACTTTGTGACCGAAGCAAGCCTGGAATGGCCATTTCTTGGTTTAGGTCAGGATTGTACAGATTGATCTCTCGAATCAAAATTACTCCCGTGCAGTGCATTGTTTTAAGGTTTAGATTTTTTTCTCATCCACACACCCAAAATTACCAAAGTCTGCAGAAACAGTTTTCACCCATAAACAATTGGCGACCACAGTGGGAGATTAAATCTCTCGGTTGCAACTCCAATTTCCAGAAGATGGTTGGTCTTAGAATTGAGTCCATGATCCCAAATTCCACTCATACTCTGGCGAATGGCGATGTCTCTCCCCAACACGGCACCTAATGGCGCAGCCAATGAAGAAATTCCAAGATTGGCCAAATTGGCACGGGTTCAGGAGATCCACACAAGGAACATGGATGTGATGAAGGAGACGATAAACAACATACTCAACTTTCTTGTCAGAATTACATCGGATTTGAGTGTTTCACCCGCCCCGGAAATTCCAACGTCGGGGACTGACGCCCCGAATGATCGTTCTCGGTCAACACTTCACCACGGTGAAACCGGTGAACCGAGAAGCGCGTTGGTGGAAAGTTTATGTGAACTTTTGCACCTTTCAAAGGACCAACGAGCATAGACATTTACTGCGATTAATCAAATAGCCCTAGACGCGTGTTTGGTTCCTTTACGCTCGGAGACTTCAAGTATATCAGAGATGTCCGTTAACAATGTTACATTACTGAAGACGACATGATGGCAGGGGAAGGACATAACCGGGCCCTACACGTCACTGCTCGCATCAAGAATTCGGAGTTCAAAATGTCCCTCATCGACACGGGAGCGTCCTCCAATGTTATACTCTCAGAACGCTCAGGACAGCCAAGGTGCGGCTAAGAAAAATTATACGGCAGCCTACCATGATGACGGATTTCGAAGGTAACCAAACCAGCACGTATGGATACATCAACCTGAATCTGTCAGTGGGACCAATCCATTCGAAGGTAAAGTTCGAAGTAATCGAGAAGGAGCCAGACTACCACATGATACTGGGAATACCGTGGCTCCACGATAACAGGATCATTCCTTCAACATATCACCAGTGCCTAAAGACCATGTTGAATGAAGAAGTTAATTGCATTCCCGCGTCATTATCTCCTTATACACCAATCTGTGGTATGGAGATGTTCGAACCGAAGGAAAATTCGCGAAACTCGTCAGGCAAATTCCACTGCACTCTACTCCCGACATGGACGTCAATCGAAGAAGAGGACAGGATCGCATCGCTGCACGAAGGGACCCGATCTCGCACCATCTCTCCAAAGGAAAAGCACGCCAATTTCTCCTCATTAAACGGAAGTATGGCTCATACTCATGCCAAGCGGGAGCGGGATTTTATTGCAAGTCGTGACGAAAAAGGGAAAATTGTATATCGACGCCGATGTTAGCAATTAGCAGGGGAGACTACCACCCAGTCTCTCCGCCCAATGGAATGCAATCACAACAGCGAGTCACAAGAGGAGGTGCCGGATGCACCACGACAACTGCAGGACGGAACCAACTCCACCACAGATGAACTTGAAGTTGTCAACATCGGAAGCGAGGAATTTCCACGGCCTATCTCCATCATCTCAACTCTATGTGCCGACGAACGTGCAAAACTTGTGGACCTTCTTAAGGAATATCAAGACGTATTCGCGTGGACGTACGAGGAAATGCCTGGATTGGATGAGAAACTGGTCACTTATCATCTATATATAATACCCGGATCCAAACCAGTCAAGCAATCTCCGAGACAGTTCAGACACGATGTGGAAGAACAGATCAAGGCGGAAATTCAAAAATTACTAACCACTAGTTTCATCAAACCCATTCACCATCCCACTTGGTTGGCCAATGTGGTTCCAGTAAAGAAGAAGAGCGGCCAAATCGGTCTTGTGTTGATTTTAGGGATCCGAACAAATCTTTGCCCCAAGGACGATTTTCCTCTTCCCCCAACATTGATATCTTTGGTAGACGCCACCAGTGGACACGGTATGTTCTCTTTCATGGACATATACATCGGCTACAATCAAATAAAGATGTATGAGCACGACGCAAGTAAGACAGCTTTTCAAACTCCTCTCGGAAACTTTTACTATACCGTGATGCCTTTCGGTTTGAAAAATACTGGCGCCACCTACCAACGCGCCATGACCGCAATTTTCCATGATATGATGCATAAGCAAGTTGAAGACTACGTGGATGACATAGTGGTCAAGTCAAAAACCCGGGAGGCCCATACAGAGGTTCTGCGACAGGTGTTTGAAAGGTGTCGTGAATACAAACTAAAGATGAATCATTTGAAGTGTACCTTTGGCGTCTCTTCGGGCAAATTTCTAGGTTTCCAGGTGACCGCCGAGGGAATCAAAGTCGACCCAGCCAAAACCCAATCCATCCTAACGATACCACCTCCACAAACTGTGAAAGAACTCCAGAGCTTCATGGGTAAGGTAAACTACATCCGGCGTTTTATACCGGGTTTAGCTCAGCTTATTGCTTCATTCACCCCCTTGCTGAAGAAGGGGCCAAGTTTTGTTTGGATGACACTACAACAAGAGGCTTTTCGGAAGATTCAACAGATACTGTCATCCCAAGCCGTCATGAAATCTCATGTACAAGGAAGACCGTTGTGTTTCTACACTGCTTTTAGTGATACTGCTGTCGGAGCTCTTCTCGCCCAAGAAGATGATGAAGGAATTGAACACCCTATATACTACTTTAGTCGGACTTTGAGGGATGCTGAAATCAGATACCCTAAGGCAGAAAAAGCGTGCCTAGCTCTAATTCACTCCATTCAGAAGTTTAGGCATTATCTGCTCTCAAACAAAGTGGTGCTGATATCCAAGTTCGATCCTGTGAAGTTCTTACTTTCAAAACCGGACCTGATAGGAAGGCTAGCCAAATGGCTCCTCAAAATGTCAGAGTTTGATATAACGTGTGCTTTCCCAAGAGCTATCAAAGGACAAGCGGTCGCAGATTTACTAGCAGCTTTCCCGGGAGAGGGTACCACAGCACTGCACGAAGACCTTCCTGGAGAATTTCCGGAAATCTCTTTTGTCAAAGAAGAAGCGTGGCTACTATTTTTCGATGGCTCCGCCACCCCTAGCAATAATACCAAAGGAGCGGGCGTGGTTCTGGTATCTCCAACCGGTGAATTTTTCTCGCATTCCTTCAAGTTAGACTTTCATTGCACCAACAATTCAGCAGAATATGAAGCCTTTCTCATAGGGTTATCATTAGCCAAGCAAGCTGGAGCCATACGTCTGGAAATAAGGGGTGATTCTAAATTACTGGTTAACCAGATGAATGGAGTATACACACTGATAGAGGTGACGCTGACCCCGTATAGATCCGAGGCGCAAAAGCTGCTAAATTACTTCGCTGAAGCGACCATAACACATGTTGGCCGTAGCAACAATAGACATGCTGATTGCCTAGCCACATTAGCGTCAAAGCTGCAGTTCAGAGGTTTGGAAGAAACCCTGACGGTAAAAAGACGAACTGTGGCATCAACATGGCTTTCGCAATCTAAGGAGACTGAAGCCAGCGACTGGAGAACACCGATTATTCAAGAACTTAACAGCTCGCTTTCCCAAGGAAAGGTCAGTCTCAAAACCTTATAAAACTTCTTCATGCTTCATGGGATGTTGTACCGCCGGAACCCAGATGGTTCCCTATCAAAATGCCTCGGAGATGAAGAGGCACAATAGCAACTTAACCGTATTCATAGCGAAATTTGCGGACAAACGTTGGTGGTAACACTTTATCGTCGTCTGCAACGCCTTGGCTACTACTGGCCAGAAATGGAGGCTCAATCTCGATTGCTCCAATGATCTTGCTCTAAGTGCCAAGCACCGCCGTATCAATTGGAAGTATTCACTGTCGACCACGCTGGGGACTGGCAAAAACCGTACATCAGTTATCTTCGCGACGGCGTACTCCCTGCGAGCAAGAAAGACGCAACAAAGGTGAAGCAAAGATCCAAGAGATTCATACTCCATGAAGGAATCATGTATCGTAAAAGTTTTGGAGGAGATTTATTATGATGCCTGGGCAAGGCAGAAATCCCAATCATGCTGAAAGAAATGCACGAAGGCGAGCACCAAGGAAAAAAGAAGTTGTTTCTCCAAATACACGAGCGATACTACTGGCCGACCATGGAGGACGATGCGGCTGCTTTTGTTCAAAGATGCCACAAATGTCAAATTCATGGAAATCTTATTCACGCACCCTCTACTCCCATGCATTCGATAAGTAGTTCGTGGTCGTTTTATAGCTGGGGACTCGACATCATTGAGAAGATCAACCCGCCATCATCAAAACAACATGAGTATATAATAACCGCAACAGAGTATTTCACCAAATGGGTCGAAGCCATCCCTTTACGAGGGACTACTGGAGCCACAATTGCAGCGTTCATTAAGGAATATATCATTTGTCGTTTCGGCGTGCCCAAACACATCATCACTGACAACGACACTCGACCTTAACCTCGATACTTGGAAATTCGTGCTACTCTACTGAGAGTAAGCACAAATTGTCATGCCACATCAATATTAAGGGTTCAGCCAGGGAACACAACACATAAATCATTCAAGGAAAATTATATTAACTGAATAATACAGGCAAGGTGCCAAAATTTACAGAATATCTGGGATTGTTGCTACATGCACCATTCTGGATAAATTTCATGTGAATATATTGAGTTGCTCAATAAATGTGCCAGTGAAGAGGTTGAACACTCATCACTTTTACATGGCTCTGTCTCTTTGCAGAGTGACGGGCTATTAAATGCGAGGTTTTACAATTTTAACCCTGAACTAAAAACCACCATCAACATTAAGTCCCCTGCTTAGCACGTAACAGTAGCATTGTTGTGGGGTAAGCATGAGATGGTGACAGACAAGCGATAAAAGGCCAAGCTAGAGTAAGTAAATATTACCAGGAAAGTGGCTGCCTCATATCTTCAGGATGTGTTTTTGCCATGGATTCAAGCTGGAGAAACGCATCCGTCCTTTGACTATCTTGCCGTTTTCTTCCGGTCTTCCTTAGGGTTTCGATGAGAAATATTACCCGGTCAGGGTTGAATCCTTGGCTAGCGGATAAGTCTCGTTGGGGTTGTTCGGCATCTGTTTCTTCTTAGGGTTTCCTCAATATATATGCAGGTGAAACTAGATTGTTCCTATCAGTTTAGAATAAAGACTCTTCTTGTTGAATTCATATCTCTTAATCATGTCGAACAGAAGTGAATCATCCTCGAGCCATCCAGATTCCTCGGTCAAACGCATGCGGCTTGCTTCCAGAGTATGACTCTAATTACCTTTTGATTTTGAAGTGATAATTTTTCTTTTCCTCATAACACCGCTGCTTTTTTTTCTTTCTTTTAGAGTGGCCAAACTTCTGGGTCTTGTGACAACTCCCCCGTCCGGATCATCCGAGTCAAGAAGATCATTCCAGTGTGCTTTTTACTAACGAATATATATTTGCTTGCCACCATCAGTAGTTAACAAAGAGAGATTTTCTTTTGTGTAGAGGTACCCATTTGGAACATGCGTGACCGTGGTTGATGACGCCTATCTGGACACACCTCTTCCTCCAAACTCGAGCACGCCAACTTCTACAGATGGAAAATGCTGATTTGGGTATTTCCTGCTACGAATATCCCAATTCAGGTTTGCCGTTTGATATCCACATGAAGTGTTTATCTTCTAGCTACCGAAGTGTAGGTAGATTCTTAGTGCGGAAGGAGTTCGTGGATTTGTACACGAAAATATGGAGAAGATACGACCATATTGCAACCAGGAACGTGGTGCAACATTGCTCGTCTGCGTTGGTCACCACAGTGAACTGCCTTCTGCCCATGATTGTCGAAATGGAAGGCACATCCATTCGCGATGTCACTGAAACTACTGTTGAAAAGTGGGAAACATGGTATCTACCTGCTAATTCCTGGAGTTTAACGTAAGCTGGCTGAGGCACCGTCTTGACATTGTCAAAGTTGATCGAGTCGGGATCTTTTCCAACGTTGTTCCTGCTACAAAGGCCATTTTGGAGGAGGAGAAGACTCTGAATACTGAATCTCAAAAGGTGGAATAGGCAATCCGAGATTTGAAGAGTATGACTGAAAGGTACCAAAACAGGATGAAGATGATGCTTTCAAGAAACTACAACTTATTGGATGGTCTTTTCTGAGTTGTTATTTTGAATGTGCAGCCATGAGAATGTCTGATTTTTCTTTTGGGTTATGAACATTTTTTTTTTTGATTGTATTGGATTTTTGGAAAAAGCAAATGAAATTTTCATTAATACGTTCTGACTAAATGAAATTTTGATAACTTAAATATGAGGGAAACGGAAAAATGCCTGGCTAGCCGTGTCATGAAACGGCGAGAGATGGAGTGATGGTCACGCGTACTATGCCTTGAGCCATTTTCCATTGATGACCGCTTCCAATTTGCCTCCATCATCTTTTTTGACGATCTTGTAGTACCCACTGTTATATATTTTGGTAACCACATAAGGTCCTTCCCATTTTGGACAGAATTTCGGTGTAGACATGTCTTGTTGGATGTGCTTAGCAATCTTCAATACCAGATCTCCTGTCTAAAAGATTCGAGGTTTTACGGCCTTATCGTATGCTCTGGAAACCCTATTTCTATATACCTGAGCATGTTCTTCCGCCTTAGTTCTTTTGGAGTCCAGAGTATCTAGCTCTGTTATTCTAGCACTTGACGCTTCGGCTTCATCCCATTGGAATCCATTTGCCGCTGCAATTCTAGCCGACGGAATTTTAATCTATGCTGAGAGATTCGCATCTCCGCCATAGACAAGTGAATAGGGGGAGACGCCTGTAGAGCTTCTAGGTGCCGCCCGATATGCCCATAGTGCTAAAGGCAGTTGTTCGTGCCATGTCCGTGGATTATCATGCACTGTTCGACTGAGAATTCGAATTAAGGTCTTGTTGGTACTCTCGGCTTGCCCATTTCCTTGGGGATAGTAAGGAGTAGAGAAGACTTGCTTAATTCCGTATTCTTCGAGTAACTCTTGTACCTGCTTGTTAGCGAAGGGAGTGCCATTATCGGTAATGGCACGCCAAAACGACAAATGATGTATTCCTTAATAAATGCTGCAATTGTCGCTCCAGTAGTCCCTCGTAGAGGAATGGCTTCAATCCATTTAGTAAAGTACTCCGTTGCGGTTATGATATATTCATGCTGCTTTAACGACGGCGGGTTAATCTTCCCAATGATGTCAAGTCCCCAGCTGTAAAATGGCCACGGACTACTCACCGAGTGCAGGGGAGTAGAAGGTGCGTGGATGAGGCTCCCGTGAATTTGGCATTCGTGACACCTTTGAACAAACGCTGCTGCATCATCCTCCATAGTAGGCCAGTAATATTTCTCGTGTATCTGGAGGAATAATTTCTTCTTCCCTTGGTGTTCACCTTCATGCGTTTCTTTCAACATAATTGGGATTTCCACTTTTGCCAGACATCATAGCAGATCACCCCCAAAGCTTTTACGGTACAGAATTCCTTCATGAAACACAAATCTTTTGGCTCTTTGATTCATCTTGGATGCGTCCTTCTTATTGGCAGGGAGTACATCGTCGTGGAGGTAATTAATGTATGGATCTCGCTAATGGTTATTTTCAATGATGTTGTAGTAATAAAAAGGGTTGTCGTTCACTCGGACTTGATGAGATTGATTTTTAGAATTAATAAAAGAGAATAAAAGAAAAATATATACAAATATTGTCACAGGATGAAGAGACACTGAGACGCGAGGATTTCACTACTTTTCATATTGTTGTGGTTCACCATTAACTCTAGACAATATAGCTCAAACAAAAGAAGTTGTGACTCTAATTCTTTGCCAAAAATAGATTTCATAAAACATTATATGTAAGTCGTAAGCATGACGCATCAAAAGTAATTTAAACTAAGCATGCGACATCAGACAAAATAACAAATAATTAATAGAAATCATAAAACAATTAAATTTATGCAAAAAGTCATATAAATAATTAATTCATTTACCACAATCATGAAAAGTTGCTTCCTCCGTCGTCCCAGTGATGGGGTCTAGCTCATCATGTTGGAAACACGCTCAAAAGTTGATTTCATTGCTCAAAAATGGTTCACAAATGATGAAATGGGAGAAAAATAATAAAAAACCGGGTTTGTAACACTTATATTTGTTACAAACCAGTATTCTGACGATAATGATAAACGTAGCCGTTGTTTTAAGACTGCCCTATAAACTACGACCCACGTGTGAGTCTTTAACATCAGATGAAAACGAGCAGTCTTTGGTCATCTGTTCTTCGTGTTCTTGAGGTGTAGCAAAGAGCAATGGTGTTCTCTGGAACTTGATTCTCCGGCTCTGTTGAGGCTCTGTACCTCTCCCTCACTCTTCATCCCACTACTATGAGTCCTCAGGATCCTTTTTATACCCAAAAGCACCATCGAATCTCGTAGTTAACTCAAGAATAATCCTCTTTTACTCCCCTGTCATTTACGTGAAATATTTCTTTTTTTTTCTTTGCACGCATCTGCTGGTGATTCCCATGCACTGAAACTCTTCAAACACGTTCCATACGTTTCCTAGAATGAGTAGAACTCTTGCAGGGAATAAATATCCACGTATCTTCCACAAAATAATTCGAGAAAATCCCGAGAATATTTCACGTAACCATACTTCCCCTGTTTAGCTTCCACACGACCAACCAAACCAAACTGGATTGATCCCAACGACCCTACCACGCCTGTTAAGCTAAATGAAGCCTTCCCAAGAATTTTCGACCATTAAGTCGCATTAAAACTCCTCCAAATGATGAATCAAATCTGCAAAGCGAGTGTATTTATTTCCCGCCAAAACTTTTTTTTTTTGAATGAAGAAGATGGTGCCCCCCCTATCCTGTTCTGGGGTGCGAATAGCAGGTGGCTCCTTGGGGGTGCCCTTATCCAAAATGAGGGTGCCTTTATCACTTTTCTCTCGGGGGTCCAGATAACACTTTTTGATCGACTTTTTCCACACAAGTGTATTTCTCCAAAAACACCTACACACACATAAAAAACACCAAAATTAGTACAAAAATCGAGACCAACAATAGAGACACTGAGGACAAATTAGACACAAAAATGTGTCTATCAAATACCCCCAAACTTATTATTTGCTAGTCCCGAGCAAATTTATTCTAGAAAATAAAATTCATTTGAACCCCTAGGTGGCCCTAGTGGCGGAGTGTTGTCTCCTGAGGGTTTACAGAGGTGTACCCACAAAACCTTTACTCCAGGACCCTAGCTATCTACGCAGAACCTTGGAAGGCACTAAAGAATCTCCTTGGTTGGCATACAATCATTGAGTATAGGAGGAAGTACCCTGATGCGAAATTCCAATTGTTGTACACGAGTTTGCACTCAAGCATACTAAAATTCATATAAAGTGACAGAGCTCTACTCAGATAGTTTCTAGACATCATAAACCGGAGTCAACCAATCACATGGAAAGATTAAGAAGATGGATGTAGAGAAAAACATAGATGTTGACTAAGGTGAACCTATCCTAATGGACTGAGACACTGGTCTGGACTAATATCAACACACTGGCATATACAAGGGAACCAGTGGTCGATAAACCTAACTCTAGGTCAACTCAGCTGGCATATACAAGGGTACCAGTGGTCGACTTTATTGTATTTATTCCGTTTGGTCTAATGGTCTGGTCTCAATTTTTTTTTTTTTTTTTTTTTTTTTTTAATCTCAGTCACTCTATTTCACCCTAGCAATGGTAAAAATAAAAAAAAGAAGTTATCATGACTCTTTCGATGTTTCCATCTCGAGGATATGGCGAAACTACCATGTTTTTAACCTTAACCATAGGATGGGTTTCTAACACCTGAGCTCTGTGCTTTTATGAATAGACTCTTCTAGATGTTTCCATCTAATCAGATTGGTTCCTCAACTCCTACAACCAAGATGCTTCCATCCACTTAGATTGGTTAGTGCCATCCTTAATAAGCATAAATTTCTAGGCTCTAGAGTTTAACAATGCAACTAAAAAGTTTCTCCCATACCCCCAAACTTAAATCTAACATTGTCCTCAATGTTCTAAAGATGAAATTAAAAGCATGAACAATGAGAAACTTTTACCACTTGAAGAGAAGAGTAAGGAAAGATATTACCGTGTTGCATGAGCATGGGTTACCTCCCAAGAAGTGCTAAGTTTAAAGTCTTCAGCCAGACTAAGAAAGAACTAGTCACCTCGAAGAATCATATAACAGTAACCGGAATAACTGTGGGTCATCTGGATCAAAAAGTATTACCCAAAAGAAGAGGAGATTGCAATAAACCATGAAGATATCGAACATACCCTTATTCAACTTTTTGTTTAAGACAACTATATCTAGTTGTGGCTCGGAGTTCGGAGCTCTATGAACGGGTCTAAATAAAATGTTTTCATGGGTTGGACTTCCTCAAAAGAAGGATTCTTAAGATCGGGTTGTAGAGTCCGGAAATACTCAAGTAGGAACTTAGACGCACATAACAATAACCTGAATAATTGGGAATCCTCTAAGTCAATCAGATTTGACTCACACAGCTGACCACAAAGAGATTGGTGGTCTTCCTTAAGCAAATGTGTCGACCCTAATATCCTAAAGTAATTAGGTTTAGTCTCAAAACTTAATAATTGACACATCTGAAACTTATATGTTCCCACAATTGGAAGGAAGGTTTGTGGTGGGAAAACAAAGTCAATCGTGGTATCATAGCCTGGGTTAACCACATCAACCAGAGGATGGGTTTCTAACAACTGAACTTCTTTATGGACACAACTAGGTTCAGGAAAATGTGTATGAAAATAATCTTGTAAAATGGTTGAGGCACATATGTCAAGTCCCAAGTGAGGGATCTCTGTAAGAGCTAAAGGTAAGGCACAAGGAGAGTGATAATCACCCCCAAACTTAGAGTTTTGGGTGTCTCTAGATAGACTAGCTACAATTTCCCTAATTTCTAGATCATCGGAATCCTGAAAATGGTCAATTGCTTCTTCTAGGTTATACTCAGGTGATGCATCCTCACTCATATTTAAAAGCTCTACGAGTTCATCTTCTTCGTCTAAGACTATTGTTTCTAAATCCTTGGACTCTAAAACAGTATTCTCAGGATAAACCCGTTCCTCTAAACCATTATCGACTTCGTAAACAGGAAATACTACATCGTCTAAAATAGTATCTCTAGTCAAATCCTCGTCCTTTTGAATAGGTGAATAATTGTTAAAATTATTAGGATATGAACCAGAAATAACTCTATTATTATAAAGCTCAATTGGAGTAGCAAATTCCTGATCACTATGCCTATTTATTTCAAATTCTTCATCAACATTATCCTCATCATAATCATTATTATAATAACATGAAAATGGTTGAACCTCATCTAAACAAGTAGTGTTACCAATTCTAACCTCATCATCTTGATTATGTGAATAACTATCTTCATTCTCAAAGGTATTATTGGATACACTATATTGGAAATTCAAGTTATTTCGAGCAATACTTTCATTCGTCTCTAACTCAAGTATACGTGTCGACTCAGCTATCCTCTCAAGGGTCTCCTCCAAAGAAAGTTCCCTTAGTGTTGGATCTAAGTTTTGAGTTAATCTATTGAGGATATCTTCTAAAGATTCAGTCGTTGTTGCAGTCCTTTCGTCCATAACTACGTTATTAACCTCAGCTAACTTACATATTGATTCAACTAACTTTTGTGTCGACTCAAGAACCCCCGAGGGTCTCTTCTAGAGAAGGAAGAGGAACAGAAGGATCATAATAAGGACTACTTTTCAAAAGTTTGATTGTATCCTCTAGAGACGAAGAACTATTACTATAATCTTCTTGCTCGAATGACCGATGCACATGTGGATAGTAATTGGGCTCACCATGGTATGACCCATAAACTTCCAAAGGTTGGCGTTCCCAACCACTATTCACACTATGGTCATAAAAAGAGTGATGTCCATAATGTTCAGTTGGATATTCATATTCATTTTGATGGCTATTATAATACCAGTTTGACATCCTAACTGCAAGGGAATTCTACACAAACACAAACAAGGCTGACTCGACCACAACAAACCTACTGATTTCTAGCAAACAAAAAGCATGATGGCTCCACTTAGATTGTTTCTAGACCAACTTCTAATCCTTCGAAAGGGAATTCGTTACAATTTAAGCAAACCCCCGGAATCAATCCGAGTTTAAGTAAGCTGAATAGAGGTGAGGGAAGTGCGTGGAGCTTTGATACCCAAGGCCTCACCGCATTACAAGGCGGCGCAGATCACGCATTCAACTCACAGAAACCATCATGAACTTCGAAGTATGCTTAAAGAGTAACCAATATTTTTCGAATGACTTTCCTATTAAGCTCGTTACCCTATCGGTCTCGTTCTAGTCCAAATTTTAAGGGTTAGGTTCGCGTAGGTTACGTGTTCCTAAGGCGGGCAAGAAGGAAACGGTGATGAAATCCGAGTCCTTATCTTGATATGGCCAGGCCTTGCCCTTTACTAGAAAATTAAATCCGATTTCAGGTCCTAAACATATATGCATACAAAATCATCCAGTAAACCCGCTGACAGGGGATTCGCAGGTGTTTAGAATTCTTACCTCCCGTTCCAGACGGGGGATGAACCGTTGAGGTCGACTCGGGCCACAACTCCTATGTCGTGTGCGAACCCGAGGGGCCGAGACGATATCGTAATCGTCGTCCTTCCCTGTGCAGTTTATATTTAAATAACCCTCCTTAGGGTTTTTAAAAAAAATGTCCAATGTTCAATGTCCAAAAAAAAAAAAATATCCAAAAATATAAAAGATTACAAAAATAAAAGCCTATTTACAGTTTCTAAAAAAATAATAATATACAAAATCTTCTACTCCTTTTGGATTCCTCTTTTTTTTTTTTTTTGGCTTCGCTTTTGTTTTCACCGATTTCTCCCTTTTTCTTTAGCTCAGTTCCAAATCTGAAAACAAACAAGAAATACCAAAAGGCGTAAAAAGAACAAAAATAATAAAAATAAAAATAAAACCTAAAAACAAATCTATACACAAGTCCGCGTCGGCGGCGCCAAAAATTGATGGTTATTTTCAATGATGTTGTAGTAATAAAAAGGGTTGTCGTTCACTCGGACTTGATGAGATTGATTTTTAGAATTAATAAAAGAGAATAAAAGAAAAATATATACAAATATTGTCACAGGATGAAGAGACATTGAGACGCATGATTTCACTACTTTTCTTATTGTTGTGGTTCAGTCATTAACTCTAGACAATATAGCTCAAACAAAAGAAGTTGTGACTCTAATTCTTTGCCAAAAATAGATTTCATAAAACATTATATGTAAGTCGTAAGCATGACGCATCAAAAGTAATTTAAACTAAGCATGCGACATCAGACAAAATAACAAATAATTAATAGAAATCATAAAACAATTAAATTTATGCAAAAAGTCATATAAAGAATTAATTCATTTACCACAATCATGAAAAGTTGCTTCCTCCGTCGTCCCAAGATGGGGTCTAGCTCATCATGTTGGAAACACACTCAAAAGTTGATTTCATTGCTCAAAAATGGTTCACAAATGATGAAATGGGAGAAAAATAATAAAAACCGGGTTTGTAACACTTATATTTGTTACAAACCAGCTGTTACAGAACGATAATGATAAATCAGAGCGTTGTTTTAAGATCGCCTATAAACTACGACCCACGGCTGTGAGTCTTTAACATCTTTAGCGAAAAACGACGTCTTTGGTCATCTCATTCTTCGTGTTCTTGAGGTGTAGCAGCAGCAGCAATGGTGTTCTCTGGAACTTGATTCTCCGGCTCTGTTGAGGCTCTGTACCTCTCCCTCACTCTTCATCCCACTACTATGAGTCCTCATGATCCTTTTTATACCCAAAAGCACCATCGAATCTCGTAGTTAACTCAAGAATAATCCTCTTTTACTCCCCCGTCATTTACGTGAAATATTTCCTTTTTTTCTTTGCACGCATCTGCTGGTGATTCCCATGCACTGAAACTCTTCAAACACGTTCCACACGTTTCCTAGAATGAGTAGAACTCTTGCAGGGAATAAATATCCACGTATCTTCCACAAAATAATTCGAGAAAATCCCGAGAATATTTCACGTAACCATACTTCCCCTGTTTAGCTTCCACACGACCAACCAGCCAAACTGGATTGATCCCAACGACCTTACCACGCCTGTTAAGCTAAATGAAGCCTTCCCAAGAATTTTCAGCCATTAAGTCGCATTAAAACTCCTTTAAATGATGAACTGAAAATCTGCCAGGCGAGTGTATTTATTTCCCGCCAAAACTGTTTTTTTTTTTTGAATGAAGAAGATGGTGTCCCCCTATCCTGTTCTGGGGTGCGAATAGCAGGTGGCTCCTTGGGGGTGCCCTTATCCAAAATGAGGGTGCCTTTATCACTTTTCTCCCCGGGGTCCAAATAACACTTTTTGAGCGACTTTTTCCACACAAGTGTATTTCTCCAAAAACACCTACACACATATAAAAAACACCAAAATTAGTACAAAAATCGAGACCAACAATAGAGACACTGAGGACAAATTAGACACAAAAATGTGTCTATCACTCGCCAGTCCCCAGCGTGGCCAATGTTAAAAACCTCCAATTGATGTGGCGGTGCTTAACAGTTGGGGCAAGATCCTTGGATCAATCGAGATTGAGTCTCCATATCTGGCCAATAGTAGCCAAGGCGTTGAAGGCGACGATAAAGAGTCACCACCAATGTTTGTCCACAAATTTCACCATGGACATGGTTAAGCTGTAGCCGTACTTCTTCGTCTCCGAGACATCTTTCCAGGGAGCCATCCGGGTTTCGATGATATAGCACTCCGTGAAGCATGAAGAAATTTTGTAGGGTTTTGAGACTAACCTTTCCTTGGGAAAGCGAACTGTTAAGCTCTTGAATAATCGGGGTCCTCCAATCATTGGCTTCAGTATCCTTAGACTGCAAAAGCCATGTCGTTGCTATAATCCACCTATTCACCTTTACAGTCTCTTCCAAACCTTCGAATTGCAGCTTCGAGGCTAATGTGGCTAGGCAATCGGCGTGTTTGTTGTTGCTTCGACTGACATGAGTTATGGTCGCGCCAACGAAATAATTTAATAACTTTTGTGCCTCAAATCTATATGGCGCCAGTGTTACCTCTTTTAATGCGTAAACTCCATTCATTTGGTTAACTAGTAATTTAGAGTCGCCTCTCACTTCCAGGTATGTAGCGCCTGCTTGTTTGGCCAGTGACAACCCTATGAGAAAAGCCTCATATTCCGCTGAATTATTGGTGCACTGAAAGTCCAGCTTGAAAGAATGCGAAAAGACTTCACCAGTTGGAGACACCAGAACTACACCCGCTCCTCCAGTATTATTGCTAGGGGTGACGGAGCCATCGAAATATAGTAGCCACGCTTCTTCTTTGACAAAAGAGATTTCCGAAAATTCTCCAGGAAGGTCTTCATGCAGTGCGGTGGTTCCTTCTCTCGGGAAGGTTGCTAGTAAATCCGCGACTGCTTGCCCTTTGATAGTCCTTGGGGAAGCGCATGTTATATCTTGCTCCGACAGTTGGAGGAGCCATTTGGCCGGCCTCCCTATCAAGGCCGGTTTTGAAAGAAAAAATTTAACAGGATCAGCCTTAGATATCAGCACCACTTTGTTTGACAGCAAATAATGTCTAAACTTCTGAATGGAGTGAATTAGGGCTAAGCACGCTTTTTCCGCTTTAGGATATCTGAGTTCCGCATCCCTCAAAGTTCGACTGAAGTAGTATATAGGATGTTCGATTCCTTCATCATCTTCTTGGGCAAGGAGAGCTCCAACGGCATCATCGCTGAAAGCAGTGTAAAGGAACAATGGTCTTCCTTGTACAATCATGACGGTTGGGGATGACAATATTTGTTGGATCTTACGAAACGCCTCTTGTTGTAGCGCGGTCCAAACGAAACTTGCTCCCTTCTTCAACAAAGGGGTGAGTGAAGCAATAATCTGGGCTAAACTAGGTATAAAACGTCAAATATAGTTTACCTTGCCCATGAAGCTCTGGAGTTCTTTCACGTTCGCGGAGGCGGCATCGTGAGGATGGATTGGGTCTTGGATGTATCAACTTTGATTCCCTCAGAAGTTACCTAGAATCCTAGAAATTTGCCCGAGGAGACGCCAAAGGCACACTTCAAAGGGTTCATTTTCAGTTTGTATTCGCGGCATCTTTCAAACACTTGCCGCAGAACCTCTGTGTGGGCCGCTCGGGTTTTTGACTTGACCACTATGTCATCCACGTAATCTTCAACTTGCTTGTGCATCATATCATGGAAGAGTGCAGTCATGGCGCGTTGGTAGGTAGCGCCAGTATTTTTTAAACCGAAAGGCATCACAGTATAATAAAAATTTCCGAGAGGAGTTCGAAAAGCTGTCTTACTTGCGTCATGCTCATACATCTTTATCTGATTGTAGCCGATGTACCCGTCCATGAAGGAGAACATGCCATGTCCACTGGTGGCGTCGACTAGCATATCGATGTTGGGAAGAGGAAAATCGTTCTTGGGGCAGCATTTGTTCAGATCTCTAAAATCGACACATCACCTGATTTGACTGCTCTTCTTTTTAATGGGAACCACATTTGTCAACCAAGTAGGATGGTGAATGGCTTTGATGAAACCCGTGGCTAGCAACTTCTGAATCTATTCTTGATTTGTTCCTCCACATCGTGTCTGAACTACCTTGGAGATTGCTTGACTGGTTTGGATCCAGGTACTACATGTAGATGATGAGTGACCAGTTTTTCATCCAATCTAGGCATTTCCTTGTACGTCCATGCAAATACATATTGATATTCCTTAAGAAGGTCCACAAGTTTTGTGTGCTCATCTGCGCATAGAGCTGAGCTAACAGAGACGGGCCGTGGAGAATCTTCACTTCCGATGTTGACAACTTCGAGTTCATCTGTGGTGGAGTTAGTTCCGTCTTGCAATTGTCGTGGTGCATCTGGTACTTCTTCTTGCGGCTTGCTGTTTTGATTGCATTCTATTGGGCGGAGAGAATGGGTGGCAGTCTCCCCTGTTAATTGCTAACAGCGGTGCCGATATACGGTTTTCCTTTTTTCGTCACGATTTGCAACAAAAGCGCGCTCCCTCTTGGTTGATGAGGGAATATTCACGTGTCTTGTCGTTGGAGGTGTGCCACGGGATTTGGTTCCTTTGTTTAGTGACGCAAGTCGGTCCTCCTCTTCAATTGACGTCCATGTAGGGAGCGGAGTGCAGAAAAGCTCGCCTGATGAGTCTCGCGAATTTTCCTTTGGTTCGAACAGCTCTACACCACAGATTGGTGCATAGGGAGATAATGATGCGGGAATACGGACAACTTCTTCGTTCAGCATGGTTTTCAGGCATTGGTGATACATTGAAGGGACGATCCGGTTATCATGGAGCCATGGTCTCCCCAGTATCATGTGGTAGTCTGGCTCCTTCTCTATCATTTTGAATTTCACCTTCGACTGGACTGGTCTCACTGACAAATTCAAACTAATGTAACCATATGTGCTGGTTTGGTTTCCTTTAAAATCTGTCATCAGGGTAGGCTGGCGCATAATTTTACTTGGCCGCACCTTGGCTGTCCTGAGCGTTCTAAGGGTGATAACGTTTGAGGATGCTCCCGTATCAATGAGAGCTCTTTTGAATTCTGAATCCTTGATGCGAGCAGTGACGTGTAGGGCTCTGTTATGACCTTCCTCTGCCATCATGTCGTCTTCAGTAAATGTAACATTGTTGATAGACGTCTCTGATGTTCTTGAAGTCTCTGGATGTGAAGGAGCCAAACGCGCATTTAAAGCTATCTGATTGATTGCAGCAAACGTCTATGTTCGCTGATCCTTTGAAAGATGTAGAAGTTCACATAGACTTTCTACCAAAGAGGATGCTTCCTAGTCCACCGGCCTCTGGTTGGTGGTGAAACTGTTGATCTGATGACGATCATTTGGGGCGTCATTCCCCAGCGCTGGAATTTCCGGGACAGGCGAGCCACTCCAATCTGACGTCAATCTGACAAGAAAACTGAGTATGTTATTTATCGCTTCCTTCATCAGGTCCATGTTCCTTGTGTGGATCTCCTGGACTCGTGCCAACTCGACCAATCTTGGGATTTCTTCATTGGTTGCTCCATTAGGTATAGCGTTGGAAGGAGGGATGTCGCCATTCGCCAGGTTCTGAACGGAATTTGGATTTGTGGAATCATTTTAAGACCGACCATCTTTTTGAATTGGAATTGCAACCGAGAGATTAATCTCCCACTGTGGTCGCCAGTTGTTTATGAGTAAAAAACTGTTTCTGCTGTTTTTGGTAAATTTGGATGTGTGGATGAGAAACAAATCTAAACCTAAACAAATGCACTGCACGGTAGTACTTTAGATTCGAGAGATCAATTTGTACAATCCTGGCCTAAACCAAGAAATGGCCGTTCCAGTCTCGCTTCGGTCACAAAGTAAAGGAGAAGGGTTGGTCTTAGGGAGGGACGCGAAAAAGGTGTTGAGACCAGAATGGTTAATTCTGAAGGTGTGGTTGTTTTATGACTTGTATCAGAATTTGGAACTGGCTTGTGGAATGTAAACTATCAGTTTTTTGGTATTTTTCTGGATACTGTGTTGTTGTTCTCACCAAAACTTGTTGTTTGGTCGAAAATAGGTAAAACCTATTTATACAAGCCATATTGAACGCACCATGATCTCGTAGAAAGTAAGAGTGATTGAGTGATGGAGAAGCGGGGTCATGTGTAACTGTCAGAAACCACGTTCCCACTATGGAGGAAACTGGTTAGTTTACACCCACAACTTCTTGCCGCCACTAACTGCCCTACTTTCTGACACTTTCTTATAATGGGCGTGTTGCACACCGCACGCTGTAAACCTCCATACCAATACCCTGATGAGCATCCCCCAGTTTGTGACATGTTTGATGTCTCGAGTGTTTTCATGGAAAACATGTAGCAGGTTGCTATGTATGGCAAGTCAAAGTCAGGAGACTCGCCACAGGAGAATAGCATGTGATGTTATTTGGCTTGTCTTAGTTGGTCGCCAAAAACTTGCCACAGGCCTGTCAATTCTGTGGCGAATTTGGACGGCTAAGATCGTAACTCATGAGAAAGGATGGCCATTGATTATGGCCACATTCTGTTGGCGCCTGATGGTAGCACAGTGGCGTCATTGGCACATGCCAATGATGTAGTGGAATATATCGGCATGCCAGTGGAATAGTGGTGCCTAGCGTAGCCGTGGCATAGTGTTGCCTGGCGTAGCCGTGGCAGATATTTTGGCATATTAGTGTTAGACCCAAATATGGCTCCGGAAACATTGGCCCTATTCCTATATCAAAATTAAGGCCTTAGGAGAATTACTTGACTTAGTTGGCGTGGCAACTTTAGCTAAATTAGCGTTTAACATATCGAAACCCTAATTAACGCGTGTGGCATGGCCGCGACACGTTGGTGCCTTATGCAATCGGTGCCATGGCCACATTAAAGGAATTATGGCTGGCCATAATATGGGAATAACCACAGGCACAAGGATGGCCACATGTGATTATAGAATGGCGCCGTTTTTAAGGTTTGGCGGGTCCCACATGGCTCGTGGCATGTTATAGGGCCAAAGTAACGTAATTGGGCCACGACTGGAAATTAGGGTTTCGACTAATGCCACTAAGGCAGAGCCGTGTCTAGAATACCCTAACTGGAATATGTTATGGCGTTTGGCCACGAACAAGAAGTGGGTTAGCACATTGGCACGTTATTTATGGTACGTTGCCACGTTCGGCATGCTTCTGTGGCAAAGTGGCACGTTTGGCATGTTACTAGTATGCCGGGGCGGAATGGCACGTTCGGCATGCACGTTTGGCATGCCAGTTAGCGTATTGGCGCGACTTTGGAAAGCCAATTTGGCATTGTGATCATCTGGCACAATTTTGCCTCTTTTAATATTGTGGCAGGTTTAGAGCGACCTGATTGGTCGATTAAAAAGAGGGTCCAGCCAAACGTGGTAGTGGACACACTTCTGGTGTGCGTGTGGAGGATTTAAAGCGACCTGATTGGTCAATGGGAAATAGGGGCCAGTTGAGCAACATGGGGTATGGCCACTTGCAAGTGGCGTCGGCTGGCCTATGACATGGCTACACCTCCCTTTGTTGCTGCTCCTATTCCGCGACTCTTTTTATTCCTTTTTTTCTAATTTTGGGTAGGATTTTGCACCTACTAATCCATGGCGGATTAATTGCCTAGTTCGCCTAGGCTTAATTTCGACAGGCGAGGTCTAATATACTGCGCAGGGCGCAAAACCCTAATTTTTGCAAATTAGTTAGGATAATATTTGAATCTTGTGAATTATCACAAAATTGATTGAATTCTATGTGTTGACACAGAGTTCTTTTTAAATTTATTTGCCAGGGAGCAGTATGTTTTCCGATTGAATACTTTTATGCAAGGACCTTAACCTTGATACTTGGAAATTCGTGCTACTCTGCTGCGAGTGAACACAAATTGTCATGCCACATCAATATTATGGGTTCATCCAGGGAACACAGCACAGAAATCATTCAAGGAAACTTATATTAACTGAATAATACAGGCAAGGTGCCAAAATTTACAGAATATCTGGGATTGTTGCTACATGCACCATTCTGGATAAATTTCATGTGAATATATTGAGTTGCTCAATAAATGTGTCAGTGAAGATGTTGAACACTCATCACTTTTACATGGCTCTGTCTCTTTGCAGAGTGACGGCCTATTAAATGCGAGGTTTTACAATTTTAACCCTGAACTAAAAACCACCATCAACATCCTCGCTTAGTTACCAAGTATCCTAGGAGTTTTCATGAGGTTACTCCGAATGTGCATTTCTCCGGGTTCACTTTCATGTGAAAGTTTCTCATGGCTTCGAATATTTCTTTTAGGTCTGATAGATGGTTTTTCGCCTCTTTGATCTTTACAAGCATATCGTCCACGTAGACCTCCAGTATCTTGCCTATCCATGGCTTAAAGATTTTGTCTACCAATCGCTGGTATGTTGCCCCCGTATTCTTTAGTCCAAAAGGCATCCTTGTATAGCAATACAAGCCTCGTGGGGTAAAGAACGCAGTATGCTCCTGGTCTTCTTCTGCAAGGGAGATTTGGTTGTAACCGGAGTATCCATCCATGAAGGATAGTCTCTGGTCACTTTCGGTTGCATTGACCCGTTGGTCAATGTTTGGAAACGGGTAGCTGTCCTTGGGGTACACTTTGTTGAGATTGTTAAAGTCGATGCAAATGCGTACGCCTCCGTTCTTCTTAGGCACAATCACCATGTTGGATATCCACGTGGGATACTTGACTTCTCGTATGAATCCTGCTACTAGTAGCTTTTGCAACTCCTTCTCTACTGCCTCTTGGTAGATATCTGCCACCTTGCGGATACGTTGCTTGAATGGTGGCATTTCTGGTTTGAGCCGAAGGTGGTGGGAGACCAAATTCGGGTCAATTCCTGGCATGTCTTCCATTGACCACGCAAAGACATTTGCGTAATCCCGTAGTAACCTTTGTAGTTGCATCTCCTCGTATTGTTCTAGTAACGTTCCGATGTTGATTATCTTTGGTTCTTCATCGGTGCCGATGTTGATTTTCTTTGTTGGTTCCACCGGTGAGAATGTTTGCTTCTGAGGTCGTGGAGGAGTGAATTTCTGTAATTGTCATTTGGCAGAGACGTCCGCTACCGGAATGGCGGAGGTGCCTGCGTCCTGAACCGAGTGAGCTTCTGGAACCTTGAAGCCTCCGTCTTTTACTTCGTTGGTATTCGTCTTTCGTCTTTTCCTTTCGTGTCGTTGGGCAGCAACTCTTTCTTCATTGAGTCTGACTTCTGCCAGATTGCATAGCCTTGCATCTTGTTGATCACCTTTGATTTCCATTTCACCCATGGGTGTAGGGAATCTAAGGTACTGGTGATATGTCGAAGTTGTTCCTCACAGTCGATGGACCCATAGTCTTCCCATGATTATGTTATAGGGCGAAGGTGCTTCCACAACACAGAACCTTGTATTGGTTACTAAGGGTCATGCGCGTACCTGTAAGACAATTTCTCCTTTTGGCTAGAGACTGCTCCGTTGAAACCGTATATTGTGCAAGTGGATGAGTCCATTTGCTCAGCTGTTAAACCCATACGTAGGTAGGGTTCATAAAATAATACATTTAATGAGCTGCCCCCATCAAGGAGGACCTTCGTAACGTTCCATCTATGTATTGGAAGAGTGATCACAAGTGGATCGTTGTGCATTTCGACTTCCTGGTTGACGTCCCTTGTTGAGAATGTTAATGGCGTAGCCATCCATTATTCCCAAGTGCTAGTAGATGGTCCACTTAGCTTGAACACCTCGTGGGCCTCTAACTTTCTTCTGTTTCGAGCTAACTCGAGGATGTCTTCGAGTAGCTCCTCCTGTCCTCCGCTGAAGAAGGTGATCATGTTGATGTATTTTCCGTCCTGAGGTAGTTCTACCCTTTTCTTTGGTACTACCTCAGTACCCAGTGGTTGTATCTGCACGTACTCCAAGAATTTGCCTTCGTCTATGAATCTCTGAATCGTGTTCCTTTGGTGATAGCATGTATCATTTGTATGTCCATAGTACTGGTGGTACTCACAGTACTCCTTGGCCTCCTTTGTTTTGTCCGGTTGCTTTCCCCTAGTGTTAGGGTAAGGAAAGCCCGGCTTCGCCCCTTCCTTGCTTAGAATGTGGGAGAATATGGTGTTTAGCTTTGTGTAGATTTTATCTACAAATTCTTCTCTTCCTTTTACTCTGCCTTTGCCATATCCGTATTTGGATCTTTTGTATCGAGAGATGGTTCTGCCCCCGGCTTCATTTTGCCACTTAGGTATCTCCAGAATTGGTTCCAGAGAGTTGGTTCGTTGCGGAGCTATTGTTGTCTTTGCTTGAGCCCTGGGGTTGTCCTTCTGGATTTCTTCAAGTTTGATGTAGCGATCTTGGACAACCCTAAGCTCTCATTCGGAATCAAGGGCTCGGTTGTGAAGCTCCGCGAAGATAGCTGAGGTTCTATCAAGTCCGTACTTATATCAATTAATGTTAATTTCTGGATTGACTTTCCCGATTGCTTGGCATGTCTTCTGGCACCTGTCTGTGTATTACATCATTGTTTCCCGTGGTCCGATAGCTAAAGCAAATAGCCTATCTAACCCTGCCTTTGTTGACTTGTTGTACATGTATGTCTCCAAGAACACCGTAGATAATTACTCAAAAGAGTCAATTGTGTTTGCCGGTAAATTATCATACCACACCAATGCTGATCCCGTCAAGCTTGCAGGGAAGTACCTACAAAGTACTATCTCATCTCTTTCCCAATGGGCAAGGACACGAGTGTAGTACCGTAGGTGGGTTGCCAGATCTGAGGTACCATTGTATGCTTGGAACGTAGGTACCGTGCATTTCGCAGGGATAGGCTCCCTCAAAATGTGAAAAGACAACGGAGATGTTGTCGCTTCATGGAGTACCTCTTCTAGCCTTGCTCCTGCATGGCCAGGTTTCAATCCTTGTATTTCTTTCCGAATTTTCTCCATTTGCTCCATGACCATGTTCACATTGTGAGCATCTCTAGAAAATGTGTCATTATAATAAGACTGAGAGGGCTTATAAGTTGGATCCATTTTATTTGGATCATGCTGCGTTCTCCTGGCTCCCCTAGTGGGTTAGCCTTTGGTGGGTTAAGATCCCCTCTTCGTCATCCTGAGATAGCTCCGTTCTCACGCCTCTTTAATGGAGGGTGAGTTTGGGAACCCTCAATTTGCACATCCAGCATGTCTTTTAGGTTGTGGTTCTCCTGGGACATCACATGCATGGCATCCTCGTGCTCCTTGTTACGGAGTAGCAAAGCTACTACTTGCGCTGCCATTTGATCTTCATTGTGGATTCCACCACCCCGAGGAGTGCTGTCGGCCGAATCCTCAGAGTCATCCACTCATTCCTCTATGACCGGAGCGTCGAGATCTAGCTGAATTGGAGTTAGGTTTCCCAACCCTCGTCCCATAGGAGCTAAGGTTCTGGGTAACCTTGCGTTGGCCGCAGGTGGCTTCGTTACATTGGGATGCTTCGGTAACGGCATGCCGTAAAGTGGTTGTGCTCTCGATGTTTGCCCCATCCCTTCAGCAGGAATAGGTGGTTTGTTAGCAACCGTTCTTCTTTCTATTTCACTCCCGTCCTCTGAATCTGTTCTTTGATTCGCTTGATATGGCTTTTGAGATCTTCCTCTTGTAACTGTTGGTCGTGAGCTTGTTGGTGCGTCACTTGGTTTCTGCATGCTTTAGGTCTTTGACTGTCCTGTTGACACAAAGAAAAAGTGGAAAAATCTGCTACTTGGATACCTTCGTTAAAAGTAGCAATTAATTCTCTGACACAGAAGACGGCTAAGCATCTTTTTCAGAAAAGGGACTGAAATGACGTTTGGAAAGACATGTATTAAATTTGTTATGCACCCTTGGAAAAAACAACCTTAACTGTTGAAAACAATTGAAAAGGGTGTCAGATCTTCTCTAAAGATGGGTTATTGAATGCTTGCAAAGATTTTTTCTACCTTAAATTCTCACTAAGAGTTCTCAGTGCTCAGAGGTACCCAGATCTGAGGGAGACTCTGTCGGAAAAGGTTGTTTTTAGTACAAAACAATAGTTTTAACGTTTTATGAGTGTTTTTTGCAGAACTTTTTGTAGATCTGTGAGATTGCGAGTCTTTAGAGGCTATGAACTCCAAGAACTTGAGAAAACAATGGATGAACAAATCACTAGAAAGTGAGATTCATCGCTGTTGTACTCAGATCTCTTCGTTAAAGAAGATTTGTAAGTTAAAATAAATGATGGAACATAAAAACTAAAGTTGGTGAGCAAATCTTTCTAGCGCCAAACTGTGACTAGTCGTTGATAGGTGTTGTAAAACACCTAATTTTATATCTAGTATTTATGCTTTCTTTGCTATTATCCTTGTGAATTGCATCTCTTATGTTTAGTTTTGAGCTTATTAGGTGCAATGGAGTCAATTGGAGCAAAAGAAGAAGAAAGAGTCCATTTGGAGCGAAAAAGACACGAACGTCATTTTATGTGCAACTGTTATTGGGAGCGGAGCCGTGCCGAGCCAACTATTGCAGCTTAGTCTAGAGAAGCAAGGAAAAAACATCCTTGGTTGGCCCTTATCTACTCTACTTTGGTGGATGTATCCACTTTCATTTTCCTACAGTAAACCTAAAAATCAGAGAACCTAAAAATCAATTCTATCATTAGCTTTCACTCCTCTTACCTGAAACCAATGGCGGATGTTTTGTCTGAGAGTTTAAATAAAATTTTCAACCTCTTAGCAGCAATTCTCTCATCACAATCATCTTCCATTTTCAAAAAAAAATTTCCACTCAAAAACCATTTTCCCTCCTTCTACTCTCAACTAACCCACACAAATTCAAATAAAAATAAATACACACTAATTTATCCCCCAAATACTTAACATTTTACTAATTATAATTAATCAATAATCCTGATTAGTGGGGGCTAGATTAGGAATTAAAAAAATAATTACATAGGGGGTCACCCAGGTTGCTATTGGGACACCGTTTTTGTCCTGTAGCTATAACCCCCAATTAGTTTCTATATCCCCCAATTGCGTGTTCCTTTATATAGGTGTTTACATAGTGGATGACGGCTCATACATAGTGGAGTACAGCTCATATTCCCCTTCATTTTCGGATCCCCTGCTACGTTCTCTCAGACTCTCTTTATAATTTCGCATGCTCACTTTATAATTTCGCAGGATCTTTCTCTCAATCATTCTCGCAAGCTCTGCTACATTCTCGCAAGTTAAGGAAATAATTGAATCTCGCACGCTAAGAAAATATGTTGTGCGATATTTGAATCCTACACAATTTATTGAAGTTTTTGATGTATGGGGTATTGATTTAATGGGTCCTTTTGTCAACTCCCATGAGAATTTTATATCGTACTTGTTGTTAATTATGTCTCTAAATGGGTGGAAGCTAAGGCCACCCCAACTAATGATTCTAAAGTGGTTTCAGATTTTGTGCAAGCTAATATCTTTGCAAGGTTTGGAATTCCAAGAGCCATAATTAGCGATGGGGGTTCTCACTTCAAAAATAGGATTTTACAAAGCTTGTTGAAGAAGTACAATGTGTCGCACAAGATTGCAACACCTTATCATCCCCAAACAAATGGACAAGACGAGGTTTTTAACCGAGAGGTGAAGTCTATACTAGAGAAGACGGTGAATCCAACAAGGAAAGATTGGAGCATGCGACTTAATGATGCTTTGTGGGCTTATAGAACCGCATACAAGACACCTATCGGGATGTCTCCCTTTAGGCTTGTGTATGGTAAACCTTATCACTTACCCGTTGAAATTGAGCATAAGGCGTTTTGGGCTATTAAGCAATGCAATATGGAGATGGATGTGGCTGGGGCTGGAAAGCAAAGGAAGTTACAACTCCAAGAGCTAGAGGAGCTTCACAATGATGTATTTGAAAGCTCACGCATTTATAAGGAAAAGACTAAAGCATTTCATGATAACATGATTTCTAGGAAACAATTTTGCATTGGGCAAAAAGTGCTTTTGTTTAATTCTCGCTTGTATTTATTTCCGGGTAAATTAAGGTCACGATGGATCGGACCTTTTATTGTTACTAATGTGTTTTCTCATGGTGGAGTGGAAATTCGTAGCTACAAGAAAAGAACTTAAAGTTAATGGGCACCGGTTGAAACCATATTATGAGAATTTCACTTCCGAAGTGGTGGAAGGAGTTAACTTTATGGAAGTACTCCCTCTGAAGGAGTCATAGAAAGCAAGGAGATAGTCGGGCTGACGACTTTAAACCAAGCGCTAAATGGCAGGCAACCTAAAGGATGAGTATTTCTTGTCTTGTTTTTATTTCTTGTCTTGTTTTTAGTTTTTCTTGTCTTGTTTTATTTTTTCTGATTTCTTGTCACATTATCATGTAGGATTTCCCACCTTGACTTACTTTGGATGACTCAATTTATATTGAGGACAATGTAAAGTTTAAGTGTGGGGGAGTGGTTAAGCATTTGCATTGTAAATTTTTAATGAAATTTTCAAATTTTGTGTAAACTAGTGAATAAAAAACTCCAACTTGTGGTTAGTTTAGAGTCACATAGTATACATGTCGCTAAGATTACATCGAGATTCTCATAAGAGTGACTGAACTTAGAGATGACAGAGAACATGATCGGGTTTCTTACTTGTATGAGAGTTAAAGTTGGATTTAACCATGCAAGTGGAAAATAAGGTGCAGACTGAATTTGGTATTAGAGTAGTGGTCCCCTATAGTGGAGACTACCCATGTTACATCATGAGAGGCACCGACCTTCACTTTTTTTTACGTGTCTAAATTTGTGCTTTTAGAGTGAGTGTCACCGTACGTAAACTCCGGGTAGAATGGTGAGCTACCCAACCTCCCACCAATAGAAGCACTATTTTGATCTCTTGAGTGCTATTTTATCAATCATGATGGTGACATTGAATTGCTAACTTACATACCACTTGTAATCTTGTTCAGCAGCTTAGCACCATCCACTTTATCTCTCTCTACACCAACATGTCCATAGAAACACCATCATCATCAACAAGAGGAGCATCACAAATTTGAAGGAAAGTTGAAGACATTCAGGGTTTACAGGCAAATCAGTACGAAATGAGCAGATTTGATTCAAGTAAAGCAACAAGACAACGAGCGAATTTTTTTATAAGTTGAAGACTATTGTACAAGAGTGAAGATTATCAAGATGAGAATTCGAGAAGTTTATAATATCAAGACATACAAGTTGTGAATAATTGAGCGGTAAAGTACTTACACCATGGCCTTTGTACTTGCATTTTTATTTTATCTTTATATGTATTTCATGTTCTCTTGTCTTAAAAAAAAAGTTCATTAGGTTCATATTTTAGTTTTAATATTTTGTTTGTTTTCATTTTGTATTTACTTTATTTATCTTGCATCTACAAACAAACAAAAAAAAAGAAAAAAAGAAAAAAAAAAGAAAAAAAATCCATTGTATCATATTTTTGTTTGTTTAGTTCGTTTTTAGTTTTGTATTCTTTCAATAAAGCCAATGGAAGAAGAAATATTCATAATGAAGTTTCAAGCAACAAGGAATTAGAGGAAAGAGTTACATTGTCAAGATTCTACGAAGTTCAAGATTTCATCATCAAGAGTTGAAGACCGAAGACGAAGATGAAGACAAGGATTGAAGACCGAAGACGTTTCTATGGATGCTGTGAGAGTAGACTAACTGCACGCCGAACGGATAACGAGGTAAGTAAACATATTACCACCTTCGTTAAGTGGTTGATTTCCTTTCTTAGAGATCGTCAGAAAAAAAGAAGAGGGTTTTTCAAAATGAATAAAAGATGTGGGTTTTCAAAACAATTCGGAGGGTTTTTGCCTTCCTACCATTCAAGGTGTCGCAGGATTCTCTCTTCACTCCTACCTGGATACATGTGTGACCCATTAAAAAATTGTTTATTATTGAGAGCAACTTCATAAAACCCTTTCTTGTGAGGCAGAGTCGAGACTTTTGATCACTCCGAACCCGAATTTCTTTCGATAAGGGATGGTTATTTCTCTCTCAACTTTTAAGGATGAGATTGTGTTCATTTATGTGTCTAACTGCTTATGACTAGTGTGCATAATGTTTATGTCTTCTTAGCGCGTTGGATGCTATCATTACGGAGAACTAGTAAGTTGGAAAAGTAGGTTTTGTGGGTATATCTCTAGTAAACCCTCACGGGAGTTGTATGTATCCTTTATAATAAGTTTTGTTTGATTTGCTTGAGGACTAGCAAAGTCTAAGTGTGGAGGAATTCGATAGGTGTTGTAAAACACCTAATTTTATATCAAGTATTTATTATCCTTGTGAATTTCATCTCTTATGTTTAGTTTTGAGCTTACTAGGTGCAATGGAGTCATTTGGAGCAAAAGAAGAAGAAAGAGTCCATTTGGAGCGAAAAAGACTCGAACGTCATTTCATGTGCAACTGTTATTGGGAGCGGAGCCGTGCCGAGCCAACTATTGCAGCTTAGTCTAGAGAAGCAAGGAAAATACATCCTTGGTTGGCCCTTATCTACTCTACTTGGGTGGATGTATCCACTTTCATTTTCTTACAGTAAACCTAAAAATCAGAGAACCTAAAAATCAATTCTATCATTAGCTTTCACTCCTCTTACCTGAAACCAATGGCGGCTGTTTTATCTGAGATTTTAAATCAGAGATGAGAGTGGGGATCGATTAGGGTTCAATGGAAGAATTCGTGAAGATTCAGATGAAGTAATTAGAGATTCGAGAATGGGTCTGTGATGGTTTCTGGATTCTTATTTACAGTTAGGGTTTTGATTGAAGAGAAGAACCAAAAGAATTCAGATCGAGGATGAGTCCTGGTGTGATTTAGAAGATGGGCTTGTGGTGTTGCGAAATTTTAAGAACATGGGCTTGTCATTGATTTAAAGATGGCAGCAGATAGACTCGAATTTGCGATGAATTTGATCTTGGTGGTTACCAGAAATTGGAGTTGTTCTATTGATTCTGTGTTGGAGGTGATGGAAAGAACAAGATTGATGTTACAGATGATATGTAGTCACAACTGGTGTCAAGATGGATCTGGAGCAGATTGAGAACAAATGGGTTGTGTTGCTTGTAGTTTGAACACAAGAATGAGAACTGAGAATGGGTTTTGTGTAATAGCATTGGTGAATGAAATTGGCATTGAAGATTGGTCGCAGCAGTGGAAGGAGATATATCAGAAACTTGAACGGGTATTGAAGCTAGGAAGAAGCTGCAGAAATGGGTTGTGGTTCAAAATGTGAAGCTTTAGTGGTTTGCAACTGTGAATGGCGGTGAATTGTTGAGAAGATCCAGAAGAGCAGTACAAGGAGCTGGTGTTACTGTGGGGTTTGCAATGAGGAAGGAGCTAATGATCGAGTACAGTTCCGGTGCAGCTTGAGATGGTGGTATTGGTTGCAGTTTGGTGGTGTTGTGGTTATTGAGATGAGATGAGAAGAATATGATAATTGGTACTGATGGTTGTTGATGGCTAAGTTTGAGGTTGTGTTGTGATGCAGTACTGCAGACAAGGGAGGATCTGAAGCTATTTATTGGTAGAGAGAAGAACTGATGTTGTAATGAGCCAAAAAGAATCAACAGTGAGTTGCAGGTGTCTTTGTGCAGTGACTGAAGCTACAAAGAAGGAATGAATTTATGATTTTGGTATGAGTTACAAAATGGATTGGTGCAATATGCTCATGGTGGTGTTTATAGCCAAGGAATTGGTGGTTTTCAAAGAGCTCATTAATGGCTGTAGTTTTTAGCTTCCAAAAGCAAGGAACTGAATAGGTGTTGAGGATGAATTGAGTAGATTGCTGAGCAGCAGGTGATGAGTCTGGTGTTGGTGGAGCATTGGCAGTCTGGATTGTGCAGCTGAGCTGAAAAGGTTATGACAGTAATATGGCAGCTGAAGTTGAGTTGCTGCCGTGTATACCCATTATGGTGGTTGTGTTGTTATATATGGAGATTCAGATTTGTTGTGTAGCAGAAGTACATGAATATGCGGCTGTAGATATGAAATTAAGACAATACTAGTATTCATGATGTTCACTGGAATGTGTTTGTATTGGTGACTGGTGGCAGGAGGAAAAGGAGTTGTTGATTACTAAGGTTGCAGATCTTAACGCTGCCGCAGACATGGAAAAATGGGTGAGCTGCAGGGATAAATGGAATTGGTGTTGGCCTTCAGATACAATGCAGATAATGGAATGGCTCGAGTATGCTGTGCTTGATGAGCAGCAGCTGGAAGTGGAGCATTTGCATGGATGAACTGGTGGTGTTGCTGTGTGTTGAATGGACTGGAATGGAAATCACAGTCAAGGGAGTAATCGCTGGTGATTGGCCAGGGATTTAACTGAAGTGCAGTTATGGCTTGGGAAGGAGATGATGGTTTTACACAGCTGAAGGTTATGTAACAGCCATGTTTGTATTTGCGAGAGACATTACAGGTGCAGGCAATGGCATTGCAGGTGCTTGGTGTTGATTACAGATTATGGAGAATATTTGCAGCTGCAAGTTATGATATGAATGATGCGGAGATGAGAAGTAAGTGGTGCAGTGATATTGCGACATTGCTGGTGTTATAGAGTTATGAATCTGAGCTAGGAAAGGAGGAATGGAAGATTGCAGGATATTGTTGTTGAAGCTACAGAACTACATGGAATAATTGAGAGAATGCAAAGCCATCATGGCTAGACTGAGGTTGTGGTGTGCAGACATTGTGCAACACAGCTCTGGCAATGACTCACCCAATGATGTCACTGAGTTGATTCACTGACTCGGTCTGCTTGACCCGAGTTGATTCAGTTGACTTTCCGAGTTACCATGTTTGACCGGTGACCGGGTGGACTTTGCCGGTCACCTGAGCTACTTCCCAGTTTCTTCTCCATCCAAGTTCCGGCCACTTTACCTGTTTTCCGGCGACCACTTCTGGAGCATATTTTCTACATGGGTATTTCTCACATATGGGCTTGGTGGACCACTTGGACTTTGGGCTTTGAGGACCTAGTTTTGGAAAGAGGAAAGGCTACAAAAAGGAAATGCTTCTTGTTTTGGATGAGAACGTAATTTTCTACTGGGAGCTTTGGAGAGCGGCGACTAGGGTTTGCTTTCATTTTTGTTTTTCATCTTCTTCATTTTATTATTGAATATGATGAACTCAAAAGCTATGAGTAGCTAAATAACATATTGTTGGTTATGGGATAATAAAGTGGATTTTACAACATGATATTTGATTCAATGCATTAGTTTTGTCTCAACTTTATTGTTTATGATTCATGATTTATATTGTCATATGATTTGAATACTTGTTACGTTGAGTCCGGAATCAATCCGATTTGAATTCATTTCTAGAGCTATATTAGGGTTTTCAATACGAAAAAGTTGTTTATCCCTGATTCTAAGTAGCATAATTGTGGGTAGTGCTTGTAGTGATATATCCTACTAGTCACAAATGAATCATAACCTTGTTTAAATCGAATTAGTGCTTTTACACGTTTGATTGCCTTGATTAGTCTTATTCCATAGAACTTAGTGCTTTGAGGGAGTTAAACTTAATTATGCTTTTACACTTTAGGTTGCTTTCTAGGAAGAATTCACATATGCATCTTTTAATGTGGTTGTGATGAAATTAGGGAATTAGCGGGATATACTTGCGATCAAGGTATCCTAGGACTTTTAGTAAATGAGAGATTAAAATATCAATTCTAGTCATTGATGAAAATACATGTTTGTGAATGATACTATCTCGTGACCAATATCTTCTCTTTATCGATTATTCAAATTATATTATTTGCTTTGCTCTATTTTATTGCTTAGATAAAACAAAAATCCCCCCTTGGTTACTAAGAAACTGAAATTCTATAACAAAAAAATCCTCTCTGTGGGAACGAACTCTTTCTTATCACGTACTTCATTTATATTTAGTAGAGTGAGAAAGTGAAATTATTTTTGACGCATACGACAGCGATCACTTGTTTTCCCATAGTCTACGTAGTGTGTACAGCTCGGAAGATCGGATACTAAGTAGTATTGATACCTCTGTTTAACTGATAATGCTAAGTAATAAAAGATATCCAAGATCACGATAATAACAAAGAACACTAATGTAATGTAAATGCTACTAAGTTATCACGAGACACAAGAGATTACGTGGTTCGACTTTTGTCTACGTCCACGGGGTAATGAGTGATTTGTTTATAGTAAGTTGTTGCGGTTACAAAGATCTTAAATGCTTCCCAAAGTAATAGAGAGAACTCAAGTTAAAGTAAATACTTAAGTTCTAAACATTAAAGAGGTATAAGCTTAAGACTAGATCTTCTACTCCTAGATATTGAATGCCCTTAATTTGTTGGTGAAGCTTGGTATTTATAGCCCCTTCTGCTCCAGGTGTATCTTTGATGCCTTTGGGTCCATCGTTCCCTGATATACCTTCCGTACAAATGGTACCTTCGTTCACCGCGCTTTCTACAGTCGGACTCTGCCACCTTAGTTGACCCACGTTCCTTCGGGAACTTCCCAGCCTCAGTACAGATTGTACCTTCGTTCACCGCTATTCTTCGCCAGTTAGAACATGCCACATCATCTCTCTCCACGTGCTTTGATTATGCATGTAGATAAGATATTTGTGCATTTAATGCTGATTAGATATGTCATCTACCTCTGTACCTTCGCCAGCTGCCTCTCTCTAGACTAGGCTTTATTTTTCTATCTTGGCCGTCGAGGTATCCCTTCTTGGGATAAGATAAAGTAGATCTACGAAGGTATTTTCTGCTACTCAGGTTTCTGTGTATAGCGAGGGCTATACAGTTATCTTGTATGCGGCCACTGAAACCGTGACACGTGCTCCACAGAATATTGGTATTCACAATGGGCTTTTCTTATAATGTAAATATGGCATGATTATTCTATGTGTAAATGCAAAAGGAGAAAATAAGGCTGAAAATTAAAACAAAAAATAGCAAGCAAATAAGTAAAATAAACAAACAAATAAGCATAAAAGAAGTAATATAAATGAGTGCTTTAAAAGGAGTAATTTTATTATTCTCAAAACAGGGTTTATAAGCCCTTAGTACATTCGAGCAAGGTTCCATGACCTTTTTACAAGTGGGGACTTAGACCCTGTTCTCATAGTTTGACCTTCTAAGCATGTTCTAGGCATTGTATTGCTTGAGGTACCTAATATTCCATGGTCGTTCTAACTCTCCCCATTGGGTTTGAGCAATCTGTATGCTCCGTCACCTGCCTTGGCGATGACGGTAAGTGGTCCTTCCCAGATGGGAGCAAATTTTCCCGACTCGCGCTAGTATGGCGGGATCTCGCGCCAGACCTTATCGCCTGGGATAAATTTCCTTCTGATGAACACGTTTGTTGTATTCTTGGGCTAGCCTCCTATGATAATTTTCTATTCTTTGGAGGGCTATTTCTCGGTTTTCCTCGAGATCATCTAGCTTAGAGAGTATCATGTCCGAGGTTAGGTTCTTCTCCCAAGCTTCGATTTTAGTTGTTGGGATCATTGCTTCAGTTGGTATGATCGCTTCCGTGCCATAGGTGAGATCGAAGGGCGTTATCCCTGTTGCTTCCCTTCTGGTGGTCCGATAGGCCCAAAGAACATTGTGTAACTGCTCACACCAGCCAGCCTCATGTCCATCTAATTTATTTTTAAGCATGTCAGCGATGGTTTTGTTAGTGGCCTCTGCCTGGCCATTGCTCTCGGGGTAGATGGGAGTGGATTTGTTCTTCCTTATCTTGAAACAGTTAAAAAGGAGATCAACATTTTTCCCTCGTAGTTGGGCCCCATTGTCTGACACGATGGCGGCTGGGATACCGAAGCGACATCTGATGTGTTCAAAGAAAAACTTAAAGACATCATGGTCTTTAATGTGTCTGAGGGCTGAGGCCTCTACCCATTTGGTGAAGTAGTCAATGGCAACAATTAAGTATTTTCTCTGCCCCGTTCCAGCTCGCAGGGGCCCAACTATGTCGACTCCCCATTTGGCGAATGACCACGGGCTTATGACAGATTTTAAGTCCTTTGATGGTGCATGTCTTCTTTTGCCAAACTTTTGGCACTCTAGACATGATTTCGCCATCTGCTTCGAGTCCTCGTTCATGCGAGGCCAGAAATAACCTTGTAATCTTGCTTTGTGAGCTAGAGATCTGCCTCCGCTATGGTTCCCTGCGTAACCATAATGTATTTCTTTTAATATTGTTTGGCCTTCAGCAAAGGAAAGGCATCTAAATAGCGGTCACATGTATGACTGCCTGTATAGTATGCCGTCCCTAAGCTGGTAATTCCCCGATCATGATATCACTTTGTGTGCGAGCTTCTGATCGCTTGGGAGATCGCCTTTGGCTAGGTACTTTATTATTGGGGTTCTCCAATCGTCCTCGGGTAGGGCCTCTACTTGGCTTGTCGAGTCTATATTAAGAATTTCCATATTTCCTTCTATGGGTATGGAGGGGAGCATTACCCTCTCAATTCTAAAATTGGTAGCCTCCGGATCTGTTATCATGGAGGCTATGAATGCTAAGGCATCTGCGTGCCTATTGTTGTTCCTGTTCAGGTGTCGGAACGCGATGTTTGGTATCTACCCAATATAATGTTTGGCAAGCTGGAGGTATCTCTGTAAACATGCATCAGAGGCTTGATATATCCCATCTATCTGTCGGACGATGAGCTGTGAGTCACTCGTGAGTCTCACTTCAGTAATTCCAAGTGAAATATTACTCGGAGAGCATGTATGACTGCCTCGTACTCAGTTATGTTATTAGTAGCTGGGAATTCTAACCTCAGACTGTAAATGATCCTTCGGCTTGTCGGGGTTGTAAAAACCATTCGGATGCCAGATCCTTCTGAGTTACATGACCCGTCTACGAAGACTTCCCATCGCCTGGGGTTTTCCGAGCGAAGCAGCTCGGGTGGATTTTCTAATTCGTCCTCCATTCCTAGGATCTCTTCGATTTCATCTGTATCATCTAGAGGAAAGTCAGCCAAGAAATCCGCGACGACTTGTGTTTTTATTGTAGTTTGAGCTTGATATTTTACCCCAAACTGTTTGATTTGGATCCCCATTTGGAGATTCTTCCTGCTCTGTCGGCATGATCTAGAACAGATTCTATTGGGGCTTTTCTAATGACTATCACCGTATGGGCGTGGAAATACGTTCGTAATTTTTGTGTCGCGTAAACCAAGGACAATACGATTTTCTCTATTTCAAAGTAGTTCTTCTATGTAGATGTCAGAGTTTTGCTTATGAAGTAAATAGATTTTTCTACTTCTTTATCTATGCGAGTTAGTACTGCACTTATCGAAGTATTGGTTGCCGATGGGTAGATGTAAAGGTTTTCGCCTGGATCGGGCTTCTGAAAGATTGGAAAAGTGGCCAGATGTTCTTTGATCCTTTGGAAAGCTTCTTCACACTCGGTGCTCCATGAAAATTTTTCTCCCCTTTTCAGGGTGTTAAAGAAATCTTTACATTTGTCAGACGATCTGGCGATGAATCTTCCTAGAGCTGCCAGTCGACCATTTAGTCTCTGCATGTCCTTGACTGTTGCAGGAAAGGGCATTTCTAGTATGGCTTGCACTTTGGCTGGGTCGACCTCGATACCTCATTTGGTAACCAAGTATCCCACGAATTTTCCTGAGGTTACCCCAATAACGCATTTTGCCGGGTTTATTTTCATATTAAACCTCCTCATTTGTTCGAAAATTTCTTTGAGATCGTTTGCGTGGTCATGTGGAAGTTTGCTCTTGACGAGCATGTCATCCACGTATACCTCTATGGTTTTATGTATCCAACTATCAAACATTTTTTCTACCATTCTTTGATAAGTCGCACCTGCGTTTTTTAGTCCAAATGGCATCTTAGTATAACAGTATAGACCTCAGAGAGTAAAGAAAGCGGTGTGCTCTTGATCTTCCTCGACGAGGGGGATCTGGTTATAGCTCGAGTATCCGTCCATGAGGGACATCAATCCATATCCAGAGGTTGCTTCTACGAGCTGATCGATATTGGGGAGCGGGAAGTTGTCCTTTGGACAGGATTTATTGAGATCGCTAAAGTCAATGCAGATTCGTACTCCTCCATTTTTCTTTGGTACTATCACCATGTTAGATATCCATATTGGATATTGTACCTCTCGGATGACTCCTAATGCCTCCATCTTTTTTAATTCTTTTTGAATTGCTTCATGATATTCCGGTGCCACCTTTCGCATCTTTTGCCTCATGGGCTTATGTTTTGGGTTGATTTTCAAGCGGTGACGACAGACTTCTGGATCTATCCCATGCATGTCTTCCATGCACCAGGCAAAGACATCTAAATATTCCTTTAGCACTCGTACTAACTTTTCTTCTTCCTCTTTGCCGAGGAGAGTTCCAATCTTAACCATACCCGGGTTCTCGGGTGTTCTGATATTTACTTCCTTTGTGGGTTCCGAGGCCGAGAAATTCGACTTAAGTTCTCCGACATCGGAAAGGTTTTGTATAGGCTCGATGGGTGTATCCGAGATTGGGATGTTGTCCGAGGCTGGTACATTGTCCGAGCGCCCCGCTTCATTCGCTACTGCTATGTAAGCGTCGATTTCAGCCTGGCTCTTAGTATCCTTGGCCTTCTTCTTCTTTGCTTTTGGGGAATTTACCCTATTCTCACTATTCTGTACGTCCATGTTGTAACAGTATTTAGCCTCGCCTGAGTCTCCGATGATATCTGCGATCCCATTGGGTGTTGGAAACCTTAGCCTCTGGTGGTAGGTCGAGGCGACTGACTTGATCCCATGGACCTAGGATCGCCCGACAATAGCTGTGTAGGGTGAAAGTACATCCACTACACAGAAACTAGTTAAAGTGAGGATTTTTCCCACGCAGATTTCTAATGTAACCACGACCCTTGGGCGGGTTGACGAACCATTGAAGTCAAATATGTTGTAGGTAGATGGTATTAGGCACTCATCTTTAAGACCCATTTGCTTAAATGTTTCATAAAATAGGATTTCGACAAAACTTCCTCCATCAAATAATATTTTAGGCATGGCCCATGGCAATACCTTAGGATTTTCTTCCTCGCTCCAGTGTTCAGGGAGTGCGATAGCCATCATAACCACTTGTGGATCGTTGTGGTTTCGTCCTCCATCAGGTGCCTCAGAGGCTGAAAAACTGATAGGTATTTTCATCCACTCCTCCATGGTGGGTTCTCTTACTACACTGAAGACTTCGTCACCTTCGAAGTTTCGTTTGTGGATTTGCCCTGTAATATTTCCTTCAGGTGTGGGAGTAGTGATAACTGAATGTGATATCGTATTGCATCCCAAGTATTGTGCCTCGCGTGGTATTTCCACGCGATGTACGGGTGCTCCTGTAGTTGGTTGGATCGCTGGTTGCGCGATGTACTCCTGGAGTTTCCCTTCGTCAATCATGTCTTGCACCATATTCTTCAGATCTCTGCATGAGTCTGTCGTGTGGATATGGAACTGATGGAACTCACAGAAATCAGTTATGTTCTTAGCGCGCTCGGGCTGTTGTCCTCTGTTCCATGGGTAGGTAATCTTGTATTTTCCCTCGATCTTCTTGAAGATATCGGATAGGGGAGTGTTTAGCTTCGTGTAGACGGGGTCTACAAATTTTCCTTTCTTTTGCTGGGAATGGTCTCGCCCTTTCCATCCTCCACTTCGAAGTTTATCGAACTGAGTTGACCCGTTATTGGGTCGCCCTAATCCTTGGGCTGGCGCCTGAGGGTTCTGTGGCCCTACCACATTTGCTCCTCTACTGGTTCCTTTTACCAATTGTCATAGGTACCATCCTGGAGTTCTTCAAGGGCTATGTAATCCTATTGAATCTCCCTTAGTTTCTTTAGACAATGTGGCATGGTTTCGTACATGCGTACGAATATGGGGCATGTCTTTCTTAGACTGTTTTTGAAGCCCAAGATCGCGTAGGCCTCTAGGACTCTTCCGATCTCGGCACATAATTTTCTCCAGCGAGTTACCAGAGAGCGAAGTGACTCGTTTGATCCTCGAGCTAACTGGAACAACATGTCGATCTATGGTTTGAATCGGCTGTTATGTATGTATGTTTCTAAGAATAACTCGGATAAGTGGGCAAATGACTTAACCGACGCCTTCGGCAAGTTATTGAACCACATCAGTGCCTCGTCTTTTAGACTGGATGGAAAAAACCTACACATCGCAACATCGTACTGATTCCACTGAGTTAGCGTCATTCGGTATGATCGGAGATGTTCGATTGCATCGTCGGTCCCTGTGAAGGGAGTTGTGAACGTCGGGAGCGAGCATTTCCTTGGAAATGGTTGGGTCAATAGACTTTTCAATAAGGGAGACTGTCCAGCCTCTTGCATTTGCCTTCTTGCCTTCCGGTGGCCTCTCGGCACATCACTTCGAGCTGGAAGAATCGAACTTGTAATTGATCATCGATGTGCCTCATTTCTGCCTTCTTCTTTCTTCCTTGCGCTCTTTCGGGCGAGATAGAAGTTTCGGGACAGCGATATCTTGATCGCCCTGAGTCCTCATTAGATTTTTCGACGTATGATACTATCTTGGAACGAGTTGACTTCGAAGTCTCTCCTCGCTTGGGGTTTGTGGTTGCGAGGTTCTCGGCCTCACAGTTAATCTTAACTTCGTTTTCTCTATTCTTTTCTCGTCTATGCTTGCGATCGACATCGGACGATCCTTCAGACGGTCTATCCTCCTGGTTTGGAATACCTCGGTTCCCCTTGAGAAAGCGATCCGTTGTTTCCTCGTTCGAGGTGTCAGGGATATTGACTCTCTCATTGTCCTGCAAGTTCTCAAAAGGATTCTCCTCCTCGAGGGTCTCCTCTATGGTAGTGAGTGGCCCTTTTTTCTTTGTTTTGCGTTTTAGCTTACGGTTTTTCCGTTCTAGCCTCTTGTTACGTCTTTCTAATCTTTCCATTCTCTCATCATGCGCCTTTTGTGCTTTCAGGATGGCTGCGATGGAAGCAGTGGCATCACCGAGGGTAGAAGGGTCGTCCTTCTTTACCTCATTGTTTACCGTTTGCTTTGGCAAATGATTCAACCCTCTTGGTTAAGTTATATGGATATCGCCCTGTCCTTCGAAAGGGTTTCCCTCTTCGTCAGAGCTAGAGTTATCAGTTAACCCTTCCCGATATTGATTATCGGGCTGTCCCTCTCCTGGGAGTGCACCATTTTGTATAGGTTCGCCTGGCTCCATTTCATCTAGTCCGTCTGGCTGGGCTCCACCAATTTCACCTTGGCTCGTGCAAGCAGATCGCCTCGTCACTATCGCCTTACCTGCGATATATGCAATAATGCTTAATTTATCTTTCCTTCTAGAAAAGTGGGACCCTAAGTTTGCAGGTCATATGCAATTACTAAGTCATAGTTCAGACTGCACAGTTTAGTACAGGAAGACTTTTCAGTAAATTTTGGAGACATGTGAAGATGTCAAAACATTCCCTACTTGCATAAAGTTTTAGTGATGGAAAAAGGCGTTTTGTTTGTCTCTCTTTTCGAGAAAAATACCTCCTTCTACACGTCATACCTTTACTGGGAAAAAATCAAGTTATGACGATTGAACATATTTTCCCATTTTAGGAAATATTTTTCAATATCTTTGAACTTTTAATTTTTTAACAAACTTTTAGTTTGATGAATGATTATGTACTCATTAGTCCTTCCCCTTGACTTAGAGTTAGATTTCTAAGAAGAAGATCATGGATTATCTTGAGTTTATTAAAAGATGAAGAACATCATGAACAATTTGTCTTTTTCGCTTTCATAGGGTGTTATCTTTTCCTTATGAAGCTTGCAGACTTAGTTTTCTTCCCAACTCTTTCATGGAGGAGATCGTTTGAGTGTCGAAGTGTTTAAAACTCCATTTTCACTCCAATCTGCAACTCTCTTGAGCATCTTGAGGAAGATACAAGAAATCTTGAAAGAACAAAAAATCTTAAAGAAAATCAGTAAAAAACATGTAGATCTGGTGGTTCTGAGGCTCTTCAGGACTTCACGGATCGTGTGGATCGTGCTAAGTCCGAGATCTACTCATAAACTTTAACAGAATTCTACATAGTGGTATGAAATCCACTTCTCTCGAGGAGATTATGAAAACAATATAGAGTTGTTATTAGGGAGGTAGATTATATCTTCATACCTCCCTGTTTCTAGCGCCAAAATGTAGTTGCATCTTTTCTGATGGCTATATACAAATGAATCTAAAGGCTATAAACTACATAACATTCAAGATTCAAAGATAAACAAGATATAAAGAACATGAAAAGTAAAGATCAACACAAGCATATAACGTGGTTCGGCCATGAAGACCTAGTCCACGGTAAAGAAGATGTTTTCTTTATTGATTAAGGTCTTACCCTTGAAATAGTTACAAGTATCACTTAGATTTCTCACTCTCTCCTTATCTAGATCTCTCTCAGGAATTCTATGTAGAAAGACCATCTAAGATTACATGTCCATTTCCTTCTACATGGACTTGCATTTATAGGAAAATTAGACTCGTGAAGACCTGGCCTCGCCGAGCTGGTGGAGCTATCGTACATCTTCTCATTACTTCTAACGAGTTCTATACTATCCCTCGTGATGGCCTGCTTGATTCTCCTTCCGAGTCATCTCGTCTTGTACGTCATCGTGTTGGTCTTCCTTGGAGAGCCTCGTGCTGCATCATCCTTGGGTTATAGTATAGATCACTCGAGCCTTCTGATACGATGTAAATTTGTCCACACCTCTTCTGATCCTTCATTAAATGCAGTCCTTCTTTTTAGACTTGACCGTCAGAGTTGATTAAACCACTCCTTACACGCGTCATTCATGTAACGTTTTAGCAGGTGTCTCGATTCATATGAAATCACCTTTTTGAATGTGATTCGATGCTTCTATCTCATCACCTTATCATGATACCATCCCTTGAGATGTTGACACGTGGCCATCGGGTGATTTACCCTCACAAATACAAATCAAAGTGTGATTACTTGAGAAATAGGTTCGGACTTAACCAAACTCTATAGGATCACTATCAAGTAATACAGAGTTAACGTTTGTGTATTTTACTTCTAATTATAATAAACAATTATAATTGCAGAAATAGAAAAGTAAAAGACACAGCAAGATTTTGTTAACGAGGAAACCGCAAATGCAGATAAACCCCGGGACCTAGTCCAGAATTGAATACTCTCAGAATTAAGCCGCTATATAAAATCTAACAAACATCGTATAGTTGAGACCAAGCAACTAAACCTTTAGTTCACCTAGTTTCTTCAGTATCCTTGCGCTTCCGACATTCAATAAGTGCACGTACTGGAACAATTCCTTTGGATCGTATTCCAAATAGTAAAGGAACAACAAATTTGTTTGGTAACAACTCTCTTGATTCTTTCAGATGAAGATATCTCAATTCATAAGCAAAGGCTCTTATGTTTAACCAATAAACTCCTTTGCCTGGTTAGATTAATTTGTCCAACAACTACCGAAGTAGCAGAGTTTAGATTTGCAATTAATCAATATAGATTCAAACAAGAAACTATAATGTGATGCTGATCTTACACAACTAATCAATCGAATAAATCTGATTCTAGTTGGATCCCAGCCGATCAAGGTTAGCGCGAACCCAAAGATATAAAAACCAAATCAAAAATCTTCTTTGTCTTCAAATCTTCTTTAATCTTCAATAAACACCTGCACAACACTACTTGAATCTCTTGTGATCAATCACGCACACAATGGAGTCTGTTAACAATGGATTATCACAAGACGTATTTAGATCTACAAATACTTCTAAAGACCCGTCGACACTTCGATCTAGTTTGAGTGAATCTTATATCAGAAGAGAAGATTCTCAAGAATAAACAAACTAGGTGCAATCAAAGTTCAACAACCGTTAGTCAATCAAATCAATCGAAAACTAAAATAAACTGCAACTATCCAGTTTCCCACCAACGTACTCGTAGATCACTTCTTGATTCCACAGAAGTCTTTAAACGAGCGGTCGTAAGAGATTTCACCTAATTAGGGTACTTTCCTCTCCGAATAGGCGGTTCCACCAGAAACAACAAGAAGATGAAGTTTGCCTGGCTCTTAGGATAGTTTGCTTGAAATGCAAACTTGGGTATTTATAGACCAAGGATGTTTGGACACCAAGGAATTTCCAAACAGAATATTCTCAAGATATGCAATAAATTCCCAAATCGGTTTTCATAATTCATGGAAATGCTTTGTCCAATATTTCCGAAATCTCACTAGAAAATCTCCAATTAGTAAATGCACATTACCAATTTTTATTCTCCAGAGATACGCATTTAATTGCTGGTAATTAAAAGCATATAAAACTAACAACCTTAATTAAAAGATTATTAATTTATTTCGGTCCGGGATCTCCTTGAGTTATTATGGAATATCTTTGAAAAATAAAAGATAAGAGTTATTGAACATGTTCAAAGTATGTCAACATTTTTTCTTTATAAATCCTCTTTCATATTTACAATCTTGGAATCGATTATACCACACTTCCAAATAAGTTTAGAATTGGTTCATCTGTATTCCAAGACAACCATGTGATTGATCAAATATCAATTCACTAATCATGGGTTTACGGTTCTACCAAACACAAGGATCGGTTCTACCTTAATATGGTTACTGGGACCAGTTACATCGATTACCGAGATTGGTTACGTCAATTACCGTGACCGGTTACCATATTCTCATGGTATTACTTGTGATCGGTTACACAAGTCACTAGGATCGATTACACCAATTACTAGGACCGGTTACGCCAATTACAAGGATCGATTACACAACTCTTTTGTGATTGGTCACACCAATTGCCAGGATCGGTCACACCAATTACAAATATCGATCATACCATGTTAGGTGATTACTTAGGATTGGTTACACTAATAAAAGTCATACCAAATCATAAGTCAGGCATTGTGACTAGTTTTACCAAGATACATAACAAGTTATGATCAGTTCTACTAACTCACTTTTTTTTAAAAAATTTAAAAGGCTTCCAACAAGCAGTATCATGAGAATTAGTAAGAAGCAGAATAGGACTATGATCACTACCAACTTGGTTTAGATGCATAAGTTTGGAATTAGGATAATCATTACTCCAATCAACATTTCCTAAAGCCATGTCTATTCTGGATCTTCTAATGCCAGATTCTATATTGTTTCTAGACCAGGTGTAATCTTTTCCAACAAAACCTAAATCTTCAAGACCATAAGATTGTATAATGTTGTTCACAATACCATCAACTTAAGAAGAGGTGTTGTTATTGGTGTCTATAAGATGGAAGTTTAGATCCCCAATAACAATCCAAGGACCAGAATGGTATCTACCAATTTCTTGAATGTATTCCCATTGCTCTTTCTTTTTACTATAGTTGGGATATCCATACATACATGTGAGAAGGTATTCAGCTTTACTAGGATCATGTTGAACTACTAGGTTGAAAATATTTAAACTAGAATCTAGCAAATCACATATAAAGCCATTCTTCCAGAGAAGCACTAAACCTCCAGATAATCCTACTGGCTCAATGAAAGCTTGATTTGGGTATTGTTAATGGCTTAGTAAGGGTTTGCTCTTTTCTTGCTTAATTTTGGTTTCACACAGAAAAATTACATCAGGGTTTTGGGACCTAACCAGATCATTCAGATGGTTACGAGTTTCATAGGTTTTTAAACCTTGCACATTCCAAGACAGTATCCTCATATTGCTTAAAAAAACAGTGTATACTAAAAAATATAGGAAGCAACATTTTGTAATTTTTTTATAAACCCTAATACGAGAGTAAATGCATGCAAATCTACGGGATAAACTACTTATATAGAAAAGTGTGAAAATCAAAACTGAAATGACAATTGAATTTATAGTTCAATAAAATTTAAAACAGGAAGTAAAGTAATCATTGTTGTTATTGTTATACTTCGTATCCTGATTCCTTAACACTATGATCATGTGATCATGTCTCACTACTAGAGTATAATCATTCACAGCTTCGCAGTTATGTTTTCAATATGGCACGACTTGAAAGATACGTTAGGAATGAAATAGTTCAAGTCAAAATATTACTAACCTCAAGAGGAAGGATGATGTCGTCGTTGTAGCTTGTTACTTCTTCACATTCTTCAAGTCTTTGAGTAATACTTGTATGTCTCATAATCCTAATCTTTCTAGTTTAACCTATACGAAGTTGTCTCTAGTACATAATCAAGAGACTCTTTAAATGAGTTTTGATTCACTAAAATATGACAACCAAACTTGACATACCAACGCTTGGTGGGTTCAACCGAGCTATGCTCTAATAATCTCCCCCTTTGTCAATTTTAGTGACAAAACTCTTAATACATATGGATAAACAAATTACAAGAATTCATTACACATACGCTTGATTCCAAGTTTCAACAAAGACAATACCCTAAAATATTCAATCCATAAATGTCGTTGTTGACATTTGAATAACAAAGCTAATACTCCCACTAAAGGCAAGATAGGTAGATTTTCAATCCGAATATTTTTGTTATTCCCCTTTTGTAGTCAAGATAACTACAATAGCAATATGATATGTTGCTCCCCCTTAGTCAATGGTTTACTCTTTCGTTAGATATAACGTTTAAGCACAACTGTCCTTTACTTAGTGATTCCAAATCTCTTGTTTACTCCATATATTTCTCCCCCATTTTGTCACAAAATGACAAAGGTTCGAGCAAATAAAGGTCAAACCGAAAGGATCTTACAAATATAAGAGACTTGTACAACCTATAAGAGTAAGCAAGAAGGTTTCATATACCATTTTAGATAACCAATATCAAAACCGAAACTACAAGTAATTTGGTTTTAATATGTTATCAAGGAAACAATTGCCGGAAGCAATTTTCCCTAATCGTTTAACAAATTGACTAAGAAACTTAGTTCCCTTGCTAAACCGATTGCACAAATACAATCGCTTATTTCGATAAGACCAAAATAAAGATCAGAATTAACTTTATTTTTCTCATCGGGCTCTAATTATTCAGACAATAACTTAGGCCTTTCACTTTAAACAAGACAAGTACTAGGTTAGTTAACTAGTATTTCTTGTCAAGTCATTCGATTAGACTTGAATAACCGAATCCTTCACTTTGATAAGTCTAACTAAGATCAGAATTAACTTAGTTTCTTTTATCCGGAATCGAATTAGACTAAACAAATGATCCCGTATTTTTTTAAGCCATAAACAATACATACAAACCAAATAAATTGACTTGCACAATTATTTCTCTTAACCGGGAGCAATTGAAACAAACATAGACATTATAGCACCGCAATTGCACCGAAATTTCGTTAAGCCAAAAACAATTGATACCAAACAATAAAGAAAGATATCAAACTAGTTTTTCTTAACTGGAAACAATTGAATCACACACACACACACACACACACACACACACACACACACACACACACACACACACACACACACACACACACACACACACACACACACATCCATACACACATAATGGAATAGACATCAATTGTACCGAATTTTGTTAAGCAAAAGCAAAATATATGCAATAAAATCAGGCTTTTCTTAAACAGGAAAACGATTAACTAACAAATCTGTTACCTCAGATTCGCATCCTCTTCTCCCCAGAAAGATATATCATTAAGCGCAAGTTAAAGTTAGAACTCTCCCCCATTATGTTGTCATCCTCTCGCAAGAACAAAAGAACAACAACAAAAAGCAACCTTTACCAGCGAAAGGTTGAATCGGTTTAAACTCATGCGTGCCAATAGCAAAAGTTGAAAACCCGAAACACATATGTTTATGCTAAACACAACTCATGAAAACACAAATTGATTTAATACATTGTGACTTTTTACATATGAGTCTCAATCGGAACACCTTATGATCCTTTGATAAAGCCTACCAACATGGGATAGAACTTAATCCCGCTAAATCAAAAAGCCACACAAACCATAAGGGTTCACATCATATGAGATCGAATATTAAGGTTAAGAAAACTGAAATCAAACATCCCATAAACACATAGCAATAATATAAAGCATTCAAGCACAGGCTATGTAATCGGAAAAAATATCACACGAAAAATTATAAAATAATGATTTTATTCATAAATAATAAATAGTTTTATTCAACAATAGACCTTATACAATTATTGAAATAATCAAAAAAATGATGTTTATTTTCTTGGGTTAAAAGACTCTAATTGTATTCGTCTTTATTATCCTTGGTTTCCATGATTTCATTAAGGTTTTTTTCAAAAATCTCCAGATTGTCTGCGTGAAATTTAATCATTTGAAGATCATGAAAATCTCTATAGAATGCCCAGCATGAAAGATAATGTCCTTGTGAGCAGTTGAGGATAATTCTTTTAGGAGTTCTTTTCTAGCAATCAGTTCTAAGACTCCTTCACAAAGACTGGTTGCCCTAACTTCTGTTAAGGAGAGCATGATCTGATATGAGCAGAGTTCAAAACAAAGTTCGAACCTTCTCTTATTGGAGCTGTCCAGAACACTTTCAACTTCCTGAATGCAGTATTCTCCGACAAATTCACTGTACACCTTCCCATTCTTAGAGAAAAGGATTATATGAATCTTTCTAGTCAAAAGATCTTGAAATATACAGGAGCATCAAGTTTGATATAGCAATTTTTAAGTCTTTCATTGTTTTTCAGAAGAATTCATGAAAGAACCGAATATGCGTTAAGTTCTTATAAGATTTTTATCCTTTTATAAAAAGAAACTTTTTATTCGAAATATTTGTAGATTTTTCGAAAATCTTCCTTAAGAGGAAATAAATGGAATTACCCATTATAAACAAACTTCTATAACACAAGGAGTGTTTGGGTAAGTAGAAATCCGTTCTATTGTAACAGTGTATTATTTTTTTCTGTTTTTCCTCTTCCATTTCTTGAGATATGACACATCATCATATTCATAAATTTTTTCCGAATCTATTCCCTTTAAAGGATGAGAAGTAGATTGTAACACCTAGTGTTTTTAGCATGGCGCATGCTAAAGGATGCGCCATGGCCTGAGATGAAGCTTCATCCAAAGCTTATGTTGCATAGGAAAAAGGAACATTGGCCCTTGGCCAATGCGTTGACAATGGACAGCCAACATGGCTGCATATCAGGTTGGTAGTGAACAGCCAACATGGCTGGACATTGGGTTGGCAACGGACAGCCAACATGGCTGCACATCGGGTTGGTAGTGAACAACCAACATGGCTGGAAATTGGGTTGGCAACGGACATCCAACATGGCTGCACATCGGGTTAGTAGTGAACAACCAACATGGCTGGATATTGGGTTGGCAACGGACAACCAACATGGATGCACATCGGGTTGGCAGCGGACAGTGAGCAACCATCTCGGCCGGTCATTCAGAAATTCATGGCAATGGCCATGAATAGTGAAGCAAGCATGTCAATATGCTCCCCTTTCCATACTTGTAGAAATTCCATTAAGACATATATAGGGAGGGGTACTTGGTTGAAGGTGCATATACAGACCATGCACCAAGTAAGATAGCTTTGGCAATATACAGCCATCACGACACCTCACTGGGCTTGGCTTAGGAAATGTTCAGCCGTCATGGCCGGATATTAGAACTGGCCTGTGAGCCAGAATTGAATGTACAACCATCACGGCCGTACATCGCAGTTGGCCAGGGTGGTAAGGTGCAGCCATCACGGCCTGGGGGGTTGATGAATGATTTTTGGTCCCCCAATTTAAGTTGTAAAAATGTCAAATTTACATATATAGGGAGGGGTAGTTGCTTGAAGGTACATATGCGGACCATGTACCAAGTAAGCTTCATAGCTTAGCCGGAAGAGTATAAATGATGTCTAAGGATCATTTATAGTTGTGTAGCCTCGCGAAGAGGGGATTTGATGCTTAGGCATCCTTATGCTATATTGCGGACCGAACATGCATCGCTTGGATGTATTTTGACGGAATGGCCTATACGGACTAGGCAATTACCATTATTGCTTGGCCACGGCCATGTAAACGAGTTGGCATAAGTTGCTTGTCCCTTCGTTGACGAACTACAGTATGTGCTTGATCCCTTTAGAGTAGGGAAGGGTACGTAGGCAGCCGCAATGAGTTGCAGCATTGACGGTCCAGCACTTTGGCCCCTCATATCATCTAAGCTCGGTAGCTCGATGCAAGAGATGATTGTGTCCAGACTTTATGAGGCAAGTTGCATGCTAGCCAGTGGATGCTCATACTTCCTATCAAGTTGTTTGATGTAGGCATGTACCAATGTCGCATTGGGCATGGCCTCGGAAGTAAGCTACATCGATATGCAAGTTAGCGGAGCTTGCATAATCCTAAGGAAGTGCGACGGTTGCTCAGCTAGATAAGAAATTCAGTGATGAATTTCCTACGTTGAGGCAATGCATTTAGGGTGCATTGGCCACAGCCTTCAAGGCTTTATACCCTTGTTCTGTGGTAAGTTTGGAACGGTGTGGAAGCTAAGTTAGCTGCATCATGCTCCACGAGCATGCTTGCAAGGGCGAATGGACGTGCATTTGCCTAGCCTTAAGGCCCGGATTGTAGCTTCATCATGGCGCATCGGGGAAGTTACGGCCTGCGGGGCAACGCGCCAAAGGCGTAATTTTCTGGTCCGTCACATAGATTTTGCTCTTTTAAAGTCATTTCTCTTATACCATTTCTTAAACGACTTTGTACCATAACTTACAAACCAAGGATCAGCAAACTAGTCCTTTAGTCTGGTATTTATGAAACAAGAATCAAAGTTCATTTTTCCCAATTCCTTTAATACGAAGCGAAGAGCATTTTGCATCCTACGAATCTTACATTTTTTCTGAAGATGATTTTTACTACCACAAAAATAACAATGTTTAATACTATGGGAGTTATAGTTTTTGTTGTTACCTTTGTGTGAACAATTTTCGGATGCTCCTTCCCTTTTATGTATTCTTCTTAGTTTTGATCTCTTCTTTATTCCATCAGCCTTCTCCTTTATTTCCTGGTTTGACTGATCATCAATTGTTGGTTTGTCACACTTATTTTCTTCACAGCTACACTAAGTAGTTTTTATTAAAGAGGCCTCAGTTTGAGTACAAGAGGATTTGAAAAACTTTATCTCTTTGTTAAGAACTAAGGTATTGCAACCTTCATAACCCAAACCACGGGTATCCCCATGACTTCTCCCTGTTTCCAACAATGAGGATAGATTGTTTGAGCTTTCATTAAGTTTTCTCAGCATAGAGATTTCTTCTTTTAATGATTCATTTTTATCAAGAGCAGAATTAAGAGTTTCCTCTAAATGCTTTATGTGGGAAAGAAGAGTGTTTTCTTTTTCTTTGAAGCACAACTGTTGAGAGTTTAATTCTGCTTTAGAATCATCAATTTCTTTTTCTAAAAAGCAAACCCTTTTTAGAGATTTATCCAAATTCTCCTCACAGGTGTCTCCATGAAGACGCTCAGTGCTCATCTTTTCTTCAAAGCTTAAAACTTGTTGAGAGATTTCTCCTTTTAGCAATTTATGTTCTTCATCGAGATTTTCAACCATTAAAGTTAAATCTCTTTCTCTCTCAAGTGCAGAAAGAAGTTCACTAGAGAAAATAAGGAATTGTTTGCTAAATTCTTTCAGTTCCGAAGTTTTTACACTTGATCTTTCATCAGAAATTTCAAGTATGGAACTCAAAAATATCTCGTTAGAGGTATCTTCAATTAAGCAACAAGAGTTTAAAGAACGGTCTTCTTTTGAGCACATTCTTGTGATACGTTAACTGAGTCTTTAGACTTTTTTTGCAGTCGCTTAGTCTTTCCTTGACCCATAATTTATAGGATAGATTGCGCCAAACACAAATTGTTAGATCTTTTTATGTTTTCCTACTCTGATACCAAATGAAAAGACGAGGGTACCCAAATACACCACAATCTTTAAATTATCCACCTATAAGTCCTCTTACCGAAAGTGATTGTCTATGGACAAAGTCGAGACAATACAACAAATCGGTATTTACATTTTGTGTGATCGTCTATGGATACGAGATCGAGACAATACAACAATCAAAATGTGATTACTTGATAATAGGTTCATACTTAACCAAACTTTATAGGATCACTATCAAGTAATACGGAGTTAACGTGTATTTTACTACTAATTATAATAAAAAATTATAATTGCGGAAATAGAAAAGTAAAAGACACAACAAGATTTTGTTAACGAGGAAACCGCAAATGTAGAAAAACCCCGGGACCTAGTCCAGAATTGAGCCGCTATACAAAATCTAACAAAATTCGTATAGTTGAGACCAAGCAACTAAACCTATAGTTCACCTAGTTTCTTCAGTATCCCTGCGCTTCCAACGTTCAATAAGTGCACGCACTGGAACAATTCCTTTGGATCGTATTCCAAACAGTAAAGGAACAACAAATCTGTTTGGTAACAACTCTCTTGATTCTTTCGGATGAAGATATCTCAAGTCATAAGCAAAGGCTCTTCTGTTAAACCAATAAACTCCTTTGCCTGGTTAGATCAATCTATCCAACAACTACCGAAGTAGAAGAGTTTAGATTTGCAATCAATCAATATAGATTCAAACAAGAAACTATAATGTGATGCCGATCTTACACAACTAATCAATCGAATAAATATGATTCTAGTTGGATCCCAGCTGATCAAGGTTTGTGCACACCCAAAGATATAAAATCCAAATCAGAAATCCTCTTTGTCTTCAAATCTTCTTTAATCTTCAATAAACACCTGCACAACAACACTTGAATATCTTGTGATCAATCACGCACAGAACGGAGTCTGTTAACAATGGATTATCTCAAGACGTTTTTAGATCTACAAACAGTTCTAAAGATCCCATCGACACTTCGATCTAGTTTGAGTGAATCTTATATCAGAAGAGAAGATTCTCAAGAATAAACAAACTAGGTGCAATCAAAGTTCAACAACCGTTAGTCAATCAAATCAATCGAAAACTAAAATAAACTGCAACTATCCAGTTTCCCACCAACGGTACTCGTAGATCGCTTCTTGATCCCACGGAAGTCTTTAAACGAGCGGTCGTAAGAGATTTCACCTAATTAGGTTACTTTCCTCTCCGAATAGGCGGTTCCACCAGAAACAACAAGAAGATGAAGTTTGCCTGGATCTTAGGATAGTTTGCTTGAAATGCAAACTTGGGTATTTATAGACCAAGGATGTTTGGACACCAAGGAATTTCCAAAACAGAATATTCTCAAGATATGCAATAAATTCCCAAATCGGTTTTCATAATTCATGGAAATGCTTTGTCCAATATTTCCGAAATCTCACTAGAAAATCTCCAATTAGTAAATGCACATTACCAATTTTTATTCTCCAGAGATATGCATTTAATTGCTGGTAATTAAAAGCATATAAAACTAACAACCTTAATTAAAAGATTCTTAATTTATTTCGGTCCGGGATCTCCTTGAGTTATTATGGAATATCTTTGAACAATAAAAGATAAGAGTTACTGAACATGTTCAAAGTATGTCAACATTTTTTCTTTATAAATCCTCTTTCATATTTACAATCTTGGAATCGATTATACCACACTTCCAAATAAATTTAGAATTGGTTCATCTGTATTCCAAGACAACCATGTGATTGATCAAATATCAATTCACTAATCATGGGTTTACGGTTCTACCAAACACAAGGATCGGTTCTACCTTAATATGGTTACTGGGACCAGTTACATCAGTTACCAGGATCGGTTACGTCAATTACCAGGACCGGTTACCATATTCTCATGGTATTACTTGTGATCGGTTACACAAGTCACTAGGATCGATTACACCAATTACTAGGACCGGTTACGCCAATTACAAGGATCGATTACACAACTCTTTTGTGATTGGTCACACCAATTGCCAGGATCGGTCACACCAATTACAAATATCGATCATACCATGTTAGGTGATTACTTGGGATCGGTTACACTAATAAAAGTCATGCCAAATCATAAGTCAGGCACTGTGACTAGTTACCAAGATACATAACAAGTTATGATCGGTTCTACTAACTCACTCATATTGGTAATCCAAAGATATGCAATGAATAACAATACTAATAAGCCTAGCGATTTCCCTTTCGATTCATAAAATAAGTTCATGAATGTACTTCCTTTTAACAAATGTAAACATTGTTTCCTAGGACGAAATCTTAACCTTTACCCATACATATAATCACAATAGCATTCATACGATTATGTTAATGTCTTATATACGAAGTTCAAAAGATAAGCGTTATACTTCGTATCCTAATTCCTTAACACTATGATCATGTGATCATGTCTCACTACTAGAGTATAATCATTCACAACTTTGCAGTTTTGTTTTCAATATAGCACGACTTGAAAGATACGTTAAGAATGAAATAATTCAAGTCAAAATATTACTAACCTCAAGAGGAAGGATGATGTCGTCGTTGTAGCTTGTTACTTCTTCACATTCTTCAAGTCTTTGAGTAATACTTGTATGTCTCATAATCCTAATCTTTCTAGTTTAACCTATATGAAGTTGTCTCTAGTACATAATGAAGCGAATCTTTAAATGAGTTTTGATTCACTAAAATGTGACAAGCAAACTTGACATACCAACGCTTGGTGGGTTCAACCGACCTATGCTCTAACATATGCTATTGATCATTAAGATCGAGGGATATCAACTCACTGATCATTAAGATCGAGGGATCGTCTTTGACATCCAGATATGGCTACAAAAACAAACGAAAGTAATAAGAGTTTACTACTATTCAAGTTGACTAGAAAACAGTAAGGTAATAATTAAATAAATAAAACCTCACACAAAAAAATTATGCCATCTCTGATTTTTTGTGAATACTTTTGTTTTAATCCACCGCCCAAATGCCCTTTTAAGCTCAAGTAATTCGTTACCGATCTTGAGGTTTCCCTTATCTACACATGATAATAAGCAACATGTTGAAGAGTTTGGTTCATTCCATATATATATATATATATATATATATATATATATATATATATGTATTTCTATAAATACTATTCACAATCACCTTCTGTAGTATCTTCTTCGACCAGTGGATTATATTTGGATCTTCTAGGACGAACACGCGTGAGGTCTACAAAAATTAGTCTTGCACTCTTGCCGGCCTGTGGTTGATTCAAACTTCATAATAATGATGAAACGTGACCAGCTATGACAACAAAAATATAATTAAGTAATGCATCCTAATAACTTAACTAACGGTCGACAACATAAAATCCAAGAATAAAAGTGTCTTATGAAAATACGAACCTAGACTTATCACTGTTTCCTCTTCTAGTTTCAAGATGTTAATTTATATCATCTAGAGATTGGAATTGCGTTTCTGCCGAGTCACGGTCGCAGAAAAACTGCGATGGAGCAATATGGCTGAATTGATATATGTGAAAGTAAATAAGCATGGGTACATGCGATATATGTATAAATCAAGAAAGGACTAAAAGTTGAACCCAATTTTGATCTGTTTAAATTTATAATATTTATATAAAATAAAACTAGCTTTTACTTGTATCGCCGAGCCCAAATGTATCTTTCCGACTACAAAGAGTATACCAAATTGGGGATCTATACCAACAGATTAAAAGATTTCTTTGTGATTTTGGTCCTGAGAATCTGTTTCAGGTTGTAACTTCTTCTTTTTTCATTTAATAAAGTTTAAATCCTTTTTTCAAAAAAATAAAAAATAAATAACTACAAGAGTCCGTACACAAACCTTTCCGTATGAAAGAACAATATACGTCCTTGAGTTGTTGGGGAATATATTTTCACTGCTTTAACATGGTCTTTAAAAATCGTTTCATGGTTCTTGTAAACATTGTCGTCAAATAACTAACTTACTTCTTCTCCTCTCACTTTCTTTGTAAACTGCACCATGCGGAAGATATATCACACGGAAATATTTCTCTCTTCATCGGAATTGATAGTCTGCAAATCTAAAATCCATACAAATTATCAGCAAAAATATCATACATAGTCAAATTTAAAAATTGAATACAAAATTATCGTATGAGTCGTTCTTTCCTTTTCATTTCTTCTCTCACTACCAATCTCCACCGGTTTATGATTAATACAATTTTTTTTTTTCCGTTTTACCACTTTGATAAGCTATATATCTATATATGAAGATGAATAGAGAGTGATATTACGAGGAGAAAACTATTATGTAAATACAAAAAATTTCCTTTTTGATCATCAACAAGAACATAAAAAAAAAAACAGAGAACTACGGTATAAGATTTCTCATTTTTCATCAAAGAACAAAGAATAAATGCATAGGAGTGGGGTAAGAAGAGTCTCCACATTAACGCACATAAACATTAACGATGTTTCGACACGATTTCTATGGTACAATTTTTTCGGCACGATTTCTCGGGTATAGTTTCTCCGGCACAATCTTTCTGGTACAGTGGCACTGGAACGATGTATCGGATACAGGATCTCTCGTATGATGTCCGTGGCACGATTTTTCGGGTACGATTTCTCCGACATGATTCCTCGGGTATAGATTTTCAGGCACGATTTCTCAATGTGGAATGCCCCACCTTTAATTTTCAAGGTATTTTTCCCCATATTAGAAAAATAAAAGGTCCATATGAATTGATCTAGAATTATAATGAGAGACTCTCAAGTATTGATCGTATAGGATGTTCAACATATGTTGAACACTTTCGATCCAGTAAAAGAAGTATTCAAATATTAATGATATTTTAGAAAAACGTCGGATGGTTCTTTTTCTCGGAAACACCAGTTTGTTTAGGAGTATGCTATTGATCATTAAGATCGAGAGATATCAACTCACTGGTCATTAAGATCGAGGTATCATATTTGACCTTCAGATATGGCTATAAAAAGACCAACGAAAGTAACAAGAGCTTACTACTATTCATAGTTGACTAGAAAACAATAAGGTAATAATTAAATAAAACCTCATACAATTTTTTTCCACCAGCTTTGATTTTTTCTGAATACTTTGGTTGTCAATCCACTGCCTAAATGCCCTTTTAAGCTTACGTAACTCCTTACCGATCTTGAGGTTTCTCTTATCCACACATAGGAATAAGCAACAAGTTAAAGAGTTTGGTTCATCCCATATTTAATGTACTATATATATATATATATATATATATATATTTCTATAAGTACCAGCAACAATCACCTTTTGTCGTATCTTCTTCGACCAGTGGTTGGATCTTCTAGGACGAAGACCCGCGAGGTCTACAAAAATTCGTCTTGCACTCTTGCCGACCTGTGGATGATTCAACTTCATCATAATAATGATGAAACGTGACCATCTATGACAAACGTACAAAAAAATAGATATCTATTACCTACACAAAAATTAGTCTTCCTCGCTGTCATATCATCTCGTGCGTTTTCGATTATTACCTCGTTCAGGTTAATTCCAACTGATTCTTTGCCGCGTTTGTCGGGTGTGTCATGCTGGATAAGAGACAAGTCTACCGGTGTGGTCGCCAACTGTGTAAGGGGTAATTTTGTATTATGCTAACCTATCCTAGTCACAACAAATACTACACCCTTTCCCAGAGAAGTAAGCGACAAAAGCTCATTTCCATAATATTATTTATTTCCCTTTTATAGACTTTGCTAAAACTCTCCCCTTTTATGACATCATGACACATGTCCTTGGGATTCCTTTATTTACCAATACCGCCATCTATCTTCTATTAGGAAAAAGTATGAATGCAGGTATTCTATGCAAACTAGATATTGAAAAAGCATTTGACAATGCAAATTGGCATTGTTGATACTATACTTAGAGACACTGGGTTTGGTGCTAAATGGAGGGAGTGGATACAATGGGCACATGCATCAGCTCAATCCTCAGTATTAGTGAATGAGACTTCAGCGGCCAAATTCAAGCATTTCAAAGGTCTGAGGCATGGTGACTCTGTGTTTTTATTGAAAATCGTGTGAAAAAAGGAAAAAAAATGGAGAAATATTTAAGGTGGTTGCGAAGCGATGAAGTAATTTTGTAGTTAGAAACATGTTTTTATTGATTTTTCAATAGTTATTTATATATTTACTTCCTTTTATTATATAAAAAAAAATTGTTTTTCAGCTTCGTTGGTTGGAGATATATTGAATATTCGATATATATATCTCGATGCTATGTCACTTGAATTAGAGTATTAGAGTCATAAGCTATTGTTGATGGTGGATTTTCGTTCAAGGTTAAATTTGTAAAAAACCAGAAAAAATCATGCGCTGACATCTTGTAAAAGATAAAGCCATTTATAAGTGTTGGATACTCCTCACTTAATTCACCAAGAATGGAGCATGTAGCAACAATCCCATTCTCGTGAATACATGAAATTCCTCCAAGTTGGAGCATGTGGCAACAATCCCTTCTGTGAATTTCATATCGGCCTTGTATTTCCAAATGCTCGTTATCGGTGTGGCATGACGATCGAGTGTTACTCTTACGAGTAACACGAACCTCCAAGCACTATAATGAAACCATGTACGAAATACCCGTCAGCCGATTCTCGGTGTGTTATACTAGCCCGAGCCCTCTCGGTGTGTTATACTAGCCCGATTGAGCCCTCTCGGTGTGTTATACTAGCCTGATTGAGCATCCGGATGACCGTATCAGTCCGGATATGATCTGATCGCAGTCATCCAACTCCACAAGCATGATTGGATGACCCCAGATCAATTCCATCACCCCCAAGCAGGTATGGAATACCCACGGCCGACCCCGCATGGTCAGCCATTGGCCGTTGCTTGCCAAAAGACGTTCATACCAAGCATTATGGACGGAAAACCTAAATAAGGGTTTGCGGCATATTACATGTGTCGCAAAATAATCTCAACCATCCATCTTCGCAGGTATAGATGGAGGGTGTAGATGTAGACTCAAAGGGCCCAGAGCATGTCAACACGATCACCGTGGGCCCGCCTACACACTTGACCAATCGGTCAAGACCAACAATGTTTGGCCGTGACAGAATCGTCACCCAAACAAGAAGTGGCGCACGGCTTTTGAAAGCCAAAATTAGGGTTTCAAATTATCACGCGCGTCCATCTTCTCCGGCACGAATGGAGGGTCACAGATTAGATTAAGCAAGGGCCGGTCATACCAGCATGACCACCGTGCGCCCATCTACCTCCTCATGCGAACGGCCAAGGCATCCCATGCCTAATCCAAAACGCCCGCCCAAACATGCGTGGTTACACTTCCCAAATTGCAAACTGATCTCGACCACTCAACTTCACCGGATGATTTGAATGGCTTAGATCACGTTTTCATGGGATAGTCAGGTATAGGCATGATCACCGGCCTGCCATCTTCCCCACAAACCCATCGACCAAGACCGACCAAGATGTGTCGTCTTGAAACGCGTGCCCAAACTAGGGATGTCACGCCGGTTTCCAACTCCTTTGCGGCAAGGGATTTACCGCAAAACCGATCTCAACCACTCCCCTTTGACGGTCAAATTGAGTGGCCTAGATCGCACTTTCATGGGATCGGTGAGACATGGACGTGTACACCGAGCATGCCATCTACATACACGTCCGGGTCGGTCCTCCCCAAAATTCTTCCCATGCTTGGTTTTGACCAAGTCAAGAGTCATGCTTGCGCTCCTCTTCAAGAAACCAAGTATTCATTAACGGTCGCAGATGAGTGTCTCAAAACTCATCTCATCCGTCCAACTTCACCAGCTTGGTTATACAACCCTGGTCAGGAGTTATTTGGTTAGTGAGGAGTCATTACCCATCACTTTACCACACCGTAATGCGATGCACCGCATAAAATACACACGATACTTCACAAGTATCGACTTCCCGAATAACACGGTTATTCAATTCAGCATTACATGCTACCTTTCGTGGATCCACGATCCACACATTCCGGACATCAATCATGTCACAAACTAGGGGGATACATATTGGGGTATTGGTCTCAGCGGTTTACGGCGTGCAGCGTGCAACGCGCCATCACAAGAACGTGTCAGGAAGTCATGGACGGTTAGAGATGAACAGGAGAAGTGGGCAAGACTGGTCGACGCACAACTCCACTACTCCATCACTCCACTTCCTCCACTTCCCACGAGAGACGTGAATGAGGCTCAATGACTTGTATAAATAGGTTCTCCGCCCTATTTCAAACAACAACACAAGTTCAGACGAGACAGAAAATCAAGTGTTAATATAAAAATCGTATTCAAACACCCAGAGCCTGCTTGCATCAACCGCAAGCATGCTCACCTTTTCTGTTACAAGTCATAAGCAAGCCAACACCTTCACAATCTCAACACCTTCTTCGCTTCCCTCCCTAAGATCAACCCCATCTCCTTCACTTTGTGACCGAAACAAGTCTGGAACGGCCATTTCTTGGTTTAGGCCGGACTTGCAAAGATTGATCTCTCGAATCTACAAGCACTCACCGCGCAGTGCATTTGTTTAAAGGTTTAAATTCATTCCTCATCCACACCCCAAATTACCAAATTCTGTAGAGTAGTTTTCACCCATAAACAATTGGCGACCACAATGGGAGGTTGATCTCTCGGTTGTAAAGTCAATCTCTTCAATACCGTTCAATCAATTCCGAGATGGTTGGTCTTAGGGCCGATTCGACAGTCTCAAATCCTGGTGGCTCCTCCAACGGAGATACCCCCTCCTAACGGTGTATCCGGCGGCATACTCAGAAGACTTCCAACATTAAGTGAACTAGCACGGGTACAGGAGATTCACACGAAGAACATGGAGCTGATCAAAGAAGCGGTAAACGGCATACTTGATCTCCTCATCAAGATGACGTCAGAAATGAGCATTCAGGGGATTTCTACACCGGGGACTAATTCCCCTCAGATCAACAGTTTTACTACAAACCAGAGACCAGTTGATCAGGAAGCGACATCCCTAGTAGAAAGCTTGTGTGAACTCTTGTACCTTGTAGTAGCAGGAAATCCCACACTACACCCCTTACTCAATTTTGCTTAATTAATCCATTGAAAGATGTAAGATCAAGAATATTTATTGATTGAGTCCATGAAATGTTTACACAGGATAATAGAATTACACTTAGAAATTAAAATGCTCTTCCACTTTCTCTCTCCTATTGACTTGCTTAACAATTCCCAAAAAGATCCCCCCTTTACAGACTCATTTAGCCCTTTATATAGGGTAATACATAGTGGATGACAAATAAGTTACCCTTTATTTTCGGGATGTCTCGCGAAGTGTCGCAGATGCACAAACATTCACTCTCGCGACACTTCTTAACCCTCGCCAGATCTCACGTCTTCTTTATGTTTTGCCTGTCGTTATTCATTGCGTCGTTTATTTTAGCTCCTGCGACTCCTTCGCGATGCTTGCTGTTTATTAGTCCCGCGAACCTTGTTTGTTGCGATATTACGATCCTACATCTTGCCTCTTTTTCCTTGAATATTGCTTGACAAGCGATCTTTAAGGAAAAATCTATTGTGGTAGCGATCTTTGATTTTTGTTGATGAAGGAACGAGCAAAAGAATACTTTCCTTGAAAAGTACGTACTTGCCTCTATTCTTTTGCAAAGTTCCGAAGCTTCTTTGAGATATATACGAAGTATCGTCTCCTATCTCTCCTCATATTTCTCCTGCGAAGGGAAGAGTATCATGAGATTTTTACAATATTGTTGCCGCGACTGCTTATCTTTATCTGTTTCAGTTTTGTACTTTTACACGAATTTTGATTATTAATGTCTTTTCTTGACACGTCTCTTTCAACCGCTTATTCTTGACCATTCATGTCTCTTCGCATTAAATGACCTCGTTTTTCTCGAGGATCTTTTTCCCCTATATATAGTTTTCTTTTCCCCTCCTTTTCATCTTTTAGTTTTTCTCTCGCAACTTTTCTTTGACTCTCTCCTTCCGCAATTTGCGCTCCCGCTACCGCAAATCTTTTCTTCGTCCTTTTTCTAGCGCCGATCCTAACCTTTAACATCCCATCCATTCCCATACCGATAATGGCTTCCATTAGTCGTGCATACAAAGCTTCTTTTGATGAAGTTCAACGAAGTTGCTCGAAAAGGGTTTTACTCTATCAACCATTCCCGATCAAGAACCTTCATCTATCCTTTCGCAAAGTCGTTTTTCGATCATCAATGTGATGATCAAAAATTATAGTCTCGCTAGGTCAGCTTCTCGCAGACTTCCCATTCCCTTGTACAATCCCGAGATGCCTTTATTTTATGAAATCTTGGCCCATGAAAAATTCTCTCTCGCCGTTTATCAATTGAGTGGCGATTGCATTCGCCTAATGCTTGAGTTCGCGAATCGTGGTCTTTGGGCAAAGGATCTTTATACCCTACTACTGTTAGACACCCCGATTTCGCAGACTTGGAAATAGCTGCTGAGAAGTACACTGTAGAGAGCTTTTTTGAAAACTATTCAGTGATAAAGATGATTAATGCGAAATCTCGCTGGGGCATTCGCCTGAAAAAGAAGGATAATGTCCCTGAGGATAAATTGCTCATGCAGGATATTGATTGGCACCCGCAAATAATACTACTCCTCGCCACTCCAAAGATGAGAAGTGGTGGGTTGTACCCTTGATTTTAAATGGCCCTTATATCGCGGGCTCGCACGTTCTTCCTGCGAATCTCGCAGGGTATCATCCTTGGGAATTCAAATGGCCTGATAAGGCAAATGAGGTATGTTTCCCATTTTAAATCTTGCCTTTGCAACTTTCTTTTTATATATGTTGAGTTTGTAAAATTTCTCAGATCGCCAAATTGAGAAGAAAGTACAAGGATAATCCGTTGGAGAGTACTCTGACCATACTTCGATCGCTTACGAGTGAAGTAAGAAACATTTCCTTTGTTATTTGAAACAATATTGTTGCCTCTGTTTCTTATCTTTAACCGTATGCGAAGGTTTCAGCTGAAGAAGCTGTAGCCGCGAAGATTAAAAGTAAGGGTAAAACTGTCGTTCGCAAGGGTAAATCTTCTGCTCCATTAACTAAGAAGCGAAAGGTCCAATCTTCTTCTCGCCTTAGCTCAAGCTCTGAATCTTCTGACGAGGATAACCATGACTCGAATCCTTCTCTCGCCAAGAAGATTCCGTCGACCAGTTCTTCTATGGATCAGTTATCTAGCATCTTCTCAGACTGTTTCCAAGGAATGGGAGATGCTCCCCTAGCTTCTCTTTGCGGGGCTCTCGCAAACGTGTGTAATGCTACTTTATTAGAGGGCAATAATTCTTTCAATGGAGCCTCTAGAATTGTGTCTCCTGACTTCTTGAATGCACTTGGATCTTTGGTACGTATGCACCATATTTCCCTCGTTAATTTTAAAATTTTAAATATATATATATATTAATGATTTTTCTATCTTCTTTTATAGGTTGGAAGAACTTCTTTTGTAGTTGCCTCGATCTCGAGAGAAGACGCAACAATCTTGAAAAGAAGAATTCACAATTGAACAAGAAGATTCGAGAATTAGAAATTGAAGTCTGCGTCATCTCGCGATAAAGACGAGAGAATTCAAAAGTTAAATACCGATCTTGACTCCCAAAGGGATAGGGTGTCCACTCTTCGAACGCTAATCAACAACTTTATGGTATAAGATTTTACTTCCTTTTATCATTTCTATTTTATCGGTTGCATATTGTCGCCTAACTTATTACCTTCGCAGATGTATATAATCTCTCCGATGAGGCTATTCTTCTCCATACATTTCCTGAACCTATGGATAATGATCTTCTTCTCGCTCACCTCAATCAATCTCTAAGTAGTTCCTCCAATAAAACTAACCTCCTTTCATTAAAGGATCTTCAATCCAAATATCATCTCTTGGAGATTGAACACAGATCTAGTTTAAATTTAACTAATCGCTTTAAACGAATGTACCTTGATTCCGAGAAGAAAATCAAGACTTTAAGGAAGAAAATTAGTGATCTCATAGATGAGAACGATCGCATTACTAACAGAGGTGCACAGGCATTAGCAGAATTCCACAAATCTCTTCTTGGTGTGCAAGTTGAACGAGATGAACTCCTTCATCAGAATACCATGCTTAAGCAGCGAGAAGAGCAAGTTCGTTCTCTTCTCGTTATTAGTAGTGATGATGAATTCGCCTGGGCTGCGAAGGTTTTAGATAATGCCAGAATAACCTAGGTGTTGATGTTAGTCTTCATGCCGAGCATACTTCCTTGATTAAAGATATGATATCCGATAGAGAAGGTTATTTATTATACCTTATCGCTTCTTACTTCGTAGTATTGCTTGTAAATTGTTAACTTGTTGTTTCTTATTTGCGGAATCCGAGAAGAGGCTTCGTGTTAGAATTAGAGAGCTTGAATCAAAAAGAACAACTCGCCAGAATTTTCCAAATGAGAATTGAAGAACTTCGAAACCGAAAAGAACAGCTCAAAAGAATCTCTCCCTTCGCGAGAATAAATATTCCAAGTTGAAGAAACAATTTCTAACGACAAAGTGGAGAACTTTAATAATGATGTTGTTCGTTTTCGCAATGGAGCCATGGAGTATGTTTGTAAGGACCACAATATCCCTGTGCATTCATATCCCTGGCTCCTTGAAAAGGTTCCTGAGAATCTGCCTGTCTCAGACGTTTCTGATAGCGAGGCCGGCGAAGAAGAAAACTCTACGCGATGAGGATAATAGGTCCAAGAATCGATGAAGAAGAAGAATCACCAAAGAGATAACTCTTTTTGTTTTCTTTCTCTCGCTTGTAATATCTCGTACATTTCGTATCCTTATTATAGTGTATTTCTTGGATTTTTCCCCCGAATTCAATCTTTACTCCCCCTTTTTTGTAGTTCTTCCTTGTAATATAATTGGCTAACATTATTGATGTATAACTCTTTCATCGTAAGATGAATAACAATATTTCATCTTTTCCATTCCCATACTTGCCTCTCGTTATTTATCTTCGATGGAAGATTTTAGTTGTCATCATGTATTTTGTTGGATAATTATTTTATTGTTATTGAAATATATCGTTGCGACGAGGTCGCGGGATTTCCTTATTTTATCTTTATTTTATCTTTTCTTGTTGCGACAAGGTCGCAAGCCGCCTTTACACTTTCATGCAATGGCCCATTGACCTTGCCTTATCATTTTTGTGTGGTCTTCCAAGTCAGACCTCCCTAATTAGAGGTCTTCCCCGCCACCTTTCATCGCGACAAAATCGCAGGACGTCTTTACACTTGCATGTAAAGACCCATTGATCTTGTCTTATCATTTTCCAAGTATTTTTGCCTCTGCAGATGTTTTAGTTGCGACAATATGACAGGCCTAGATATCCTTGCGAACATAAAGCCCCATGACATTGCCGTCGTGCGACGAAATCGCAGACGTCCGTACACTTTCGTGTAAAGACCCATTGATCTCGCCTTACCTTCGCGTTAGTATTATTGCCTCTGCAGATAATTGCACAAATATGACAAGCCTAAATTCTCTTGCGAAAACATAGCCTCATGACATTTGCGTCTGTTTTGACACCCCCCCTAATGGAGAGCGTCGCCCTTATCATCTCCCCGGTTGCCCCTTCAAGGAGGCGAAACATCGGCCATACAAGACTAGCTCCTCCCATCCGGTCTTAACAACAACCAAGTTTTCGCAGCCTCTTATCCCTTATACCTATAGGGTTTATGGTTACGAGGCTGCACCCTAAGTGGAGTTTTCTTCGGGCGAGTGCAACATATGCCAAGACTTGCCAAGAATGGCCAGGGTAGGTTCATCCATCCCGGCACTCGGCTCAACCGTGTACCTCGGCGCCTTGAGCATACACTCGACTCCTAAGAAGAGACCCTCGGTCGCCCAACCGTATAACCTTATATATATAGTTGGGAATCCAAGGTACCTCTTCCGGATAGGCTTTCATGGGCCCCAAATTTTCATGACTCAGGCTTCAGGAGCGGTGTAACCTTTCCCCTGAGCCATGTTGAGAGATACCCCCTTATATGACGCACTTTAGGTCTTACATTTGCCTCTTACGAAATGTTATTCGCGAACTAGGGTGCACGCCATAAAGGTTCGTCCCATTCATTTACTCATTCATCTTTGTTAAATCATTCAATCATTCATGTTTCATTATTTGTTAACATTTGTTTGCGAAGTATTCGCAAAATTCCATTTCATTTGTTGTGTCTTTATCTCTTTCTTAACCGAATTCTCATTTATCCTTGATCATGAGATTCTCGCACATCATTACTTCAACTGCTACTTTTCCTCCCCGCTTTTGTTGATTATTCACTTCCTATGCCTTTTGTTCCTCATATCCTTCGCTTCTTTGTTATCATAACATTCGCTGTCTCTAGGCATTCATCTCGCGAGGTATGTTCAGTCCTTACTTCTATAGCATCCACCATCAATTTTTCCTTTCTCTCGCTCATCTCTCACATGTTGCTTCCAACCTTTTCTTTTGGCATTTCTTTCTTCGCAGCTTTTCACATCGACCTCATGACATTGTTGCGACTCCTTCCAATCTCCCTGTATAATACCAATGCCATTTGGATGTGGAAATTTTATACATTGATGATATGTTGATGCGACTCCCAAGATTTCATGAAGCCATGGCCTCCCAATCAGCGCATTATATGGAGATTCCACGTCAACCACACAGAATAAAATATCAGCTGATAATCCTTGTAGAGGTATTCTCATGTGAACCTCTCCCTTTGGTTTGTTTGCAGTGCCATTAAAGCCATATATCTTGTATGTGGAGGGGATCAAATCCTCATCTTTTCCTCCCATCGTCTTGTAAGTATGGTAGAAGAGAATATTCACCGAACTTCCGAAATTAAGATTCGGTTGATCGCCCAAAGAAGCTTCTCGCCTCATCATCTTCCCCATCAACTGTTTTCGGGTTAATCTCTAGTTTCACAACCAACGGGCTATCATGTGTTTCTCTTCCTTTTGGCACTTCATCCGCAGAGAAAGAAATAGTCTTCAGCTGCCACTTTTCTAACTGCGTCGTTCTCGCCAGACTCATTATTTCTTTATCGTTAGCATCTCTCGCAAAGACTCTACTGAGCACATTGTCATGAAAATCTTCGATTGTGCGATAAGAGTGGACAATAGAGTTGCAATTCAAATTTTTAGCTTTTGTTCCGACTTCTATCACAAATGTTTCCTTTCCTTTCGCTGACACTGTTCTGTGCATTTCTGGTGGTGGTGGTAATGTCTGGCCTTTTTCTTCTCCCTTTAGAAAGTGATTCAGCTTCCCTTGATCAATCATCCTGAGAATAATTCTCTTTACGTTTCTGCAGTCGTTTGTTTGATGTCCATGGAAGCGATGGTAAGAGCAAAACTCATGACTTCTGTCGCCTGGCGGTGGTTCTATTCCCGCGTTCCAAGGTGCTGGTACATCTTCCATCACAAGTATAGCCTCCCGGATCTTTTCCACACTAGCATTCAGTGGAGGCATCTTAATTGGTTCCCATACTATTCTCGCGACTTCTCTGCCCTCCATGGTTATATTGCCTTCGTCCACCGTAAGTTTCTTGCACATGATCTAGCCTTTGAATCTTATTATTGCTATTACGGTTGTAGTAGTTCCTTTCCTGTTCAAACTCCTCCTGGTCGTGGCTTCCCATGGCTACTATCTTCCGCTGTCCCTCATCGACCTTCCTCGCTTGCTTTGTCCTTGCGAAGTGCTCGCCACTTGTATTTATGAATTGAGGTAACAAGCTTGCGTTCGCAGATTCGAGTTTGTGTTCGCGATCGGATAAGAATTCATTTCATTCTCGTCTTTCTTCTAAGGCGATATATTCTTCCAGTAACTCTCGCAGTTCTGCCATCGTGATTGTATTTTTGACTCTAAAAATTTGAATGTATAACAAGTTAGTCGCGAAAAGAGCATTCACAAATGAGAGGATGAGATATCTTTCCTCAACCCGTCCTGCCATTTCGCTACACATGGTTCTCCATCTTATTGTCAACTGCCTTAAGCTCTACCCTTTGTTTCAACCCGAATACATCTTCAATACCGGTCGTGAAGAGTTGTTACTTATGTATGCTCCCAGGAATGTGGCTTGTAAATGATTGAATGATGTGATTGTGTTCCTTGGTAGACCCTCAAACCATTTTAGTGCTTCTCCAATTAGGCTTGATGCGAAATATTTGCACAGTATAGCATCATGATTCTCCCACTGCAACATACATCTCATATAAGCCTTGATATGTTGTATCGCACAGGTTGTTCCATCAAAGATGTTGGTTAGTGCAGGTAGATTGCACTTAGGAGGTATTCCTCCCATCTGTACTTCTAATGTGAAGGGATTCTTCGCCTCTGCGATGGCTTCGTCCAATTGTTTCCTTCCTCCTTCCCTTCTATTGTTCAAAGAATCCTCTCATTTCAGCCAGTTCTCTTAAGATTTGTTCATTTGCCTCGAATTTGATTCTACCGGTCTTTTTAGCTCGCTTCTCTCCTTCTTCGCTCGTGCCTGTTTGACCTTCTTGCTCGTTATTTTCTTCTCTCCTTTCCTTTCCCCGACGCTCTTCTTCGTTTCTTTCCTCACCCGCACGCCATTATATCGGTTGTTCTCTCTTCTTGGCTGTCTCTCAGCTCTCATCTCGCCCTCTCATATTCTTCATTAATATTTCTATTGGTACGATTCTGTTCCCTCCTTCTTTCCCTAGGTTGTCATGGTTATTCTCGCCGGATTGCTTCTTCCATCTCTTGATTTTCCATTTCTGCTCTTATCCTTTCTCTCTCGCGAGCTAGTCGCGTTTGTTCAATGTAGTGCCTCTCAATGTCATCCTCAATTTCTCGGTTTCTTCTCAATTCTTCTCTCCCGTGCAAGATCATTCTTCCTTCAAAGAATTGGGTCATTTGGCCCTTGGAGTTGCATGTTTCCTTGATTCTCCCTATTCCGCTCATCTTGACGATTTTCGGGCCGAGGAATATAACGATCTTCCATTTCCCCTCTTCTCTCGCCACGCTCCGTGCTTGGATTTTGTGTTTCTTGTTGGTTTTCTTCTTCGGTACTTTCTCGTGGTAAAACTCTCCTTCTTTCTTCCCTAGTCGACCTTGAACTTGATCTCGCACTACTTCTTGATCTCCTATTTTGCAATCTCATATTTTCCATTCTCAATTCATGGTTCTGTCTTGTCAAGTTTGCTCGTTCCTCCGCCTCTAGTCGTCTCTCTTCGTGTATTGTTTGTCTCAATCTTTCTAATGCCGCGATTTCTTCGTTTTACGGATTCATTTCTCCATTCATTCCTTGCTCTTCTCCTCCTTGTCCATTACTCACCATCTCGCTGCTCCTCTTCTCTCTCGTCTTCGAATCGACCTCCAAGTATGTACACTTACTCTATCATAATCCACAGCCGCGTTTGCTACTGGTGAGATTGGTGGCTGATTTTGATTTTCTCCATCATTTCTCATACTCATCCTTGATGATTCTCCGGTTTCATTCCTCCTTTCTCCAGCAAATCTCCCACTTCTTCTTACAATCGTTGGTTGCCCTTGTACGTTTCTTCTTCTAGCCATTTCTCTTTTTCAATGGATTCTTGAGTATCTCTCCAAATTTTTTCTCCGTTAATCCAAATTCTTTCTAATTTCTTCGTCAATCTCTGCTCAGTCCCTGTTTCTAGCGCATATGTAGTAGCAGGAAATCCCACACTACACCCCTTACTCAATTTTGCTTAATTAATCCATTGAAAGATGTAAGATCAAGAATATTTATTGATTGAGTCCATGAAATGTTTACACAGGATAATAGAATTACACTTAGAAATTAAAATGCTCTTCCACTTTCTCTCTCCTATTGACTTGCTTAACAATTCCCAAAAAGATCCCCCTCCTTACAGACTCATTTAGCCCTTTATATAGGGTAATACATAGTGGATGACAACTAAGTTACCCTTTATTTTCGGGAATGTCTCGCGAAGTGTCGCAGATGCACAAACATTCACTCTCGCGACACTTCTTAACCCTCGCCAGATCTCACGTCTTCTTTATGTTTTGCCTGTCGTTATTCATTGCGTCGTTTATTTTAGCTCCTGCGACTCCTTCGCGATGCTGTCGTTTATTAGTCCCGCGAACCTTGTTTGTTGCGATATTACGATCCTACATACCTCTCGAGGAATCAACGGGCAGAGACGTTTGCTGCAATTAATAAAATAGCTCTGGATGCACACCGGACTCCTTCTCGTCCAGAAGTCCTAGCTGCGTCGGAAATATCTGTAAACAATGTCACTTTTACGGAAGACGACATGATGGCGGAGGCGGTGTCACAAAGGGCCCTACATGTTACCGCGCACATCAAGGGCTCGAGTTCGGGAGAGCCCTCGTCGACACAGGAGCATCTTCGAACGTAATCACTCTCAAGACTCTCAGGACAGCCAAGGTTAACCCATGCAAGATCGTACGGCAGCCTACCACGATGACGGACTTCGAAGGAAACCAAACCAGCACATACGGGTATGTCAATCTGAATTTATCAGTAGGACCTGTCCGGTCAAAAGCAAGGTTTGAAGTCATAGAAAGGGAGCCGGACTACCATATGATACTAGGAGACCATGGCTTCATGACAACAAGGTCATTCCCTCGACGTATCACCAAAGGCACGAAGACCATGCTAGACGAAAAAGTCATCCGCATTCCCGCATCATTGTCTCCGTATGCGCCAATATGCAGAGTGGAGCTGTTCGAGCCAAAAGGTACCACACAGGGAGGATCAGACAAAGTCTTGTGCACCCCACTACCGACGTGGGCTTCAATCAAGGAAGGAGACCGACTTACACCACTGGAGGCCAAACACTACAACATACGTTCTGTAACGAGGCATCCATCTCTATCCGGTGAGACTCCAACTCATGCTCACACCAAAAGGGGACGCACTTTCGAGGTGAAACGTGATCGAAGGGGAGAACAATATACTCCGCGCCATTGTTAGCAATTAGCGGGAGAGACTGGAACCCAGCCTCTCCGCCCAATTGAATGCTGCAAGAATGATGAAACGCAAGACGAAGTACTAGACGCCCCGTAGCAACTACAAGATGGAACCAATTCCACAACTGACGAGCTCGAGACTGTTAACATCGGGAATGAAGAAACTCCCAGGCCGGTCTCTATCAGTTCGACTCTATCCACAGACGAACGTACGAGTCTTGTTCAACTACTCAAAGAGTACCAAGATGTATTTGCCTGGACATACGAGGAAATGCCTGCGGATGAAAAATTGGTCACCCATCACTTACATGTCATACCCGGGTCCAAGCCAATCAAGCAATCTCCGAGGCAATTCGGACATGAAGTAGAGGACCAAATCAAGAACGAAATTCGAAAGCCGCTAGTCTGCTGGCTTCATCGAGCCTATTCATCATCCAACCTGGTTAGCCAATGTGGTCCCGGAAAGAAGAAAAACGGATATATCCGGTCTTTGCGTAGATTTCGAGACTTGAACAAGTGCTGCCCCAAGGACGACTTTCCTCTACCTAACATCGACATGTTAGTGGACGCCACCAGCGGACATGGCATGTTCTCCTTCATGGATGGTTATAGCGGATACAATCAGATAAGGATGTATGAGCACGATGCGAGTAAGACGGCTTTCCGAACCCCTCTTGGCAATTTTTATTATACCGTTATGCCATTCGGTTTAAAGAATGCAAGCGCAACATATCAACGTGCTATGACGGCAATCTTCCACGACATGATGCATAAACAAGTATAAGACTATGTGGATGATATTGTGGTCAAATCAAAAGCTCGAGCAGAGACCACACAAATGTCTTGAGGCAAGTGTTTGAGAGGTGTCGAGAATACAAGTTGAAGATGAATCCTTTGAAATGTGCTTTCGGTGTCTCTTCGGTAAATTTACGGGATTCCAGTGACCGCGAAGGAATAAAGGTAGACCCGTCCAAAACTCAGGCTATCCTCACAATGCCACCTCCCCGAACCGTGAAAGAACTCCAGAGTTTCATGGGCAAGGTGAATTACATTCGACGTTTTATACCTGCTCTAGCCCAACTTACCGCCTCATTCACCACCTTGCTGAAGAAAGGATCCAGTTTTGTTTGGACCGCAACCCAACAAGAGGCTTTTCGGAAAATTCAACGAATACTATCATCTCCAACCGTCATGAAGTCTCCGGTACAAGGGAAGCCACTTTGGTCCTCTACACGCCTTCGGTGACACCGCCGTAGGGGCTTTACTCGCTCGGGAAGACGATGAGGGAATCGAACGTCCCATATACTATTTCAGCCGGATATTGAGAGACGCCGAACTCGGATACCCCGGAGCGGAAAAAGCGTGTTTAGCCTTAATTCATTCCATTCGAAGTTTAGGCATTACCTCTTTGTCTAATAGGGTGATACTCGTGTCTAAATCCGATCCGGCAAAGTTTTTACTTTCAAAACCGGTCTGGATTGGGAGGACAGGCAAATGGCTTCTCCAAATGTCGAATTAGACATAACATGTAGTCCTGATTGTGCATCGCCTAGAGCTATCAAGGGCCAAGCGATTGCGGACTTCGGCGGCATTTCCCCGAGAAGACACTACGGGACTACATGAAGAACTCCACGGAGAATTTCCGGACGTCTCTATTATTCGGAAGAAGAAGTGTGGCTCTTGTATTTTGACGGCTCTCGCTACCCCTAGCGGTAACACTTGGAGGAGCGGGCGTGGTGTTAGTCTCTCCAATCGGAGAAGTATTTTCACATTCCTTCAAGTTAGACTTGAATGCACCAACAACTCCATGAGAATATGAAGCTTTCCTCATAGGGCTTTCAATAGCTAAACAAGCGAGAGTCACACGTGCGGAGATAAGAGGTGATTCCAAGTTCTTTGGTGAATCAAATGAATGGATTATATGCACTTTGAAAGAAGTAACACTAGCCCCGTACCGATCGGGAAGCACGAGAGGTTACTAAACTACTTTGCCGATGCAACCATAACCCATGTTGGTCGCAGCAACAACAAACACGCGATTGCCTAGCAACATTGGCTTCCAAACGAAGTTTGAAGGAGCGGAAGAAACCACGACGGTGAAGAGGAGAACCATAGAATCAACTTGGCTGCCGCAACACAAAGACATCAAGGCCGACGATTGGCGAACTCTGATCATTCGAGAGCTCAACAGCTCACTCTCCCAAGGAAAGGTCAGTCTCAAAACCCTGCAAAACTTCTTCATGCTTCATGGTATGCTGTATTATCGGAATCCAGATGGCTCCCTGTCGAGATGTCGGGAGGTGACGAAGCACAACTACTGGTGGATCGTATTCACAATGAAATTTGTGGATAATCACCGGTGGTAACGCTTTCTGGCGACTTCAACGCACAGGTTATTACGGCCGAGAGATGGAGGCTCAATCCGGACTACTTGAAGTCCTGCCCAAATTGCCGGGCACCACCACACCAATTGGAGATTTTTAATGTGAACCGCACCATGGGGACCTGGAGAGAACCCTACATTAGCTATCTCCGTGATGGCATAATTCTGCCGGTCAAAAGGACGCCATTAAGATGAAGCAAAGAGCCAAGCGGTTCATATTCCATGAAGGGATCTGTATCGCAAGAGTTTCGGGGTTATCTATGCGATGCCTGGCCGGGAGAAGAAATCCCAGTCATCTTTGAAAGCAGAGACACACGAAGGAGAACATCAAGGGAAGAGGAAACTGTTTCTCCAAATACATGAGAAATACTATTGGCCGACCATGGAGGACGATGCAGCCGTTTTTGTTCAAAGTATGTCACAAGTGCCAAATCCATGGGAACCTTGTTCATGCGCCTTCTACCCCTCTCGCACTCTATAAGCGGCCCATGGCCGTTTTACACTGGGACCGGACATTATCGGGAAAATCAATCCACCGTCATCGAAGCAAAGACGAGTACATCATAACCGCACGGAATACTTCACCAAATGGGTAGAGGCCATTCCCCTACGAGGAACCAGAGGAGAAACAATTGCGGCTTTCATTAAGGAATACATCATTTGTCGTTTTGGCGTGCCCAAGCACATCATCAACGATAATGGCACTCCCTTCGCCAACAAGCGAGTACGGGAATTACTTGAGGAGTATGGCATTAAACAGGTCTTCTCCACCGTCTACTATCCTCAAGGTAACGGGCAAGGCGAGAGTACCAACAAGACATTGATCCGGATCATCACCGAACGGTACATGACAATCCTAGGGAATGGCATGATCGGTTGCCAATGGCACTATGGGCGTACCGTACGTCACCCAGAAGCTCCATTGGGGTTTCACCGTACTCACTTGTCTACGGAGCGGATGCAATTCTCCCAGCAGAGATCAGAGTCCCATCAGCCAGGATTGCAGCAGCAACCGGGATCCATTGGAACGAGGCTGAAGTCTCTGACTCTAGAATAGCAGAGTTAGACACTCTGGATTTTAGAAGGAATAAAGAAGAAGAACACGCTCAGGTGTACATGAATCGGATTTCCAGGGCATACAACAAAATTGTGAAACCACGCGTTTTCAAAGTGGGAGATTTGGTTCTGAAAATGGCCAAACACATCCAACAAGACATGTCTGCACCAAAATTCTCACCAAAATGGGAAGGTCCCTACGCAGTCACCAAGGCTTACAATACCGGCTACTACAAGATCATTAAGGTAGACGGGGGCGAGCTGGAAGCAGTTATCAATGGAAAGTGGCTCAAGGCATATCATGCCTGACCACTGTCTACTGTGTCAACAATACAGGCATTTATTTTCATTACATGTTTGAATCATCAATTATATTCAGAGATGTGTCAATGAAAAAACCTGTTTCACCAATCAAAAAACCAATGAAGTTTATTCCGCAAAGAGGTTTAAAAACTTTTGACACAAACGTCATTAACAATAAAAGAATGAAGTTTAGAAGAGGCCGTCTAGAAGATTATAGTTCCTTGAGAGCATCATCTCCAGTCTAGCGTGATATCTTTCCGTTCTTTTCTTCAAGTCCCGCATGCACCGCTGCTCTACCTTCTCCGATTCTGCAGCCAGAGCCTTCTCCTCTTCCAAAATAGCCTTCGCAGCAGGAACAACATTTACAAGGATACCAGCTCGATCAACCTTGATGATATCAAGACGCTGCCGCAACCAGCCCACGTTGAACTCCATGGATTCACATGTAGATACCATATTCTCCCACTTTTCGAGGCTTGATTCAAAGAACGTTGCGGATAGAAATACTCTCCATCTCGGCAATCATGGGAAGAAGGCGGTTTACTGCGGTGACCAAAGCGGAGGAACAGTGTCGGACCACGTTTACGGTTTGCGATATGGCCGTACTTCCTCCATAACTTTGTGTACAAAGGCACAAACTCCTTCCGAACCAGAATCCACCGACATCTCATTAGGCCGGAGGATAAACATTTCACGCGGACATCGAATGAAAGACCTGCATTTGGATATTCATAAGATGAGATACCCAAGTCGGCGTCTTCAAGGTTCACGAGGTAAGCGTATTTGAGTTTGAAGGAAGAGGAGTGATTAAGTCATCGTCATCAATGATCGTCACACATGTTCCGGTAGGATACCTCTGCAAGAATGAAAGGATTATTTGCCTGACCGTTATGAAGAACAAACAATGGTTCAGAAAAGGAAGAAAAGACAAACCGGTATGATCTTCTTGACTCGGAGAACACGAACAGGGGACTGATCATGAAGCTCAGACGCAGGTCGTGCACGTTTAACGGAAGATCCTGGATGGTATGAAGAAGACGATCCACTGTTGTTAGACATGATGGGGAAACAAAATTTTAGCAAGGAAGCTCTACTGCAAAAAACGTAAAAATGGTTCAAAATTCTCTACACCTGCACATATGCTGAGGAAACCCTAAAATGATTGCGGCGCCCGATGAATGAGGATTCAACACCGACCGAGTCAGGTTTTCTTGTGAACCCTAATCGAGAATCAGAAGGTCATCCGGATTCTAGCGATTCAACCGGCAGTGTGTAAAGCACCCACACCTGGAGTTCCAGCTGAAGAAGAATCCTACCCTAGCTCAAGCACCTAAGGGAGGAAGCCGGTCTGTCAAGACCTGTGACCACACAGGTATGGAGGATTACCCACGGCGGGAACCCCTCCAGGTAGACTTTCTTTATCTTGTCTTCTTATGTTTATGTATGTCACCATCTCATGCCTACCACACAATAGTGTAACCATTATGTGCTAGGCAGGGGACTTAATGTTGATGGTGGATTTTCGTTCAAGGTTAAATTTGTAAAAAACCAGAAAAAATCATGCGCTGACATCTTGTAAAAGATAAAGCCATTTATAAGTGTTGGATACTCCCTCACTTAATTCACCAAGAATGGAGCATGTAGCAACAATCCCATTCTCGTGAATACATGAAATTCCTCCGAGGTTGGAGCATGTGGCAACAATCCCTTCTGTGAATTTCATATCGGCCTTGTATTTCCGGTACTCATTATCGGTTTGGCATGACGACCGAGTGTTACTCTTACTGAGTAACACGAACCTCCAAGCACTATAATGAAACCATGTACGAAATACCCGTGATTCTCGGTGTGTTATACGATTCTCGGTGTGTTATACTAGCCCGAGTCCTCTCGGTGTGTTATACTAGCCCGATTGAGCATCCGGACTGACCGTATCAGTCCGGATATGATCTGATCGCAGTCATCCAACTCCACAAGCATGATTGGATGACCCCAGATCAATTCCATCACCCCCAAGAAGGTATGGAATACCCACGACCGACCCCGCATGGTCAGCCATTGGCCGTTGCTTGCCAAAAGACGTTCATACCAAGCATTATGGACGGAAAACCCTAAATAAGGGTTTGCGGCATATTACATGTGTCGCAAAATAATCTCAACCATCCATCTTCGCGGTATAGATGGAGGGTGTAGATGTAGACTCAAAGGGCCCGAGCATGTCAACACGATCACCGTGGGCCGCCTACACACTTGACCAATCGGTCAAGACCAACAATGTTTGGCCGTGATGAATCGTCACCCAAACAAGAAGTGGCGCACGGCTTTTGAAAGCCAAAATTAGGGTTTCAAATCATCACGCGCGTCCATCTTCTCCGGCACGAATGGAGGGTCACAGATTAGATTAAGCAAGGGCCGGTCATACCCGGCATGACCACCGTGCGCCCATCTACCTCCTCATGCGAACGGCCAAGGCATCCCATGCCCGGCTAATCCAAAACGCCCGCCCAAACATGCGTGGTTACACTTCCCAAATTGCAAATCCGATCTCGACCACTCAACTTCACCGGATGATTTGAATGGCTTAGATCACGTTTTCATGGGATAGTCGGTATAGGCATGATCACCGGCCTGCCATCTTCCCGTCAAACCCATCGACCAAGACCGACCAAGATGTGTCGTCTTGAAATGCGTGCCCAAACTAGGGATGTCACGCCGGTTTCCAACTCGTTTGCGGCAAGGGATTTCTGCCGCAAACCGATCTCAATCACTCCCCTTTGACGGTCAAATTGAGTGGCCTAGATCGCACTTTCATGGGATGGTGAGACATGGACGTGTACACCAAAGATGCCATCTACATACACGTTCCGGTCGGTCCTCCCCAAAATTCTTCCCATGCTTGGTTTTGACCAAGCTGAAGAGTCATGCTTGCGCTCCTCTTCAAGAAACCTAGTATTCATTAACGGTCGCAGATGAGTGTCTCAAAACTCATCTCATCCGTCCAACTTCACCAGCTTGGTTATACAACCCTGGTCAGGAGTTATTTGGTTAGTGAAGAGTCATTACCCATCACTTTATCACACCGTAATGCAGTACCTGCATAAAATACACACGATACTTCACAAGTATCGACTTCCTGAATAACACAGTTATTCAATTCAGCATTACATGCTACCTTTCGTGGATCCACGATCCACACATTCCAGACATCAATCATGTCACAAACTAGGGGGATACATACTGGGGTATTGGTCTGGCGGTTTACAGCGTGCAACGTGCAACGCGCCATCACAAGAACGTGTTAGGAAGTCATGGACGGTTAGAGATGAACAGGAGAAGTGGGCAAGACTGGTCGACGCACAACTCCACTACTCCATCACTCCACTTCCTCCACTTCCCACGAGAGACGTGAATGAGGCTCAATGACTTGTATAAATAGGTTCTCCGCCCTATTTCAAACAACAACACAAGTTCGGACGAGACAGAAAAATCAAGTGTTAATACAAAAATCGTATTCAAACACCCGGGCCTGCTTGCATCAACCGCAAGCCTTTGCTCACCTTTCGTTACAAGTCATAAGCAAGCCAACACCTTCACAATCTCAACACCTTCTTCGCTTCCCTCCCTAAGATCAACCCCATCTCCTTCACTTTGTGACCGAAACAAGTCCTGGAACGGCCATTTCTTGGTTTAGGCCGGACTTGCACAGATTGATCTCTCGAATCTACAAGCACTCACCGCGCAGTGCATTTGTTTAAAGGTTTAAATTCATTCCTCATCCACACCCCAAATTACCAAATTCTGCAGGAGTAGTTTTCACCCATAAACAGCTACAAAATAATTTGTTGAAATACTATAATATTATTTTTTTCCAGAAGACTATATAATATAATTGATAAAAAGATTTGTTGTTCCTTTGTCAAAAATCCCGATTTATTTTTAATCGGATAATTTTTTTTTGGAAAAGCCACTGCATATACTAAATTTATATAAAGAAAAATAATTTTTGCCGGAAAATTACTTTTCATACAATGTCAGGTTTGTTCGAGGACCCTTTGAAAAGTCGGATAGACAATTATTTTGATTAACAATGTTAGAAGCATCTTCTGAAGATTAAGGCAGAAGTTAGCTGGGAATTGGGTAGGAAAATTACCACCCGGAAGGTGATATGGACTATCGCATTTACTACCCTCAGAGGTATCCTTATCTCTCTTTCCTCTACAAATCTTCTTGAATTTGTGACCACATCGGAGTTTGGCAACCCGTGTATACAAGGTACCGGGTTCAGGGACGGAAGTGACTTGCACCCACCAAATTTTAAATTTAAATAAAATATAACTTGAGTTTTATGTAGTTTCAACATATTGTGGGTGCAAATAATAATGGGAGAATTGAAATTTATTCAGTCACGGCGAGTTCAAAATATAAACGGATCGTTCAAATATTTTTTGTTTTTATTTTCTACCAGACAAACTCTTTTTAAGCTAAAGAAACAATTGATAATGGACTAGAAGACAGTGGTGTGGAATTCAAGTGCCGCAACCATCGCCATTAGGATGAAAAACAAAATATTCAAGCTATTCTGATGTAGTTGTTAAAAGTCTAACAACCACACCCCCTATGAATCTAACACATAAGATGGAGATCTACTAACAAAATAAGAGATTATTTTTTTTTTTGAAGCATGAAATTTATTAAGCTACTGAAGGACTGTTACATGAGGATATATAATACCCCAAGATTCATCAATTACACTTAGATTGGTAAGCCAAAAAACTACAATAACAAGATATTGGAGCATAATAGTAGTCTTCGGATCATAGTTGCATTGGCGACGGATGTTGGTGTCGAAGGTCGAAAGGCCTTCGGTCAATGCTTTCCACAAGAAAAGCTGTGTTTTTGATGGACACAGCAGTGTCCATAGGAACTCGAATGGATGTAGAGGTGTTCGATGCACTTGATTGAAGTTGCTAGTCATGCCCATGGATCTTGATGTTGTGCTTAACTGCCTGAATGATATGCATCTCCTAAATTGTTTTTCGGCTTGATCCATAACTTCAAATGAGTCTATTAGCTTTGATTGAGTTTTGAAGAAAATTCACTCTCTGCCCTTGAAATAAGAAGTGCTAAAGCTAATAATGCTATTACAAAGCTTCTAAAAAAAACTTCTAAACTGTAACTAAGAAACAAAAGACTTACAGACTCGACCTAGATTACACTAAAGCCTTTGCTTGGAAGTAAAGTACAGTGAAACTAATAAGCTAGACAAACAAGAACACCTAAAAAGCCACGAAAAATTAGTAAAGACTAAAAGAAAAAACTGAAGTTAAAAGGTCTATCAGCCCCATTTGAAACTAGACGTACACTCTTGTGCTACAATTTGTGATACGAATGTGATGAAATTACCGAGATCTTCATGAACATTGTTGATTGGGATGCTTAAGAAGATGTTGCATGATTCTTTGAGATGGCTTGCTCAAGGCCCACAAAGATACATAAGAGACTTGTTATTTTGGCGACGAGTAAATAAGAAATCCATCTAGAAAATTCAACTTGGCACCTAGCTTGATTTTGCTCAGGAAGAAATTCAGGAGTTCCAGAAACAAAAGGATAAGGGTGGCGATTAACTCCATAACGACCCACATAATCGAAATTGACGCGCCATCATATTGATCAGGATAATTACCCATATAGAGAAACCAAATACTGCTTCATAGCATATAAATGCTGCTTTGTGACAATTCCATACTCGAAACAAATAGAAAACTTCGAACACACACCCTTCAATATGACATAGAACTTAAATAGCTGAGGTAAAATTCAACCTCTACAAATACTTCGTAGAACATCAAAATACAAGGCACACTTCAACATGAGAATACTTCTCAGATTTGAAAGAAAACCACCCACAACGACAAGGACAATAATTCATCCAACTGGCCAGGTGGGATAACAGGGAAGTTGAAGGCCTTCCAATATTCAGGATCAAGGAGTAACCAACAAGAGACAACCAAGCATCCTTACCAAACCGAAGCAAAGGAAAAATATGATAATAAAGGTAAGACTCTTCCAGGCATATAATCAAACAGGTGTAAGACATAACAATCCATGATACAAGGGGTTAGGGGACTGATATCATATTCAAACTGTAGGGAATTGTCATGAACTGAACAACAACAGGGGAAGGTAAGTCAGGAGCATGGTATAAAGTTTAATGATGATTGGTCAAGGATTTACTATTTGGTATATCAAGACTGAAATTTTAAGGGTATAAAACATCATGGTTTGGAAGAGCATCAGGGTAGGTCGAATAAAATCATATATCTGAAGAGGGTTTTGGATAAGATAATAGACATCAGATGTATAAAATCCAGTCGATAATCGCCAAGGAGCAAGAAGAAATTAATACCTTTTGATCATGTACATAAAGCGGCAGCAGAGAACTCGAAGAATCTAGGTTGAGCAAAGCAAATCTTTGATTTGGTTGAAGTATAAATCAACATCCATATCCATTGATTGAAGAATCCTGTTACAGAACGATCGTATCACATAAATCTAATAGGAACAGCACTAAGAGAGATCATAGGGCCGGTAAACCCGAAGGTTTAGCCGATTAGGTTGAAGAAATCCAGGGAAGAAATTTTAGGGTTTTTCTGGTTTTCGCGGCCATACTACTAGTTGGTTAACAAATAAGAGATGAAGTGCATCAAAGTAAACATGAACACAAGGTTTTTTACGTGGTTCGGTCATTAATGAAGCCTACATCCACGGGGTTTCACTATGATCGGAAGTGTTACATACAAACTCCATTAAAAGGGATTGGAGTTCTTCTTGAGCTCTAAGTTGTGGAAGGGAGAGAAGGATCCCTATAAACATATCTCACTTTCCCTTATAAACGGTAGGGATGTACATCAAATTACAATAATGCCCTTAGGACTGACTGGTTTGGATAAGATCTAGCAAAAAGGTATCAATTCCTATACATGGATGTATCCAATTAAGTTATTCCCGCTTTAATCTCTGGACACGTGTTCCTTAGATATCTTGCTACTACATCTGACATGCAATATTGTTGTCGGCTATTGGCATTACGCTGCACAATTCCTTCACCAAGATTGATGTATTGAGAATGCGGTTTATGGGGCTATAGTCCTGGCACCATCCTTGACTAAGTTATAGCCGTTTATAGGTTATCAACAACCTAAACACCCAATCACATCTCTCACACCACGTTGAGAGTTTCAAAAACCTCCACTCCCATTGGCCGGTGAACGGAACTCTCGCTCCTGATTGGCCGAAATCAAAGTTAGCCCCCTTACATTTCGTGACCGTTAATTTCTAATGGAATTGATTCGATCCGATGTCCCAAATTTAATTAGAATTTAATAAAAAGAAAAAAAACGGTAAACCTTTGGGAAAATCTGATTATTTCCCTATTTTGATTTTTAATGCTAGATTAAAATTAAAATTCAATTGAAATTCATCAACGTAGAGATTAGTTGCCAGATTTGCGTAGATTCTTAGCCAAATATAATCAAAATTTCCAAATATTGTGCTTTCGTGCATGTCACGACTTTGGGGTTCTCATTTAGATTCTTTGCCAAATATAATGAAAATTTTTGGAAATATCTTTTCAGTTAATTTGATATATCTTTGGATAGAATATGATCGCACTGCCATATTTATACCGTATTTATATTTATATTATCTAGGCTAAAAATGGTATGATATACTTACGGTAAGAATATAATCGCAACACAAATTAGGCGAACTTATGCCAAAACTAACAAATTAAGATAAGTATTTCTCACAAGAATATACAGAATCTTTGCCGTTCAACTTATATGCCAAATTTAGTGAAGAAAAAGAGTTATTCAGTTAACAAAACTTTGGGAAACTTCGTGGTTACCAAGTTACGGAAATATAAATAATGGGTAGGGTTTTAGTTTTGCACGTTCAGTTTTCAATGGGTGGGAAGGGAAATCAAATCAAAGAACAATAGAGATCCGTGAACAAGGTTTGTAAGCCTAATAAAAAATTACTGATTGTTTTTAACTAAGTTAATTTGTTCTGTGTGACATAAATAAGATTGGATTTCATGGGTTATTGATCAGTTTTGTTGATTCTTTATTAAGGCACCTGCAGGAATAGTTTACACACTGGATCAGATAACTCAAAAGGTTGTGTAAGAATTTTTCTAAAGAAGTTGCCGATTGAATTTAACATCAAATTTTCTCTTTGAACTGAAGCCTTGACTGTATATACATATTCATGAAGCCTTGACTGACATATTCATGAATATGCATATGGACTGTTTTGTAATGCTTCGGCAGGATATAAAGGCCTAGAAAAAAATAAATGACATGTTTCTTGAACTTCAATGTTAGTTATATTATCTTTTCTGAAATTTATATTATTTTCAGTATAATTTTGTCTTTTCTTGCAGCAAGGGGTATATGTATATCTGTTCGTCATAGAATTTGCGAAGGTTTGTTGGCAGGGTATGGCCACCTAAGAAGAAGCATAACCAATGAGCTAAAAATGACACTGCAAAGGCGCAAACTAATTTTTTTTTGTCTCTTTGACCTTTTCGTATATACATGTTACGTAGTAGTTGCTGTTTGGTTGTCAGCTGGATTTTCTCTTCTATTTAGCTCATGGCTCCCTTATTTTCTGTTTGGTAGTAAATATCTTTTGTCTTCGATATGTTGGTAGATGTATTAATGCTAACCCAACTCTTATCTCCATGTTCTACTTGCGTAATTTAGCTTCCTTCATTCTACGGTAAGTAGTATGACAAGTTCAGAGTTCTACGGAAATGATTACAAAGTTTGCTATTGGGTTCTATTTCGGGTTCAGCTGCCAAGGGAAGTCCCTTGACCTTTATATATTAGGGCCCTGTTTAGTCTTAGAAAACTATGGGGTAACTTTGTCATGTATGCGGTGAGTACGGAATAAAACCTTTATACTAAATTCACAGTAGTGCATCTGGGTGAGTATGCAAGTATAAGTCACCTTCTCTTAATTCCAAGTCTATATTTTTTTAGAACATAAAATATGGTTTGTGACGAGAAGAGGGATAAACTTTTTCCATACCTTAGCCGAAGAAATGCTCGTATAAGTTTTCCGTATTGATGATCATGACAGAGTTATACAATGAATTTAATTATAGTTTTGTTAATCTGCATTCTAATGATTTTTTTGGTTTTGTTACAGTGTTGGCCGTGTTGTTTGCTATATGGATGGGCTTCTTTACGATCTTAGTGTTTCAACTATTTTGTGTTGACAGATTGGGTGTTCCTTTGAAAGTAATTTGTCTGTTTTTTTTTTATCCATGTTAGTATAAGTTGTGTGTTTATACAAATGTGTGATTCAAACCCACCGGGCCAGTAGAGGATACGTTTTCTTTTATGATGTCATTTGCAGTACTGCAACTAATCCTACCTTCTTAGTTGTTTACAGGCATTAGAGTTGGCAGCGTGGTTTCTGGGGAAAGTTGGATTAGTAGTCACAGTGTTGTCAATATGTAGTGTACATAACAATGGTGGAGTATAAGATGTTAATTGCTATGCAAGTGGAGCTTGCACCGGGATGAAAGAACGCATTTCCGTAAGGAAATCCTGTGAAAGTTTATACGATTGAATTTATTCTATGTAGGCAGTTTATATACTGGATATTCTGTATTTTGCAGACAAAATTTGATATTTCCATCTGTGTGCAGATCATGGGAAGACTCTTGGGTATTACAATGATTTTATATGCACTAGAATTGTATGTTGCTTAATCATCTTTTCTGCATATCCATAAATGTTGTCTCCATATACAACTTATCCTCTAATTTTTGAACCAGTTTACTTTCAGTTTCGGTTTTGCCTCATAATTTCTTAGTTTTCTAAAATAAACTTTCATGTTTCTCATCTTTTTATGCTCTATTGCAGGGGATAAAGAATTTGTTGGAGATTTAACTCTTACAAAAGACTAAGTTCGTTTGCTCTTTTTTTTTTTTAATTGTTCTGCATATTTTCTTTGTTTATTACTTCAGACCAAATTTCTTAAATTAGTTTAGATAGGATTTATCGTTTACTGATTTTATTTTAGGGCTTAAGAGGCTCTGTTTAGTTTTTAAATTAGTTTAGACAGACTTTATCATTTAGTGATTTATTATAGGGCTCAAGAGGCTCTGTTTTGTAATGCTTCAAGTTTAAAGTAGAAAACCAAGATTACAACGTATCAGATTGCAGATTACTTCCAACTAAACTTCCCCGTTGACGAAAAGTAGGTGTCAGATAAATTTCATAGTTTTTCCACAGAATTTTATCGTCGACACATCGTATTAGAATAAGCCAATTTGAAATTACGGTTTATGATTTGATTATTTTTTCTATTTAATTTGTGTTAATTAGGGAAATGATTTTATACTATATTCGCAATGATTAGATGCCTAAACTCCATCTTATAATCTATGGCCCAATAAGAGTCCCATTATATGGAGAAAAGAAAGTCTTTTGGTATTCTCCATCGTATAAACTGCTTTTTACCATCATTATGGTATTCTCCATCTTAAGAACTTTGGGCCAATAAGAATATTCCCATTATGAAATGATATTCAAATAGGTTTTGGGAAACAAAATTTACCATCTAATTATGGTATTCTCCATCTTATTAATTTCAAATAAAATATTTCATCTAACAGTACATATACCTAAACTGCTTAATCCAACTCCATGATGTTTATGAATACTTTTGTTAGAAAATTATTGATAACTAAGGCTCTAAGGAGGAGTAATATTTTCCCTACTATAGATAAACACTATTTATTTATTTTTGCAAAATGTGAGAGTTATAAAAATGAAGAACCCTTGGCTATTGGAAAATCCAAATACACATGTGAGTTGAAAAAATAAACTTATAATAGTAAATCAAAACATGTGTAAGATTCTTTCTCAATCATATTGATAACATAATATTGAAGAAATGTGGATAAAAGATTTCACACCAACTATGCTAAGTAGTGCATGAATGACGTTCTCACATCTAGTGTTACTCAAGTAATTTGGAGTTTTAAAGAGCATAGTCATATTGATATTTGTATCTACATAAATTCAACCAACCTTCCGAAGAAAAATTATTAGTTTCAAGGTAGAAAAAATATACACCTCGCCTTCAATGTATACAATCACATTGGGTTTAATCGGCCTTGTAAACAAATACCCCATATTAGTCAAATAATGTCTACAAATACATGGGATCGAAACAATGTGATAACGGGAAAAATGAGAGACTAACATTTTTTCTACAAAGAAAATACCCTATATGTATCAAAGTTTGTTAACCAAACATGTATTCAAATTAAAAAGTCATCAACTTAACACAAAAATATAAAAGAACCCAAGTTAAATCAATCTACAATATAAAAGCACAGTTTTGTTTCAACCCCTGGCGGAGGTTGTGAGTGGGCAAAGATAAATCTACGGTTTTATGGTTGTGCGAATCACACCCATTATGCTAATTTCGTGCGCCAAGGCTAAATTTGCCTATATGAGTGGTGGTCATAATATTATGAATTAAAAATGAATACTCAAGTCAAGATATTGAATTTTAAAAATTATCGATCATGACCTATTGTGTCATAAGAGTGGCCTCTAACCATTGTTCCACCTTGGTTGGAATTGATAAAAAGATAAATCAATAGCAAAGATAAATATTAATTTTAAATTAGTATAAGTGATTTGTCTATAAATCTATGGTTATGGTTTGTTCAACTTTAAATATTAATTAGTATAAGTGTTTTATTAATTTAGGAAACATTAATTTCTCATGATAAATGATTTATTAATTTTACATCATAAATATCCCTTAATTAATATTAATACATATCTCCATAAATAAGTAATAATTTTGATAAAAATTATTTCAATAGATATTAGTGGTGGTGGTGGTAGTAGGTAAGTGGTGGAAGCGGTGGAATGTGTTACAAAGTGGTGGAGGCGGTAACATTAGTTTTGGTGGAAGAAATAGTGGGTTTTTATGATGGTTTTAATTGTTGGTAATATTAGTTTTTCTTTTTGAATCAAAAATAATAAATTTTTTTACTTTTTAGGGTAACATTGTATTGTGAAAGTATAATTGGTTGTTTTTGACACGATCAAAAAAGGACAATAACAAATACTTTTGGGATGATACCAAATCATATAAGACAAAATGGTTGTTTTTGGTGCCACCCTATCTTTGTAAAAGGCGTTAGTAACGTACGCATGATTTTCAGTATTAACAAAAAACATATAGTTGAATAAATTAATTGACGACCTAAGTTTGTTAAATCTAAACTTTATACACATGACGTGTGAGATTAAAAGTTATAAAATGTGTATATTCTAAATGAGTGTTTGAATATTCCATGATTTGTTAAATCAATAGTATAAACCGAGTTTAGCTAACTTTGCCTATCTCGATGGTGGTAGAATATTTATCCTTGGCAAAGATAAATCAAAGGCTTGGTTCTCATGCCACACCAACAATATCAAACATCAATATGTGGTGTTCATTCCAATATTATGAATTAAAAATGAATACTCAAGTCAAGATATGGATTTCAAAAATTATAATGGGGAGGTTCGAACTCATGACCTATGTGTCATAAGAGTGGCCTCTAACCATTGTTCCACCTTCGTTGGAATTGATAGAAAAGATAAATCAACAGTGGTTGTTTGTTATAAAATATTAATTAGTATAAGTGATTTGTCACGAGAGAAGATAAATCTATGGTTATGGTTTTTCAACTTAAATATTAATTAGTATAAGTGTTTTATTAATTGATGTCTCATTAATTTCTCATGATAAATGATTTATTAATTTTACATCATAAATATCCCTGAATTAATATTAATACATATCTCCATCAATAAATAATAATTTTTACAAAAAAATTATTTCAATAGATATTAGTGGTGGTGGTGGTAGTAAAGGAAGAAGTAAGTGGTGGAGAGCGGTGGAAGGTGTTACTAAGTGGTGGATATAGTAACATTAGTTTTGGTGGAAGAAATAGTGGCGCTTATGGTTTTATGGCGGTGGTATTGGTTTTTTCTTTTGAATCAAAAATAATAATTTTTTTTTTACATGACGGGTAACATTGTATTGTGAAAAGTATAGTTGGTTGTTTTGACACGATCAAAAAAAGGAATAACAAATACTTTTGGGATGATACAAAATCATATAAGACAAAATGGTTGTTTTGGTACCACTGATCTTTAAAGTTCCAAATGCAGATGATTTTTCGGTATTAACAAAAACATTAGTAAATAAATTAATTGACGACCTAGGTTTGTTAAATCTAAACTTTATACATGACGTGTGGGATTAAAAGTTATAAGTGTGCCCAATATTCTACAAGGGATGGAAAATGGTGGTGGTGGAGAAAGAAGTGATATCACGGTGGTTTGTGGTCTTTGGAATTTTTTGATGAGTAGTAATTGACTATGTTAATTATGTGCTTTGCAAAGGATAACACTATAAATTAGAAATGTGGTTGATCGTCTTAATGCTAATATAAGGTAATGTTAAAATACATGAAAATTAAGAAGAAGAAAAAAACATTTGGATGTCAAAATTCCAAGACTTTTAAATAACTAAAAACTACATATTTAGTATCAAGGTTTCTCTAAGATAGATAAATCTAAGGTTGTATTGAGATCCATTCTGTAAAGGTAATGGGTACACATTTTAAACATTTGGTCTTGGATTTTGAATGATAATGAATATAATGTCACATTGCTCCCTCTCGGTTTCTCCAATGAAAAATACTAACCTTCTAAAAAAAATAATCGGTTGAACAACACTTAGATGGAGCATCACCACCGGTGTAAACTTCTATTTCTACATATACGAAATTTCTGATTAATTGATTTCAAATACCGAGTTTTTAACGAGGCATGCAATTAAATCTCTAATAGTGATTTTAAAGGTATTTAATAATTACAAAATTCTCTTATAAGTTTTGTTTATGCAAGTATTGATTTAACTTGGGTTCTTTTATATTTTTGTGTTAAGTTGATGACTTTTTAATTTGAATACATGTTTGGTTAACAAACTTTGATACATATAGGGTATTTTCTTTGTAGAACGTGTTAGTCTCTCATTTTTCCCGTTAGCAATTTGTTTCGATCCAAATTTGTGGACATTATTTGAATAATGTTGGGGTATTTGTTTAATCTCAAGGCCGATTAAACCCGGTGTGTGTTGTATACATTAGACATAAGTTTGTGTCGTCTACCTTGAAACTAATAATTTTTCGCGGAAGGTTAGTTGAATTTATGTAGATACAAATATCAATATGACTATGCTTTTAAAACTTCATTTTACTTGAGTAACACTAGATGTGATCATTCAAATACTTTGCATAGTTGGTGTTAAATCTTTTTATCCACGAATTTCTTCAATTTTATGTTATCAATATGATTGATAAAGAATCTTACACATGTTTTGATTTACTATTATAAAATTAAATTCAACTCACATGTGTATATCTTTCCCTTCCAATCGTTCTTCATTTTATAACTCTCACATTTGCAAAAAAATAAATAAATAGTGTTTATCCATAGTAGGAAAATATTATGGGTTTTTGCTTCATCCTCCTTAGAACCTTAGTTATCAATAATTTCGGAAAAATGTATTCATAAACATCATGGAGTTGGATTGCCAGTTTAGGTATAGATAAAGATGAAATATTATTTTTTTTTTAAATTATGGTAATGGAACAATAAATGAGAAAATTATTTAATTTTTTAATGTTGGCACAACATTATTACTCTTCCAGCTATAAATTGGAATAACATGCTTTAGTAAAAAATAAAAGATCATGTAAGTTTTGAAAACCTATTTGAATATCAAAATAATTATCACGAAAAAAAATAAGAAAGAGGAATCAAAACATGTTAGAGACAAAACATCCCCGTGCCGTTACGGCACGGGTTAAGATCTAGTACTTGCATAAACAAAACTTATAAGAGAATTTTATAATTATTAAATACCTTTAAAATCACTATTAGAGATTTAATTGCATGCCCCATCTAGTAGGAGGAAATCACCGTAATTTGTAGAAATTTCAAGGATAGTCAATTGATATTTGTTTACATAAATTAGTGATGCGTTCCATCTAAGTGTTGTTCGATTGATTATTTTTTTTTAGAAGGTTTCGGTTTTTTCATTGGACAAACCGAGAGGGAGAGCGTTTCATTATATTCATTATCATTCAAAAATGTCCAAGACCAACTCGCCCTATGCTTAACGGGATCTCAATACAACCTTAGATTTATCTATTGGAGGAAAACCTTGATACTAAATATGTAGTTTTTAGTGTTATTTATTATATAAACATCCAAATGTTTTTTTTCTTCTTAATTTTCATGTATTTTAGAACCCAAGTTTATATTAGCATTAAGATATCAACCACATTTCTAATTTATAGTGTTATCCTTTTAGCGGCACATAATTAACATAGTCAATTACTACTCATCAAAACCGCCATTACCACAAACCACCGATATTACTTCTTTCTCCACCACCACCATTTTCCATCCCTCGTAAAATAAATAACTTTTAATCCCACCGTCATGTATAAAGTTTAGATTTAACAAACTTAGAATTAATTAATTTATTCAACTATATGTTTTTTTAAAAATCATGCGTAACGGAGGTTAAGATAGCGGTGGCACCAAAAACAACCATTTTGTCTTATATGATTTGGTATCATCCCAAAAGTATTTTTCCACCCTTTTGATCGTGTCAAAAACAACCAACTATACTTTTCACAAATACAATGTTACCCATCATGTAAATTTTTATTAATTTTGATTTGTCTAAAAAAAACTAAACCTATGCCATTAAACCATCCAGCGCCACTATTTCTTCCACCAAAACTAATGTTACCGTTTCCAATTTGTAAACATTATTTCTCATGATAAACCACTTACTTCTTCCTCTACTACCACCACCACCACTAATATCTCCATTGAAATAATTTTTGACAAAAATTATTACTTATTGATGGAGATATGTATTAATATTAATTAAAGGGATATTTATGATGTAAAATTAATAAATCATTTATCATGAGAAATTAATGTTTCCTAAATTAATAAAACACTTATACTAATTAATATTTAAAGTTGAACAAACCATAACCATTTTCTTCTCTCTAGACAAATCACTTATATACTAATTAATAAAATACTTATACTAATTAATATTTTTTTGAACGAATAACCCTTTGTTGATTTATCTTTTTTTATCAATTCCAAATCAAGGTAAGAAAAATGGTTGTCACTCTTATGACACAATAGGTCATGAGTTCGAACCTCCCCGTTATAATTTTTTAAAATTCAATATCTTGACTTGAGTATTCATTTTTAATTCATAATATTGGAATGAACACCCGTGTGAGATTAAAAGTTATAAGTGTGGCACGCGGGATCACGTGCCTTTGATTTATCTTTGCCAATAAATCGTTATTACTTTGCCGAATAAATCCGCCACCACCGAAACAAATACAACTACTTTACCATACAAAATGTGTAACGTTATATTATAAAGTATAAATACGTGGTTGATCATTCTAATGTTAAAATAAATCGACAAATCACTTATACTAATTAATAAAATACTTATACTAATTAATATTTAAGTTTTGATGAGTAGTAATTGACTATGTTAATTATGTGTTCAACTTAAAAGGATAATTCATAATATTGGAATGAACACCACCTTTATGCAACTTTTTCATTCTCGGATTGCACTAATAAATAATTTCATATTTTTTAAATGTTATAATTAGGATCTTCAAAAAAAAAAAATTAACTTAGGTAGCTTAAATGTATTTCTTAATTGGGTTCAACAAATTTATTTTATAATAAGTTATTAGCACGATGAATCTTCATTCTAACAAGTTGGAAGTCCCCGGTCATAATGAAGCTTCATTTGGGCTAGGCCTCGGCAAGATCCGGCCTCGGGGAGTTGATGAATGATTTTTCCTCCCCTATTCCTATTTGTAGAAATGCGAATAAGACATTTATAGGGAAGGGACGTTGGTTGGGAAAAATAGTTGGTTTATCAATGGCTCATCCTCATGCGAATTGTGTAACCCAAATAATAATGAAGCTTCACTCTTGCAATTTGCGGAATTTGGCTCTAAGCCTCATCTTGCAATTTGTTTGGCCAAGCGAGTGAAGCTTCATTCCTCCAAGTTGCAAGGCCTAATGGGATGAAGCTTAGTTCTTACAAGTTGGAAGTCCCTATTTCATTTGGGCTAGGCCTCTTTTTTATCCGGCCTCGGGAGTTGATGAATGATTTTTCCTCCCTAATCCTATTTGTATATGCGAATAAGACATATATTTAAGGAATAAACTGGGAAAAATAGTTGGTTTTAAAATCTTTAAGGGGTCATGCGCCAATTGTGTAAGTCCCTAGGTGGTGAAGCTTCACTCTTGCAATTTGCAGGTTTGGCCAAGCATTGTGAATAAAAACATCTTGCAATTTGCAAGTTTGGCCAAGCCCAAATGAAGCTTCATTCCTCCAAGTTGCGATCATTCTAATGTTAAAATAAACGATGAAAACTTCATTCTTACAAGTTGGAAGTCCCTGGTCAATGAAGCTTCATTTGGGCTAAGCCTCTTATTTTTTAAGACATATATAGGGAAGGTCCCTTTGGTTGGGAAAAATAGTTGGTTTGGCATCGAACTTGGCTCATCCTCATGGTGGTTGTGGAAGTCCCAGTTAGTGAAGCTTCACTCTTTCAATTTGCGAGGTTTGGCCAACATTGAAGCCTCATCTTGCAATTTGCAAGTTTGGCGGTGGATGAAGTTTTTCCTCAAGTTGCGATCCGGCCTAGCCCAATGAAGCTTCATTCTTACAAGTTGGAGTTTTATTGTCATAATGAAGCTTCATTTGCATCAAGATCAAATTTTCGGGGGATTGATGAATGATTTTTCCTCCCTAATCCTATTTGTAGAAATGCGAATAAGACATATATAGGAAGGAACGTTGGTTGGGAAAAATAGTTGGTTTGGCATTCTTTTGGCTCATCCTCATGTCGCCATTGTTGTGTAAGTCCTACAAAGACAAAAACTTTCACTCTTGCAATTTGCAGGTTTCGCCAAGCACGTGAAGCCTCATCTTTGTTTGCAAGTTTGTTTGTTCTTCAAAATCATCATGAAAACTCTCATTCCTCCAAGTTGTTTCCGAATATTTTTTATATTTCATTCTTACAAGTTGGAAGTCCCTCGGTCAAATGAAGCCAAATTAGGCTAGGCCGTAGAAGATTCCGACCTCGGGAGTTGATGAAAGATTTTTCCTCCCCTAATCCTATTTGTAGAAATGCGAATAAGACATATAGGGAAGGGACGTTGGTTGGGAAAAATAGTTGGTTTGGCATAAATACTCATGTGAGTTATTACATCAAACATTTGGATGTCAAGTTTGGCCAAAGACAATTAACATATATCTTTGGTAACTTAAGTCCAAAAAAAACTTTCGTTTTGTAGTGCACTTGATTTTGGTTACAAAAAATCAAGCCTAAACAATAGGCTTAAGCCAGCCCAAGTCAAGCCAATTTGTTTTCAAGCCACCCCTACATTCATTTTCTGGTTCCGCTAACTTGATGTAGTAGTCTAATGATGTTACATGGCATACACGATTGCATATTTGCATGCATTTTATTTATTTATATTTCTAATATCACCTAGCACACGATGAATGCTCGAGTTACGTCAATATTAAACTTTTTAATGCTACATTGTTGCTGCATCCTCCCTGGCAAAGCGATTGACTTGCTCGATGAAGCTGGTTCTCGAGTTTAAATTAGTTTGACATGTAGCTGTGTGGTAACTTTAATTTACCTTTTACTTCTCATTGTGCTTGGATAATGTGCATGGACGGATGCAGGTCAATCGCTTAAGCTCTTGAGGAATTTATAAGGTTCATTCACGGTTACTATGTACATAGCAGATAGCTGCACCTAAAACTGGCAAACCGGTTTGTAAGGTATTAAAAAAATAGGTTGGTTTCATGACTAGGGAGTATTATTTTTAACTGTGAATACTTTCATTTCATAGTCTGTAAGCTAAGTTTTTTTTTTTTTCTAAAAAGAAGCATCATGAGAAAGGAGTACTGAAACATAACACTGATTTGATCATAAAGAGTTTTCTATATAATCAAATTTGTGGATCTTATATATAAAGTTCAGCGGAATGATTTCGTTGTTTTAATGATCTCTTCTTTGGTGCAGCGGTAAATGGATTTTTAAAGTATGTAAATGACTATTTTTTTAGTTTATGCTTAAACATGCGATTCTTTTCTTTGCAGTTCTCCAAGTTCATAGTTGTTTTTTAGGATTTTAAGTAATATCTGGTATTATTAGAGAAAACAATAAAATGTACAACATTAAGAATTAATATGGCCTCTGGACTGCGTTTTTTTAGAAAATTCAATTAATATCGTATTTACCGTTAAATTCATTGGGAACTGAAATGTCGGTTTCAAAAACCTGCTATTTAAAGTATGGAACACAGGGTCTATGTACTGATAATAGATTAGCACCAAATCCATTGCTCAAGACATGAACGTTAAGCCGCCAAGGGATGTTGGTGCATTGTTCACAAAAGCCAATATGAATAGTAATTTCACCTTGGTTCTTCCTATTGATCGATTAAAAGAAAAGAAAATAAAATAAAAAACGATTAGGCAAGTGATCCTTTTATCTTATGTATGTATGTTATTATAATTAGGCTTCAGTTTAGCCAATTTTGTAAAGCTGACAAAGGGGATTTTCCAGATTTATCTATTTATCTCTTCCATTTTGGTAATATATCGGATGAACTTGAAAGTCTAGAGACTATATTCACCACATCAGTAGAAAAAAAGTGACATGTCTGCAGTTGAGGATCTTACTGAAACCAACATTATAGTAGATATGGACATGGCCTGCACCCAGAACAACATCATGTATCAAAATAATAGTTCATCAATCTTACTTTCTAATTTTTATTTTTGGTTAATTCATACGAAAAAGAAAAGATCATATATTTTATTAAGATTTTGAGTTGGTGTTACAATTGTTGATTAGGCCACTCAAGAGGTAGTTTCTTAAGCTCCGCTGAATACAACGAGAAATTCAGAGTTGTTAAGAGATACATTCTATGGGTTAGGTTAGTGTATTATATTCTCGAAACATTTTTAATTTGTATAAACCACGCATAAAACTGAAGGCAGTAAACTTATATGATTTGGAGTTTGGTTTTAGATTAATTATTTTATTGCATTAACGATTTTTACATACTTATTTGATTTCTAATATCAAGAGTGCAAAAATTCAAATGAATTGTTGAAAATATAGGGGAGGATATTATAATACACCTAGCTAATAGTTTAGTTGGATATCAAAATTGGTGGTTATTAGTTGCCCAAACCACACAATAAATGTGTTATTTATCACTGATTGGATACTTGGGTAATAATTCCCTGAGACATAATAATTTGTAGATATGGTGTGTTTGGCATGAATAAAACCACTATTCGAGTACTATGTGCAATTTAGGCTATTTTGTGTATAGCATGGAAATGTCATTATATTAAGCTGGACTCTTGCATAAAAAACTCTGAACTCAAGGATTTATTTATTAAATTGTCTAGGGTATATTTATTTTTTTGAGGTGTAGGAAAGGACACTGAAGTAGTTGTTGATCTTGCATTATTGATCGGGTTTGACCCTGTTCCAATTCTATGTGTGCGTTGATAAACGATAATTCTATGACAAGAGTTCCGAAGTTCGCTTTATTACATTTCTCAGGGAGACTCATGTTGATTTCCAGATACGTGGCTTCATTTTATTGGTGCGGTGACTCATAAACGATGATTTTGTGACAAGAGTTCCGAAGTTCGCTTTGTGACATTTCTCAGGGAGACTCATGTTGATTTGCAAATACGTGTCTTCATTTTATTGGTGTGGTGACTCATAAACGATGATTTTGTGACAAGAGTTCTGAAGTTCGCTTTGTGACATTTCTCAGGGAGACTCATGTTGATTTGCAGATACGTGGCTTCATTTTATTGGTGTGGTGACTCATGCAGTCTTATGGATCAAATTTACTCTGTTAAAGTTCTTAAGTCAGAATGTTCATTAAAGTTTATTTTTTTTAAATTGGAAATTGATATCGTTCTTCTTTGATCTGTTTGGTTCAGGTTTGTTTTGATTCATTGGGTTGTATTAATGCCAATTGGGACGTGGTTTCCTCGATCATATGAAGGAATGAAATTCGCGAAAAGGTTTTTGCTTTCGTATATCAAATCGAAGAACTCCTTCCATGGAATACTTGCAGTCCTTTCCAATTGACAGTCAGTTAATAACTTATAATGCCTTCTCCTTGGTATCGAGGGAAGTTCTTATAAGTTGATAACTAGCTGCCTCTTGAAAGATCATGGGAAAATTTTCATGGAAAAAGTGTATAGAACGATGAATGAATAAATTTCCTTGACCGCGGAACATAGATTTGATTGAGAATATAATTAAAGGAGACAGCAAGTCTAATAACTTATATATATATCGAATGTAGACGTTGGGGAATGTGTCTGTCTTACTTGACAGTATGAAATAAATCTTGGCTGACACGATGAAGATTACTGACACAACATTTTCATTGACAAGGTAATTGCATATTTCTTAAAGGTCATATGAAGAATGATATGTGTTAAAATTTTGTATGCATTTCCAATGAACCATGTCATTGCTACAAATGTGTTGCAGGAGTAATTAGTAAACCGAAAACCTAGAATATTTGATATACATAACACTATTTAAATAAATTAGACGTGAAATTTTAGTTGAAATGTTGATGTCGTACTGTACATACATATATTGATAGTAAAAACACATGCATGGCTTCAACCAACTCCTGAAAAAGTATGGTCTAATGTTAAAATTTAGTAATGAGTGGAGGAAACTATTAGTGTTTTGGAATGAACTGTTCACAACTCCAGAAAAAGTGTGCTCTAATGTTAAAATTTGGTAAAAGGGAAGTTATAATGAATCAGATAACAAGAAAATATTAGTTCTATGCATACCGGTTGGACGTCTAGGTTTATCAAAGAAAGTTGAAGATTCGAAATATTTTAAGAAGCTTGCAACAATACAAATTTTGCGTTTTAGTATTTCTAATAACCAAATGCATGTTTATTTTAAAGGTGTTCCAATGAATCTGGGCAACGGGAGCGGGGAGAAGCCCCGCCACACCAACCATGACCAGTGCGTAGCACGGGTTACATACTAGGCTAACAAAATTCCAGGGTCTCTGAACCTGTCTAACTTATATGCTCAACACTTTAGATTTCAACCTAACCACGACTAATTTCAATGTAAGATTACATTTTACTTTGAACTCGACTTTCTAATCCACGGCCGGGGCCTATAAGTAATAAAATACAATAAACTTTTTTTATAAAAAGTAATTTCAATGTAAGAATTACATCTGACTCTGACCCGACCAACAAAACTCCGGGACTAATAATGCCGGCTAATAAAAGACGGAGGGAGTATTATACTGGTTATCTATCCCATTGTGTAAATTTCGTTTAGGTATATCAGGAATATACCGCGACTTGGGACAAAACTAACCCTAACCTAGCCATAATCCTAAGCACAACTAATCTTAATCTTAGATTTGCTAATATAAGTTTCTTAGTATAATTAGATTCGTAATAATTTTTAATTTTAAAAATTACTAATCTTAGTGCCAAATATTAATTTTCAAAAGAATTCTACAGCCCCGGCTATTGATTTCGGCTTAATAGTTAAAATCAAACCAAGTAACAAAAAACGATCAGAGAGGTTGAGACAAAAAAGTGGTGTATGTCTGTCTTGGGACAAAGATGGCCATTGATTTCGGCCATCCGACGACTGGGAGTATGAGTTGGCGGGAAATATATCTGTTCGTCCGTTATATACATAGAGACTTTATTATTTTGTACGGCTTAGATTATGACGTGCCCCGTACCAAAACTAATCTTAACCTAACCAGTAAATTACTATAACTTATGCTTTCCCAAATAAGTGTCTAACCGGGTTGCACGGATGCTGCATTTTCAGCGATGTGTGCGCGTCCGACGCGCGTGGGACGCTGACACAACGCGTGTCCGACGCACCAATGTGCACGTCCTGCGCGCGTCTACTTTTGTTTGATTAGAAACAACCACTTAGTTTATACAAAGATTGTTGGTAAGAGGCTTCTAGAAATTATGGTGAAAGCAAAGAAGGATTTCATGCCAAAGCTTTACAAAATAGTATTTGGTTTGTCTTCCATGCTCTCTGTTTCTTTGCATTTACTTTGGTTCATATAGTTTCTTTCGGAGAGAATCATAGACTATCGCCATGGATAAAGAAAAAAGATTTTTAAACTATCGCCGAGGCAACTTATTACCTAACTTGATAATCAAAGACCTTTACTGGCATCAAACTTGATATATGCCGCATGTAAGTTATCCCAACATTAGTTAAGTCCAATTTCCAGTTTCGACATCTTTTTAGCTCTCAAATCGCAGTGAAGTCTTGAGTATATCCAATTGTCGTACTTGGCAGATCGTATTAGAGTTACCGTCTGTAATTAAAATGATATAGTTTTTTGTGTAGTCAAGTTCTCAACACAATGTAATACACATGCAAACACGTACAAATTTTTGCTATCAAAGAATAAAAAGGATATAGGAAGCTGAAGCACTTTAAAGTGGGGGATGCCGTTATCTGCGCAATTAGTTAGGGGTGACCACAGAAGTGCTTTTTTTTGGCTATCAATAAAGGGATTTTGGATAGTGTTAATGATATTAGAGTGTCTGTAGGATGAAAAGCATTGAAGATCATTAATGAGAGCAAAAAGACTTCACGGATCGAGGAAAAAAATGAAAAAAATAGACATAAACAATACATGTGCCCCCCCTATTAAACTCCTGAGGGGCGGGGCTCACTGGGGACCACAAATTTCGAAAATATGTGAGGGGCGATTTGTTTCGTTGTTTTTTCGGTAGTTCGTCTAGAATTGCTCTAATGAGAGCAACATTGGTTTTAAAGGTTTACAGATTGTCCATGTCATTTCACCAGCAAGAAGAGCATTTGTAATGGTTGATAAGGTTCGCTAAAGATGCTAGGTTTGAGTAGAGACTGTAGATTGTTCAAGTGTAGTACTTAGTCCATGGAAGAAAAATTCATTTATTTCTTATTACATGTTATTAAAAAATTGTCACAAAACTAACACATACTTTGCGACAATTCTATTCTCCCACAAAAAGTAAACGAAGGTGACAAGAGCGGTGAATTCATAACATGTTTATATCCACCCACTTCTGAGTAACATTCCTTCTCTAAATCGTTATCAACGCAGTCCATAAGATTTTTAGACCGTAATGTCAGAAAATAACACTACGCAAAAAAATTAATAAAATCAAATCAAATACTAAGCAAGGTGTGTAATCCTAAGTAAAATAATTCATAACGATCGGATAAATTATTGACAATTCATAACGCTTGAATAAATCAGTGGCAAGATTGGGCCTGTAATTTGGATGTTTTGTATTGCTCATGAATTGAGTTACATGGAGCATATCATGGGGTTTGCAACGATAACTTGGTATATCTACTATATATATATATATATATATATATGTCCATTAACTAAAATATATATGTCTATGGTTAACTAATTGCCGAGCTCCAGGAATGGTCGAAGCCATACCCAACAGAAAAAATATGTTATCCAAACGCATTTCAAGTAATTGTAGTAAAACTTTTCCAATAATGAATCATTTCATTGGTTTATCTTAATACTTGCTAGTAAAGTTAATACATGAATATGGGTTTATCATACCAAATTTCATCACTAAAGGGTACCAGAGTTTCCTATCCCTTAAAAAAATTCAAACTAATCAAAGACTATTCAGAAAAATCTAATGCATTTGACCACGGGTGCGGGGCAAAGCCCCGCCACACTAAATTGGCTGATTCCATCAGCCCCGGTGCGTAGCACGGGTTACATGCTAGTCCGGACTGAAAGCTGTATAAAAGTCTTCCGTTTGGCTGGGACTAGCCGTTGTAATTGCCGATGTAAACTCGTCGGTCTTCAAGAGGACAGAGGATTTTATCAACTTTCTCCTGACATTCTTTATATAAAAACAGAGTTTTTTCGAGCGACGTGGTTAATCGGAGCTTTTGGTTGATTCTGGCCCCACCAATATATTTCGTTTTGGTAAAATTATCAAATTTTGAGTAATAAATTAACTAAATATACTTAAGATAACTAAATCTTAAAAAAATTTGATTGTGTTGCTAAAAATAAATATACTTAATTCTAAATAAAAATAAAAATAAAATTCACAAATTAATCTTATAAAATCACATCGAGGTATATACTATTTATCATGATTTCATCATAAATTTAAATCAATCATAGAAATAACATAAATTTTAAAATGTCCAATGTCTGTTACATCTCTTATATCAAAATTATTCGTAATACAATTTCCAATCTACTAATAATAATAAGCTTACAAATCCAAAGAAATTAAAAACGAAAAACAGAATGCATAGAGTTGTGGATACTAACCCTAGATCGATGGATGATTCTCTTTTACGAAGAAATGGATTAGTAATCCTGTCCAATAGTGAAAACACAAAATCGTTAGCACGAAATCATGCAGTATTTGAACATATTATATTGAGCATAACGATAGAAATTCAAAAACATCATATTACGGCAAATATTGAAAAGGTCTTCATGATTTTTTTTTCTTTTTTTATTCATTCCATAAAAAAAAAATCTCAATTTTTTATGAAACATTTCGAAAATATGCATCCGCAGTAATACCGTGTAACTAACCAAAAATGATAAAATAAAAATAGGATCCTAATGTAAAAGTAAACAAAATTATTTTTTTAGATTTTTTCTAGGTAAACAGATTTCTTTTTGATATTATTCTTTTTATTCATTTTATTCATTCCATAAAAAAAAATTGTTCACCGTGTTTTATGTAAAATATTCCCGAAATGTGCATATTGTAATAAAACTGATCGTATAACTAACCAAAAATGATAAAATTTTAAATGTTTGCTTTTAAATAGGATCTTTATGGAAAAGTAAACAAAATATATTTGTAGAGCTTTTTTGGTAAATAAAACGTTAATTCCAAATACCTCAGCATAATTTCCAATCCCATTACAAACGATGCCATTTTTGGCTCGGCGTCTCTCTATAAAACGTCCAAGCCAAATCAATCTCACCGTTCGGCACGCTTCTCCTTCAATTACATTTGAGGTTTTTTTCTTTCTAGGGTTTTGTTGTATGCATGTTGATATCAATTCTTTCTTATTCGTTTTTGTTTTTTGTTTCATCTGTTTCTGTTTACAGATGATCACAAAAAGTGCACAATGATCTCTGATCACCTTAAAGGAACAACACGGGTAAACTTCTCTATCCTTTTCATCTGTGTTTTTTTGTTGTTGTTTTGATCAGACTTTTCATCTGTGTTACCAAAACCTAAATATATATGTTTTCAAGTAGAATAACTCTTGATTTTTTTCTTTCTGTAAGCATGTTTGTTTGGGCAAGGTATTTGCAAGTTGTTGTTGTATCTTTCCAGAATCTTTTCCATACCAGACTATAAATCACATTTAAGTTATACTACTTTCTTTTCTACATCTATTTTCTCACTGCGCTAAGGGCATCGATCTCTTTTCATCAACTATGACCATAGACAACAAAAACACTTAAAATCTAAGATTCTTCGAATAGAAATCTTCCTCTTCACCACCATCGAAGAATTTGACTACTACTTTTTTCACACAACCTCCACAAAGGTAATTATCTCTCTCACTCACTCACTCACTCACTCACTCACTCCGATTTTGTTTTCTTAACTAATTGTTTCTATGATTTCGAGATTGGATTTCTTATATATTGTTGGAAGATGGTGTAGTTGAAGACAGTGTCTCGGTTTATAAAAATCGGTGGAAAAAATCTCATTCAAATATGAATCATACAGGTCCCTAGCTTATAGAAATCGAACCTATTGCGTTGTCTAATGCTCGATGATTACTTGCAGTTATTTACTATGCAAGGCCTCAACTTTTTACTGGAGTGGACCATTTTCTTTGATACTGTATGTAAGTGGTCACAAACCACACTTAATTACTTTCCATTTTGATCGTCTGATTTGTTTTGACATTATTAACATGAGGGCGCTTGAGTTATTTATAGAAGCACAATGATGTAAAATAATGTCACCTATCTACAGTACATATAGATAATAACTCGGGTACAATTATATCTAAGGAGTATTTTTCTGGCTAAAGAGTGTCGAAATAACTCATGTCATCGACTTATTTCCTTATATCATGTTCGTTTTTTTTTCCAACAATAACGTTTAGTCTTTTCGGTGTCATAGTTGATATAACCTTTAGTCTTTTCGATGTCATTGATCATGCAAAAATTCAAAGATTTGAATTTTATTAACAACGTATAGTTCAAATTCAAAAATTCAAAGATGTGAATTCATAGCAGTTTACGTTTAGTTCGGTCTGAGTGGTGTAGTACATAAAAGGTTAGTGCGTCTTATTTGTGGAGTGTAAAGACATTCTCAAAGTAATAACGTCACTAAGGTTATCTCCATGTCCTCCCTAATTCGTTAATTCGTTACACTGCAACAACTATTTAGTTATGATCGAAGCCTCTCACTATTTTGATTGTATAATACTAAATGGTTTTGTTGAAAATAAGTTTTTTTGCCCTACAAACCATACGCATGGTATAGTGAAGATCACAAAGAATATGTACAAGTATGAGGACAAAGATATCTATGCTTTACCAAGAATACAAGCTTCCATTGCTTATTAGAATCTGTTGGCTTCGTAAACACTTATTAGTGTTCATCTAGATATTTTGCTAACCTTATTAGTGTAATCTTATTTTTTTCCCGCCTCACTTCTCATAAAAAATTAATCGTTGATATTTTGCTAATGTGCAACTTGCCAGGCTGTTGACAGAATAGGAACAAAAAATCCAGTGTAAGAACAACGCCTTTGGCATTTCACTTGACGTGGAATCTTAAAGAACCAGTTAACCATCGTTTACAAACAGATAGAATCTGTTAAATAGAAAACTCCTACTACACAACCAATCAAGTGAATCAATGATAAGACTATTCAGATGTGTATACAGAAAGAATTAACCAGATGTCATTGTTCGATGCACTTTGGACTTTGTAGTGTGTAAGAAGCAAATACAATAATCGGGGAAATTGGGATAAATATCGCTTTACACATTCTCATTCAATAACTCTGTATACAAAATTGCAGCTAAGCATCATAACTGGGAAGGTAAATAGTAAGGAAATGCCGGCCATTATTACAATGATCGTTTTGCATAATATCACGGGACTCATTTACAAACTAAATTAAAATGGAATTGCGGGACGACATCAGAAATGCCAACTAAAGTAATTGAAAAATAATGTCAGTCGTTCTTACAATGTCTGTTGATACAATGGACTTATCTATTTCGTTTCCGGTTTCTCTAAAACTATACTTAGTCGGTAGATCCGATACAGTTACATGGGGATAAACACCAAGCGAGAAGGGCTGGAAAAAATAAACAAAAATAAAAGGGAATATTGGGGATATGCCCCAAAATCGACTGTCATCTTGGGGATATGTCCCAACCGTCCAAAATTCCATCCAAAACCGTTAAGTAGTCAATATTCGCACACACTTTGGATCACATATGCGAATTAAAAGACAAATATACGATATACTAACACCTTTACAAGGTTCAAGAACATATTCAGACGAAGAAATCTCGAAAAAATTAGAGAGAAAGTCCAGACACATTTACGATAAATTGACTATTTAACGGTTCCTTGACGGGTTCAACTTCAATATAATATAACCTGATCAAAGTTCATATGCTTCGTGCACACACAAGTACTCACTCCGTTCCAAATATGCATCAACGCTACGGTACAACTGGTACATGACGAAAGTACAAGAGTGAGGAATACATCTTGAGTAGTTCCGTGGTTTGGGAAAATATGTAGGAATTCACAGGAATAAGAAAGTTGAGGACAGGTGAAATATGCCAACCTAACCAGTCCAGGTAAATGAAATCATATTACCTAAAATATTTTCACGTGGTGCACAGGAACTAAATCGGTTCCACAAATGTGACAAGGCTGGCTAAAATAAGGTATAAAACAAAATTCAAATATCTGTTCAGGAATAAGAGAAAAGCTAAGTTTGCGGGACTAGGCATCTGAAGTCTAAAATATGAACATTTGTTTGAGAAATAGTCTAAACTGGCCTATCGGTGTTAAAGGGAATTGAATGCATAATTTATTTATCAACGTATTCAATAGGCCAGTTTAGACTATTTCTCAAACATATCCTATCTAAACTGGCCTATCAGTGTTAAAGGGAATTGAGAAATTGCCTATTTTGTATGACCTACTGTTGGAGATAGATTTAGTTAAAATGAAGGTCTAAAATCCTATGTGTCACTAAAAAATAGATCTTCCACCTTTTATTGGAGATGCTCTCATAGCAACGAGATTCATTCAAAGGTATAAAGACAAAATCAGCCTCCGTATGTATGGTAAACTAATATAAGATTTAAACACGGGATTAAATTTAATTGCTCACTACTATTGTGCAAATAAGAATGATTAAAAAGTGATGTTTAATTTTGTCTTATTCTTTTCTTGGCACCCAAATGAAAAGCGTAATCGTCCAAAATTCAGATAAAAATCACCATACATTCACAAAACTATGGACAAATTTAACTTTTTATAACAATTCGCATGCATGAAATATATATACTTATATGAGCCACGGGTTTAACTAAATTGCAGTATCATGGTGGAAAAGAAGAGAAATTGTTTGTCAAGGAAAAAAAACCATGTGAAAGTGAAAACAAATAATTTCCAGAGAATGCACATTAAGAGGTTTTATGGTTGTGCATTCGTATGGCACATTGTAAGTTTTTTTACAGTATCTTTATTTTTGATATTTTAAGTTGTCCTTAATTACGAAAATACAATGGGCGTAAAATATATATATGATATATACTTACATAATATATATATGATATATACTTACATACATACAATTACTCTGATGTTTATAGTTAACAGAAATGACAAGAAGAACAGCATCTATAGCTTATACAAAAATCATAGTACTCAAAATGTGGAAACTTCTGAAACAAGATGGTTGAACAAAAAAGAGTATTTTCAGTTCATGTAATTTTTCTACACAAAAAACTAAGTCGTTCACTATTATGTTTTCTTAACTTTTGTAGTTTTTTTGAAGATAACTTACCAATAGATAATTAACATGGAGAAGAATACATTTAGTTATCTTAAAAAATCACTATGAAAACTACAAAGGAAAACATGAGGAGAAATATAATAGCCATGGCAGACTTTGCGGTTTTTATTTCCAATGATAAGTATAGCTATAGGCCTTATACCAGAAATTCTAGATTGCATGTTACTACCAAAAACGTATCATTGTGGTTATCGAAGGCGACGTAAATATTCCATTGAGCTCAATTATATAGAACTAAAGGATACCAATGCACTATCCAGGTAATTTCTCATGGTTATCTTTATATTTTGCTCCTACTTTGTTTTTGATTCTATCCTTTTTCTATGTATTTTCTATGTTATTTGAAGTCTTACTTAATATTTGGAAATTTCCATGTGTAGTACTTTGAGGTTTTTGTACAGAAAATGGAAGGTAAACAAAACATCATCGTGCTACTCAAGAAAATCATTGTTGATATTCATTTTACCTTAATAATATATCAACATAGTCACATGACATAGTGGAGATGGGGAAATTTTAAAAAATAATAATCATGCAGTGGAGCAAGAATTTTTTGAGGATATATATGTGTGTGTGATGTATAGCGATCTCTTGATGATGCTTCCACTAATGAAGCAAAGGCGTGGATTGAAAGAAACAAGAGTATATAAAACACAAAAACATAAGCTTCGGAAGTTTAAACAATATCAAAATTTGGAGAAAGACTGGAGTAATCAATTTATGAAGCTAAAATAAGTATTATAAATTTTGAAAATGACACACTACGCACGCATAATTATTTTTCCAACTCAATTTTTATTAGCTTATTGAAAGTTGTGTAAGTTATGGAATTAAAAAACAAGAATCCGAAATTCAGACCCGTGCGTAGCACGGGTGATAAACTAGTCAACAGAATGATAAAGAGCCGTACACGTTATAAACAAGATGCCGACACGTAGACGTCTCAACGTGGGACTCTGGGAGTATGCACATTGCAGTCGGTGCATGAAATACTGTGCGCACTGTACACTTGACACATTAATAAGTACGGACCCATGCTAGGATTACTTAATTAATTATTATATTTTCAGGCTTCGGATCGTGTGTGACCTCCTTTAGTGTCCCTTCCTGTCCCACCACTTAAAACTAGCCATATGTCAATGGTAATTTATCTTAAATAAAAAGAATCGTGAACAGTTGGAGATCGAGCAAATTAAGGAAAAAAATTTAAAACCATTAAAGACTTTCCATTTCGGTTAATATCTCCACCCGAACCTATTTACAAACCAGAAAAAACAATTTGGTCCTCATGTATCACAAAGAAAAACATTCGTTAAGATTGAAAAAGGACACGTTAAGACTAAAAAGCAGTGGCGTACTTGTGACCAAGTTAGAACCAATGGATTAAGAAAAAAGTTCAGGTTTTCACGGTGCTAGGGTTGGAAGGGAAATTTTTTGGTTTGATCGTTGTTTATCCTCTTCTGAGAATTAAAGATGGTGAATCCATCAACAGATCCACCAGATAAGTCATGTTATGAGTTTGAAGGTTATCAATTTTCTTTGATTATCATCATCATCCAGACTCATATCTTGGAGAAGTTAAGTGTTGGTAGTTTGTTAATACAATTGTATAACTTCTAAAAAAATTTGGAGATAATGGAGATGATTCCATAAATATAGATAATGGCAGGATTAATAAGCTTATTAATGGATTAAAAAAAAAATAGGCCGGTTCATGTGAACATGTTCTAAAGGTTTAACCAATGCATTGTATTAACAGATGTACTACACAATGATTTTTTTTAAAAAAAAATGAAATCAGGATGGAATTGAACAGCTCTCTATGGTTTGGAACTAGGTTCCATAGAAAAATACGTTAGTAATATGGTAATTAATAATTGTTTGAAAATTTCTTCCTTAATTGTCTCAAATTTCCAACTACAACATCTAATTATATTTAGGGTAAAATACCATTGACACATGGCTACTTTTTAGTGGAGGGACAGGAAGGGACACTCAAGGAGGTCACAGACAATCCGGAGCCATATTTTCATGGAAGATTAATTTATTAATTACAGCATAAGGTTAACTAAACTTAGTGTACTAAGTTACTGATTATTTTTTAATTTCAAATTTAACGCGTAGCATAAAGCTAAATCCGAGGATCAAATAAAATGGTTTTTGGTCTAGTCAATTAGTCAACTTTTTCGATCACATTGTACGCTTTTTACCCCAAACATGAACACTTGCATCAGTCCAATCTTCAGTCTTAGTGAATGAGACTTCAAAAGCCAAATTCAAGCACTTTAAAGGTCAGAGGCAGGGTGACTCTATATCACCATTTTTGTTCCTATTGGTGGCTGAAATTCTCACCATGCTATTGAAGAAAGTTAAGCAATTCAACATGATATCATGATTATAAATGGGTGCAAACATTAATCTGACTCATCTACAGTTTGCTAATGATACATTAATATTCTTGGTGCACATGAAGAGCAAGTTGAGAATCTACTAATGATATTGCAAGTCTATGAGGCAATCACATGGCTCAAAGTTAACCCGGAAAAGAGAGCATTATGATCGGTATTGGAGTTGACCATAAGGTTCAAGACTTGGCTAGAATATTGAACCGCAAGGAGGAGAAGCTACCATTTAAGTATCTTGGACTACCACTTGGGTCATCCCTAAATCAAACAAGTGTATGGGATTGTATCATTGGGAAGTTCAAGAAAAAGATTACATTTTGGAAAAGGAAGGTTTTCAACAAAACTGGTAAGATAATGCTTATTAACTCTGCTTTTGCCAACTTGTCATTATACTTCATGTCACTCCCGCAAATGCCTTCTTAAGTAGATGTTAGATATTCGGATTGGATCCGAATATGGTCGCCCATATTGTATGTGGCAAGCCCGGTAGGGTTCCATATTCCTTAGGGTTTGGAACCTATATAAACATCTCTAGCATATGTGTAAAGGGTTACGTGATTCCACCGAAATTACACCCAAGTTTTATCATCAGAAAAGTGGTAACTCTAACCCTGAAAGAGAGTTACCATCTAGAGAAAAAGGTTTAAAGTTCTTAGCCTGTGAATCAAGCTTGTGCTCATCATTGGTGATTGTAGTACCTGCTAATCGTCGTGTTGGATCGTTGTTGTTGCTGCTGCTATTCCTTGTTTACCAAATCGGAGCTCAAGTACAAGGTATGAACCGATACCCGCTTCCGCTTAATCGTATAATCTCTGATATTGGTATCATGAGCTATTGGTTTGCTGCGTTTTCGTGCTTGATATAACATGCTTTGTATGCTTGAAAGTTGCTGATAACATGATAGTATCCTGATTAGGGTTCTTGTTGTTTTTTGGGTTAAAAACCATTAATGGATGTATAAATATTTCGGATCTTGATAAGGGTGTTTTATTGTGAAATATTTAATTGGGTATGTTCATTATTGATTCAAATGATCTCCTGGAAAGTTTTGTATCGTTTGAACGTGTGGTTTGAAAGATATAGCAAAACCCTAGTTTTATATCATGTTTGTGAGCAGTGGTTTGATGATTGTTTTGATGTATATATGTCGATCCATGTTAATTAAAATTAATATAGATAGATAATGCTCTCTGAGAGCTTTCATTCGACATATTATTTGCTTGAATCGGAGCTTGAATGAGTGAGATATCGTCTCCCATAGTTGGTCACGCGCGTCTGTACGCTGCTGAAATTTGGAGAAGACGATGAACAGTAACCGAGTTAAATCGTCGAGTCAACACAGTAAGAAATCGGCGAGTCAACTCGGTCCAGGATCGGCGATTCAGCTCGCGGTTCGGACCGATGGGTCGGCTCGCGGTTCGGACCGGTGGGTCGGCTCGCGATCCAGATCAGTGGGTCAACTCGCGGTCCAGACCGGTGGTTCAGCCCGCAGTTCGGCTCTGGTTATTTGTTTTTCATTTTTCTCTATGTTGTGGTTGTCAGATCAACTCCAATTTTGGTACCCTAAGGTTTTTCGACGCTCCGAATTCAATAAAACTATTTTCAGAACCTAATAAGATTCACATGATAGAGTTTCTTTGAAATTATATGGTTAATCGTTTTATCCATGATAACATGTGAATGGTTCTATGTTGTGATTGTCTAATTTCTTTGATATACAACATGTATGCTGCTGGATTGAATTCATATCTTGCTGATTTGTATGTCTAGATAACATGTTGATTTTGATTAGATAATCATCTTGGTTTGATAACATGTTTGGTTGAATTATAATCTTGATTGAATAACATGTTAAAACAATTGAGTGGGAGGTTGTTTGGTTGAGTTTGTTTAATTCCCAAAAACCATTAGCTTGCGCATATATTAAATAGATATAGAAAATATTACTTGTGGTGCGAGAGATGATTAGGAGTTTAACGATTTTTCGATCTTGCGACTTGTAATGTTGTTTTGCTATTTATTTAGATTAATGTTGCAAAGTTACTTTTGAATGTGTATAGTGCCATAAGTTTAATATCATTTTCTTATTTTTCGCATGCTATGTTAGACTAAATGGCTTCCAAGAACATCATTGTTGATTTGAACAAGGGTGAAAAACTTGATGGCGACAACTATAATATCTGGCGCCGAAAGATCGTTTTTCTCTTGAATGATGATGGGCTGCAGGAAATAACTGAGCATGTGATGCCTCGGCCTGAGGAGGGTACGACGGTTCAACACCGTCGCAACCTCAAGGCTTACTAGGAATGGATTAAGAAGGATCACAGTGCTCGTCATATGATCCTGAGCTCAATGCACAATGATCTCATTGGAGAGTTTGAGAACCACCAGTTTGCTCATGACATGCTAGAGGCAGTCAGGCAGAAATTTGGAGTTACCTCTATGGCTAAGTTGCGCGCTTTAACTATGAAGTTTGACACTTGTCAAAAGAAGCCGAATGTTACAATGAAGCAACATTTGAGGACAACGTCGTCAATGATACGCGAACTTGAGGTCAGGTCATCACTTGACAGGATGAACAACGGTACAAGTCGTTATTTGTTTGTTACCTAACTCTTGGGAGAAGATGAAGCAAAACATGACACATAATGATAATGTCCGCACTTTTGAGGATATTTCTCGTCGTGTGGAACTAGAAGTCGAGCGCTTGGAAGCGGCTAAGACCGACACGATTCTGTTTTATTCTTGAATACATTTCGCATAAGACCAATGGGTCTAAACGCAAGAGGGTAAGGGTTCTTCGCTAAGAATCCTCGTGATGGATCCGGGTCGTCCACTACCAACGCTCATAAGAGCAAAAGAGGCAAGCGTCTTTGTAAGAAAGACAAAGCGAGATGAAATGCTTTAACTTGTGATAAGAAATAACACTTTGCTCGTGAATGCACTGAGCCAAAGAAGGTAATTTCGAGCCTATTCCTCGCTATGAATGTTTTGTTTCTAGTCAAGCATTAGTTGCTCATTCTCCTCATTTGTGGGTTGTAGATTCGGGAGCAACCGACCATGTAGCGAGGGACCGAGAAGGGTTCCTAGATTATCGTCGAGTTCCTGCTGGGAGCATGAGAGTTTACATGGGGAACACAACTAGCATAGAAGTACTTGGCATCGGTACCTATATGCTAAATCTGCGACAAGGGCGCACCTTAATCCTCCATGATGTACTTTATGCTCCAGATATTCGACGAAATTTAGTTTCAGTTAATAGTATGTTGCGTCTAGGCTTTAGTTTTCTTTTTGAGGGTAATTCTGTTAAGATTTGCTTGGCAACTGAGTTTTATAGTTTTGGTTTTATGTCAGATGGTTTTATGGTTTTGTATATTGACAATTCTAGTTCTTATGATGCTAATAAATCTATTTCATTAGTTGCGTCCTCCTCGGATGTTCATAATGATTCTGTGATTTGGCATGCTAGATTAGGTCATATAGGGCAAGAAAGGATGACTAGGTTGGCTAGAGAAGGTCTTTTAGGCCCCATCACTAAAGTCTCCTTGCCTACATGTGAAAATTGTCTTGCAGGTAAAGCCATTAGAAAACCGTTCGGGACAGCCAAAAGGGCCTCTGAGCCTTTGCAATTAATTCATTCTGATATATGTGGCCCAATGAACGTTAAGGAAAGACATGGAGCCTCTTATTTCATCACTTTCATAGATGACTTTACGCGATATGGTCATATTTACTTGATATCCCACAAGTCGAAGCATTGGGCTGCTTTAGATGCTATGTATGCGAAGTGGAAAATCAACTAAATAAGAGCATTAAGGCTCTCGAACTGACCGTGACCGCGAGTATCTATCGACCTATTCAAGGGGTATTGTGAGGAAAAAGGGATCCTGTGACAATTAACTATTCCTGGTACTCCGCAACAAAATGGTGTAGCAGAGAGAAGGAATCGTACTTTGTTAGACATGGTTAGGTCAATGATGGCTCAAGCTCATCTTCCTATTTTTTTTTGGGGGAGATGCGTTACTGACTGCTGCCTATGTCCTTAATCGTGTGCCTTCGAAGTCAGTACCTTACACCCCATATGAATTATGGACCGGCAGAAAACCCGAATTGGGTAATTTGCGACCATGGGGTTCAGCTGCTTATGTACACAGCAGTTCTCATCGGTATGGGAAGTGGGCCCTCGAGCAAAAAAGTGTATCTTTATCAGATATTCTGATCACTCAAAAGGCCATGTGTTCATTGGTGAGCATCCTGATGGAAGTGTAACTGAGATTGAGTCACGTGATGCGATTTCCTTGAACGAGGATTTTCCTAGAAAGGAACGAGGTAGGGGAGATCTTAGCCTCTTTGAGGTGGAAGAGTCAGTGGAAGACACACCAATTCGTCTAGTTGAGAATAGCGAAGAAATTCCTCGTTCTCCTAGGGAAAGTAGGAGTGTTCCACCTGATAATGGATTGGCTCCATCGAATCAGGATCCCCAATCTTGGAGAAGTGAACGTGGAAAAGTCCCTCGTCGTCATTTTCAAATTGAGGGGGAAAGTTTCATGGTTTGCTCACATGATGACGCAGAGCCTAAGAATTTCAAACAGGCTATGTCATCTCCTAAAATGGAAAATTGGATTATTGCACAAGAAGAAGAGATAAAATCAATGAGGATAAATGGTGTGTGGCAATACGTTGACCTCCCAGAAGGGCGCAAGGCTATTGGAAACAAATGGGTTTTCAAAGTCAAATGCAATGCGGATGGTTTAGATGAAAGATATAGGGCTCGCCTTGTGGCTAAAGGTTACACCCAACAGGAGGGTGTTGACTACGAGGAAACTTTCTCCCTTGTGGTGAGAATTGCCTCGATACGCCTTATGCTTGCTATTGTCGCACATATGGATTTGGAACTTCATCAAATGGATGTTAAAACTGCATTTCTCAATGGAGAACTAGATGAGGAAATTTACATGGAGCAACCAGAGGGATTCGTGATTAAAGGTCAAGAGCGCAAAGTTTGCAAGCTCCAAAAATCTATTTATGGCCTAAAACAATCATCTAGACAATGGTATTTAAAATTTGATCGAGCGATTGTTTCCAATGGGTTTACGATGATAGAGGAAGACCATTTTGTGTACGTTAAATGTTCCGATAAAGGTTTCCTTATCTTGTCCTTATATGTTGATGATATCCTCATAGCTGGAAGTAACATGGAAATTGTTGTCTCCACAAAAGAGTGGTTGTCCTCAACTTTTGAGATGAAGGACATGGGAGAAGCAAGCTATGTGCTCGGGATTAAGATCCTTAGAGATCGTTCAAAGAGACTTTTGGGTATGTCACAAGAGACGTACATTAAAAGGGTTCTTGAGCGATTTCACATGAAAGATTGCAAGCCCATAGACACACCGATTGCTAAAGGTCGAACTTAAGCCTTGAGATGTGCCCTAATACCCACGAAGAGAAAGACAGGATGTCACGGGTACCATATTCCAACGCAATTGGGAGCCTGATGTATGCTATGATGTGTACTCGGCCTGACATATGCTATGCTATTGGATTAGTTAGTCGGTACCAGTCGAATCCTGGTTTTGAGCACTGGCAAGCGGTCAAGAGGATACTAAGGTATCTCAAAGGGACGAGCGACCTCATGCTATGCTACAAGGGTTCGAGATCTACGTCTCGGTGGTTATTGTGATGCTAAGCTGGAATGGCGAAATGGGAGAGCAAAAATGCAAATCGGGTATGCTTTTTTGCTAAATGGCGGGGCCATCACATGGAGTAGTAAGAAAGCAGTCAATTGTCGCTATGTCTTCAATGAAATCGAGTTTGTAGCTTGTCAAGCTGCAGTACAAGAATCTAATTGGTTAAGGAGGTTCTTTGAGAGTTTTGAATTTGTCACTTACGCTACTGATGCGGTGAAAATTCACACTGATAGCACATTAATGATTGCTTATGCAAAAGACCCAAAGTACCATGGAAAGACTAAGCACATTGATAGGAGGTGTTATTTTATTAGAGCTGCTCTTGCAAAGAAAGAAATAGTTTTGGAGTACATGCCTACAGAATTGATGATAGTTGATCCCCTTACTAAACCGATACCAAGAGATGTTTTCATGTCTCATGTTAGGGCGTTAGGTTTACGTAGGTGGTAATGGATGTCTCTTTATTTATTTATTTTTCTAAGACATGATGATCGTAGATGCATATGTTTTATGGATATTTATTAATAATCAATACAATTTGATAATGGTTCATTGTTATGATTGATTATTTACTTATGGGCATGGATATACACGCTGACATTGGTGCATAGAGAATGCATTATGTCAAAACTTGATTAATATGTCACTGGTATGGACCGGCTTACTCACATAAGCGATCACCTTTTGGCGCTAAGGAGAGCGAGAAAAGATGAGATGATGCATCGCCTTGGCAATGCCAAGATGAGATATATATAGTGAATATCGATGATGAATGTACCTACTGTTCATCATACCTTAAAGAATAGCCAAATAAGAAATTTTTTCCACGGCGCTTGTTGAAAGCGAGCAGTTAGAAATTTCGGATTAGGCGCAAGAGTTGCGACTAAGTCAAGATTTGTAGAGTGTAAGAGTTTGTGACATATACTTGTTTAGTCAAGTAAAACTCCACTCTGGCGCATTTTCATATTATGCGTGCTTGCGACCACTACGGAGGTGCGAAAATCGTTCCCTGCTTTTCTCACCATGTGAGTCCGTATGATAATTATATTATACAAAGGTAACCTTACGACTTTTGACTTTGTTATTAAGTAAAGATTCGATGATTGCTACTTTAGTATGTGTCCTGTGGCCATGGATGATCCGGCTTAAAGGGTACATATCAGGGAAAGCAATTGATTCTGAAACTTCATGGCAATAGGGCGAAAGGAAGGTCATCAAACTCATGAATGTTTTATATTCACAGTCGACGACTTGGGTTGCCTTCTTTGGAGTTGCAACACAAGTGTGAATGTATTTACAATAAGCTAGCATGGGGGTTAGACTAGCTCTACGAGGGATCAGAGTAGTCTAGACCAATGAGATTTTGATGGACCTAGGATACTACGAGATACAAACATTTTTTTAAAAGGGTTGATGTCTCTATGCTGACTCATATTGAGCTTCTAGTATGGAGCTCCCAAAATGCAGGTACCTCGACGGTCGCACGGGCTATTTACTAATATGAACTTTTCTTTCTTCTGGTACAATCCACACACACTATGTGCGAGTGGGAGATGTTAGATATTCGGATTGGATCCGAATATGGTCGCCCATATTGTATGTGGCAAGCCCGGTAGGGTTCCATATTCCTTAGGGTTTGGAACCTATATAAACATCTCTAGCATATGTGTAAAGGGTTACGTGATTCCACCAAAATTACACCCAATTTTTATCCTCAGAAAAGTGGTAACTCTAACCCTAAAAGAGTGTTACCATCTAGAGAAAAAGGTTTAAAGTTCTTAGCCTGTGAATCAAGCTTGTGCTCATCATTGGTGATTGTAGTACCTGCTAATCGTCGTGTTGGATCGTTGTTGTTGCTGCTGCTATTCCTTGTTTACCAAATCGGAGCTCAAGTACAAGGTATGAATCGATACCCGCTTCCGCTTAATCGTATAATCTCTGATAGTAGAGATGAAAATGTTGAAGATTATGAGAGATTTTATGCCTCGCACTTTTAGGGGCGACCCCGAAAGAATTAGGGGCGACTTTTTTATTCCCAACCCATATACACCGTTAAGGGATGTCCAAAAACGCGGAGAATACGTTAATGCCCTTACACAATCGGAAGCTATTTTGTGCCCGATTATTATAAATCAATCGGAAGCTTAGTAACGATATTATACTACCGATTAATATCGATTTTGTGCCAAACTCGCATCTGGCTTCTATAACAATCAGAAGGAAAATAACCACACGAGACTACCGATTATAGTAGATCCTAAATTCCCAAAATTGGTGATTTCGCCAAGAAAGAAATTTGGGGCAACTGTATAATCGGAAGTCTTATTAACTACCGATTATTCTAGTTCCCAAATTCGAAAAAAATGACATTTCTGCAAAAACAAAATTTGGGGCAACTGTATAATCGGTAGGTTATTAGCTACTGATTATTCTAGTTCCCAAATTCGAAAAAATGACATTTCTGCAAAACAAAATTTGGGTCAACTGTATAATCGGAAGTTCAAATACTTCATTTGACTACCGATTATCTGATTGCCCCAACAAAAAAATAGAGCCGTTGGAACTCTAAACTCTATATAAGGATTGTATCCTTTTACTCTCTATGGAACACAAATACCTTTAAACTCTCTCCAACATCATCTTCAACATAATGGCCCAACCATTCATTAATCCTACGGAGTTCACGATCGAAGAAGATTTATCTTTATGTAGGCGCTATGTTCAATTCTATCCAAGACGAGGAGAAGAACGTAGGCTAGGAGGCATAATGAGTATGAGTTATTTGGGGAAAATTCACGAAAAATTCTGCGACGACACCGGTAACCCAAACAACCGTCACTCCGCTGATCTTTTCTGCCGAGTTGGTTCAATAAATGGACACGTCCAAGAATTCGTCCATTTAACTTATCTTGTGAATCAATATCGATTGAGGGGTGAAACCAATGATGAGGTTATAGAACGATCTCTCGGGGAATGGCGGAGATGGAAAAGATCAAGCTTCCGTTATGAAGCTCATTTTAGAATCCTTAGGGGGGTGGAAAGATTTAATCCGTTTAGGACTCGTCCAACACGTCCGCGACGCTAATCGCAATACCTTGTAATAGAATTGCGGGAGTTCAATGTAAAATTATGATGATGTGTAGGTGATATTGTTATGAATTTCAAAATATTTATGAAAATCGGAAGTTTTAATTGTTGATCTAACTACCGATTATACTCCAACGGCTAGTTCGTTCAAAAGAAACTAGCCGTGCCTCGAAAACCAAACACAATCGGTTGATAATACATATTTATAAACCTCCGATTATACTACTCTAATGAAACTGGGAACTCTGTTGACAAAACATCCTATAATCGGAAGTATATAACAATACATATTTACCGATTACGAATAATCGGATGATTTGTTCAAACATTTACTACCGATTGTGTGTAATAATTGTACGCAATTTCAGTACAGTCTTGTAAAAGTACGCATCAACGGCCATATTTTCAAAAAAAAAAGAGACGTTGGGACTCTCATCTATATAAGGAGGGTAAACTCTTCTTATTTATGCACCAAACAACACATATATAGCATCGTGTATTCTACAAATAGATTTTCCATCGTCTACTCTTGTGAATTCATTGTATATCTCAACTTACAAGCATGGCAACGTTTGACGCAGATGAAGATTTGGTCATTGTGAAAACATGGTATCGTGAAACAAGACGTGAAGATGTCATAGCAGGAAGGTTAACACCCGAAGTCTTTTGGGCGAGGGTATATAGCCAATTTGTGCGAGAGTATGGAAATCCAAAGCAAAGATCACTCCAACAAGTTCATGATCGTTTCCGACTTGTCCAAAAAGGGGTAAATGATTACATAACGATACAAAAGAGGATGTTTAACACTAGCCACTTAAGCTTGTCGATCCAACAATTTGTAAGTATAACGCTCGGTTATTCTTTTTAAATAACACCGGGTGTTTAATCTTTCTTACTAAAACGAAGTTGACATTATTTTATGTTTGTTTATGTAGGAGACACTCGCAAAAGAGACAGTACTTAGTGGAAAAGGGTGAAGAATTCACTTATGATGGAAGTTATGAATTCTGAAGTCCGTCAATATGAGTATAAATGTTGATTGATGGTTACAATCGGAAGTTATTATTTTATATTGTTTTCTATTTTGTCGGACTTTGGTATCAATCGGAAGATTTTTGTCTACCGATTGCTTTTTTTTTTGTCGGACTATGGTGACAATCGGAAGTTTATTCAATATGTTGTCTACCGATTCTGGGAAAAATTTACGATTTATTTTTTGTCGAGTTTGGTGACAATCGGATGTTTATATAATATGTAATCTACCGATTAAGGAAAAAAATTTCGATTGTTTTATCGGCCTTTTAATCGGAAGATAAATTCAAAAAGTTAATAACCGATTATAATATTGATTGAGTCATTTACAAAAGCTTGTATAATCGGTTGATATATTAAAAATATAACTACCGATTATAGCTTTAGACTTCCAAAAGATATTTTCCACAAAATTCCAAAAAAACATGTACAAATAGGGCTTTCCAAAATACATCTTTCAAACATAACAATCATTGATCTTCATCATCCGAGGAAACCAATTCCAGTAGGCCTTCCGGAAATCCACCTTCATGACGCGATCCCAATCCAACATGTTGGTCTCATATTGTTTCAACCAATCGTTACAATGATTCGTTGGGAAGTAATCGTTCCAACCAACCAACGGAGGTAATGGGCAATCCTCTTTACTCTTAAACCGATAAAATGCATCTCATTCACAAATGCCATAACAATTCTTCTATCTTTAACCGATTCATCGCAAACCGTCCTTGTAGGTGTAAATGTATAAGAATGTCCATACTTAGGAGGAACAAAGAAATGTACCACACAATTCAAAGCGTCCGCTAAGAGATATCCACATTTAGGCATTGTCATCCAATACTTGGATCCGATTGTCTTCAATCCCTTTCGGCACTTTACACGTGCAACAAAGTCTTTGAACTCTAGTTCTTTGTCGTGCCTATATCCTTCCTTCATCATCTCCATAAAGAAATCCTTGTCCTTTATTAGTTGTACCCCCATCTTAGTTCTTAAATTTTGCCATTGGGTGACATCTTGGTTCACCGCCTCTCCAAAGTAACCAATTTGTTCCGAGGCGACGTGAAACCCACAATTGCCATCCCCATCAACCTCGTCGGTGGACAAAACAAATGGAACAATGAGTGGAGGGAGTTGTTTCATATACTCTTCTATAATCGTATACCTTGATCGTGTTGGTCTTCCATGAAAATCCCTAGGACAACGAAGAGTACCATACTTCTCTCTTATAGTCACCATTTCCGTTGAATGTGTTTGTGGCGAGTCGCTCATTTGATCAATAACTACGGAGCTAGTTTGGGTCTCCACTAACACAACTTGTTCCACCGCATCGACTTGACTTACTTGAGAAGGCTTCTTAGAGACCTTTGGACTTCCATTTTGATCTTTTCTTGGACGACCTCTTTTCTTGGGTTGCGGCTCATCTTCAAATTCGGCTTCCGAACGCTCATGCCGACACAATATTCTTTTATTAGACAAATGATCCTTTAATTCTTTTGTTTCTATGGTCCTCGACACTTCGGTGTTTGGCCTACCCGCCCCCCTTTTGCTTAATAGGTTCATCAACCTCCCTTAAACGAGGGTGAAGAGCTTGCTCCAAATCATGCATCAATATTTGCTTCTTGGCGCCATTTGTTGTAGCATAACGCTCGGCTATTCTTGTACACAATTCCGACTCCATGAACGACGGACCATTGACTACGGGGGTGCTTGGAGTGAAATTTAATTGCTTCCAAAATGGATGAATATCATTGATGTCAATCACATCGACGTACCTACCCATTTTATGACGACATGGGAGACCAATACCTATCATATCCTTGCAAACACAAACCGTATTCTCGTCATCGTAAGCTTTATACAACTTCAATTGTTCCATCATGTGATTTATTGCCCACCTTGAAACTTTATGAACAATGCCCCTTAAAAGCAATCTTTCCCCTTCGTGTTCCGTAGGGAATTTATGTACACTAAATTGCATAGAATCCTTAATCTTTATGAGATCACGATTGGTGAATTCATGGATTGCTTCTTGGATCGACACAACTCCATTTTGACTACCTAGAAGTATTTTCTTTAATCGGCCATGAGACCCCTCCATAATGCTTGTCGCCTCGTTCTTGAAGTTATGATATTCATATGTCCATGCATACACAAACCTCTCCTTAATCGGTAACCATTGTGTTTTACAATACTCAACGGGTTTTGGGTAGTCCTTGTAATATTCTTCCTCAAATTTCTTCAAGTTCCTTTCGTAAATTTCCTCGGTCATTGACCAAACGATCTTGTCCCATGCTTTCATGAACGATCTCCAAATTATCCCATCCTCCTTCCATTTTTCATCAAATAACCTCTTCTCTTCATCTCGTTCTTCCTCGGTTAATTTACTAATGCGCTCATCCTCTTCCTTCGACCTCTTGGTACCCTTCCTTGGTTTTTTAGCTTGGAAATGGTGATGGCAATTGTGTCTGAGGTTGCATTGAATGTGCCACGTACACTGCAAGTTTCGGGCTTCAGGAAACACTACCGCTATTGCATGCATTAAGGCTTGATCGTTATCCGTTACAATAACCCTTGGAAAATCATCCCCATTGTAAATGGACCTCAACGTCTCCAGCATCCAAATGAAACTCACGTTGTTCTCATGATCCATTAAACCCCATGCAATCGTAAACGTGTTTTTGTCCGAAGTGTGACAAGCAATGTTCAACAACGGCATGTTATATTTGTTTGTCTTGTAAGTGGCATCTATCAACACAATTTGATGAAAACACTGAGCCAATTTTATCATTTCGGGATGTGCCAAGAAAATACGTTCCACTTTACCATCCTTTTCTTCCGTTCTCAACGTGTAGTCATGTAACTCAGCTAACCACTGCGATTGTTGCATGACCGTTCTACCATCCCATTCCGTCCTTTTGATCGTAGCTAGGGCCGACTTAATTGTAGATAAAGAAGACAAGTTGTCGGGGTCGTCCGCCTTTATTTTACTTAAGATCGCACTCGCCTTTTGGATACGCATAGACCTCACCGTATCCATTTCATGTGGTTTTAACTTCGCAACCATTACATGTCCAATAAGAGTGTCCGGATCATCGTGGTTGTGACAACCATTAGCAACTTTAGACATTTTCCAATTTTTACTTTCCCTACCATCGGGCTTATAGAAGACAATCTTAAATGGGCATCCAATCTTCTTTGTATGAGTTCGGTATTTCTTTCTCTCCGTCTTTCTTACATACTTATTATTCTTTCCCTCGTGACTCTTCTTCTCCCCACCTCGCTCACATACCATTTCAAACCGAATCTTCTTAACGCAACGGTTCTGAACTACCACGCACATCTTCTCTTTTGCCTTGTTCATAAGCCATTCCTTGGCCTCCTTCTTACTTCCAAATATCTAAATGGGCATATTACAAAACAAAAATAATAAATATCTTTAACCATCTAACATACATGATTGGAAAAAGAAAAGATAATTCATGACCATACCAAATCGTTTGCATAGTGTAGGGAAGTATCGGGCCTCAAATAATAATCGTCATCAACCGCTACAAAAGACCTACGACAACAACAACAACAAGTTATGCATTAGCAATCGGATGGAAGTTTAGATAATAAGTAACCGATTGTAATACAATCGGTGATTTAATACTATACAACGTAACCGATTATGATAAATCGGTAGTCATGTACGAATATATTCTACCGATTAACGACATACAGAAATGAACAATTCTTCTGTGTAAAAAGCTTCAATAATCGGAGGGACTATAAATTCATAAACCAACCGATTATTATATATCAATAATCGGACGTTTATTCATGTATAAAATTCCGATTGTGAGAAATTGAAGCTTTCAATTTGGGGATTTTTTCATATTCGGCAGATTAATACATAAAAATATACCCGATTATTGATAATCGGTAGATATGTTACTAAATTAACTACCGAATATGTGTCGTTCATGTCATTCAATGCATGCAGAAATCGAATTTTCACGTTCGAAAACACACACAAACGCACGTAACATGGATAACATGGGTATTAGAGTTTGTTAACAACATACCCGTATGTTTGATGAATCGTTAGCTTCGATCTCGGGTGATTCTCCATTTTCTTCCATGAAAGCGTCGTCTAGGGTTTCATCTCCATCAAAGTTTGGATCATTCAACATATACCCCAAATCGTCATCTCTAAACGGTAGTGAACCTTGAACTTCAACAACTTCACGTCCTTCTTCGTACCCATCCATGTTTATGGAAGTTGGCAAAAATCGGAAGTTGGCAACATATACCCACTTCTTCTTCTTTTTTTTTCTTCTTCTTCTCTCACTCAATCGGGAGTTACCTCGCGATGAGTCAAATTTTTTTTTCCAAACACTAATATATAGACCCCAGCCTACCGATTACAGAGTTTGCTTCCGATTATTGAGTGAAACTACCGATTATTGTTTTGGCTACCGAATATTATAGTTTTTGTCAAAGGTTGAATCCCTGACCACTTATAATCGGTAGGATATAAGTTTTATCATCTACCGATTATGTTAGATTGCAAATTAAACATTTCGCAAATAAGGATTTTAGAAAAAACTCATTTAGGGGCAACCTATAATCGTTAGGTTATGTAACCTACTTGACGTCCGATTATGGCTACATCCAAATCACGAACCACATGGTTATGCCTAGCTCTGTACACTCAAAACCTATGGAATTTGGCAAGGGCTCGATCTGGGGCTCCTTACAATCGGTAGGTTATTAAGTTGAGTAGACTACCGATTATAGTAGATTTCAAAATTCATCACATGAAGGATTTTAGAAAAAACTAAATTTGGGGCAACCTATAATCGGTAGGTTGTGGAACCTATTTGGCTTACGATTATGGCTACATCCAAATCACGAACCACATGGTTATGCATGGCCATGTACCCTCGGAACCAATGGAATTTGGCAAGGGTTCGATCCCAGGGGCTCCTTATAATCGGTAGTTTGTTCGATTGAATAGACTACCGATTATGGTATATTTCAAAATTCATCACATGAAGGATTTTAGAAAAAACTCATTTTGGGGCAACCCATAATCGGATGGTTTGGTAATATATTTAACTCCCGATTAACGCTGCATCCAAAACGCGAACCAAGTGGCTATGGCTGGCTGTGCATGATGAGTGCCAAATAGTGCATTTTTATACATCTTTTTATTGGCATTTTACTCATCTTTTGTGCTCAAGAATTAGATATTATCCCATATTCTGTATTTTCCTTGTTTTTCAAAAGAATAAATATTTGTATTAATTAATTTTGTGTTTTTAGGTACTAAATAAAGTCCGGAGAAATTAAGGAGCCAAAAGAGCGAAGAATTGGAATCAAGCGTCTATGGAGTAGATAGCCAAAGCCACGCGCGAATCGGTTGCAACCCAACAAAGAAGACATGGGCTAGAGCTACCCACGACCCGGATCCGAACCCGCTCATCCCGAGCCGTTGAGATCTCGCCCAGATGCATCATACGGTCGCTCCATCGCTCACATCTATTTCTCGATGCTCCGCTCAACACCAAATCAACTCAATACATCCTCAATCTGTTCGGATCTTCTCCAGCTAAATCCAATGCTCGCCAGGTGGCGCATCGATCATCGGCTGTCCCCGCCTCACAATGAAGTTACCAACACCTATACCCTAATCGAACAAGCCTATTCTCTTCCTCAATTTCTCTTTCTTCTCCCTCTGCTCTCTCCGTCTCCATCACGGAGGCTAGCTGCGCTCCTCCACCGTCTTCACCCATACCACACCACCCAGAGCCACCTTCGCCACCAACTCCATCATCTCCACGACACCCCGATATCCGCACCCTCTCTAGCTTCACTTATCTCTCGCCTAGCCTCTCTCGAAACCCTAGAGGCTATGTAAGAGATAATTGAGGCTAGGGTTTCTCTTACATCAAATCAAGAGCAAGGGAGTCTCGTAACCGCAGGAGTAGAGCCAACAACAAATTCGGAGTATGGGTTAGAGTTTGTTCGAATTATTTTGCATTTAATTTTTATTTTAAATGAATTAGGGTTTGGTATTTGGGGATTTTCTTGCATGTATAAATAGCGAAGATGGGTGTTGATAGAAAGTATGCCTGGTTAGCCAAAGGTATCCTTGTAGATTTAATTGCTTTGTTATTTGCGGTTTAATGTTTTAATTTAGTTTGTTGGGGTTTCAATGAAACCTAATTCCCAATTGTGTTTAAGCGTGTTAAGTTGTTCTTGAGTGCTTAATTGACAAGATAGCTTCAATTTTAACACCTCAACCCTTTTCTCTCACAGTGCATGCCAATGCCATGGATGCACTGTAGTTAGGTTAATACTGAGTTGAGAGTGTTTCGGCTCTTGCTTATTTTTAATACTAATTCCCCGACTAGTTGTGCTTAATTAGACAACTAGTACTTAGGATTAGTGCCTTAGCTGTTATTTGAGTTATCACTAGGAAAAACTCCCTAAATAGGTGGTAAAAATTGACACTTTATACTTACCTGGCATAGAACAAGACACTCAACTAGTTGAGCACGTAGTAGGAATTCGAGGTGGATTTGAAGACCTAGCAAGCCCTTTTTGTCACTGTCTATACCTTAGTTTAGGTTCATTTCACTACAATTCAGCCGTATCGGCACAAACCCCCTGTTGTCACATTGTCACTCTTGAAATCAGTTGAAGAAGCAAGCCTTAGATCATACATAGCACACCCATTTCTCTGTGGGATCGACTCGTACTTGCCGCGTCTCCGATAGACGCCGTGCACTTGCGGTTATCACCGTAGGCCATAAAAATAAACCATCTTCCAGGCCTACCAAGTTTTTGGCGCCGTTGCCGGGGACTTGGCGCGTGCCTTGCTGATTTTTGGCTAGTACTTCACTGAGTTTCATCCTACCCCTGTACATATTCGCCTGCATTGTTGTTTAACCTTTAGTAGTGTAACTTATAATCATCTTGTAGCTTAATTTCTGCATCTGTAAAATTTCTGTCTTTTATAGTTTAATTACTTGCATTATTACCCATACTCCATCTGAATTAGAGTAACTTAATAGTGTAACTTAGCTTATTAGATCATTGCATTGCGTTAGTCCCTCCATTTACTCGCATCATTGCCTTACATAAGTATCATTGAATTGTTCTTTGTAATCCTTGCTTAGTGTAACTTGTAACTTTAGTCCCCTGTCAGTCCAAGTTATTCTCAGATTGCATATTCCTGTTGCCTTAACTCCGCACAAGTCTCGAGAACTAAACATCTTTGTTGAGCTAGCGGGTGCTTGATGTGCTTGCCGCGATGTTGAGCCGTTGAGCGGCCGAGCCAGCCGAGCAACCAAAGAAAGGGGAGGCGGGGGAGCGAGAATAACACAGCCATTTTGGCTGCAGTGGTTAGTCACTCTCGAGCTTGTTATACTCTATGCCCGCATGAATACGTCGAGCTTTATTTTAGATAGACTTGTTATTTGGGTATTGCATGAGGTGTGAAACTAGATACCTGCTGAGCGCATCCCCGATCGAAAGTAAGCCGAGCATATTTGTTTGTGCACCCTGTGCTTGTGTGTCACCTTGAGAATTTGTGTGAGCTGTAGGTTGCAAACCCATTTGCCATCACTTGAGCATAACTCAGCCCCTGTTGTTGATTGTCTTGGCTTTAGCCTGTACTAGTGTGCCATGTTGTATGTTTTGTGCTTGGGAATTTGGATGAACTAGTTGCCGTGTTTTTGCAACTTGGTTGACCGAAATAATTGATAACCTGCGCCAACTGCTAAATCTTGTTTACCCGCCAACTCCCCGTGTACCTGTTAAAGCTTAGCTACAACTGTGTTGTCCCCGTGCATAGGCTTTGCATATGAACCCAACTTCAGTTGATCTGCTAAGCTTCTTACAAACTTGCTCTCTTTACACAGCCCGAGCCAAGCTCCATCCCCGAAGTGTGAGCTTGAGCGGAACCCAGATCATACCTGCGAGCCGTGCTCCAACCACGTAACCCGTTGAATGACCTGGTGCTAGCCACAGTGAGCCCTGTATTGCCTTGTGTTCACCACCTTGCTAGCCCCCTGAAGCTGCAAGTGTTGGGTCACAACTTGGAAAGCCAAGTTAGCTGAGCATAACCCTTGCCTACCCTGAGCTCTGCCCAATGCCTTGTGTGTGCTGTTAACCCCCTTGCATAGCCTGTTTAAAGCCTGCTAAGCTTGCCCTGCACAAGCTGTGCTGTGCTGAGAGCTGCCAATTTTTGCTGTGTGCTGTGTTCTGTGAGCTGCCAATCTGTGCCTTACCAGGCTGTGCACACAGCCAGTGCCTGAGTTGCCAAACTCTGCACATAACTTGCCCCTGTGCCTCACCATTTAAACCACATAAACTGGGCTAGAACCAGTTTCACTGAGTCACACCATCTGGGCTGCTTAGGCTAAAACCACAAACTGGGCTGCACATAAGCAGAAGCCCAACTACTTGGATCAACCCTTAACTGACCAAGCCCATATCAATCGAGTTGTTGGGGCTGTCTCCAGCAAGCAACCGAAGCCCACAACCACTAGGCCTTACCGTGCATCCGGGCTCTACTGGTCCGTGCAGTTCACCGTCTTGGGCCGCTTCTACCTAACCTCGGGCTCTCTTAAATTAGCTTAAACTAAACTAAGCCCACATCTGTTGGGCTGTGCACACAACTGGGCTGTGCAGTTTCACAAAACCTGGGTTTCCCACATAAACCAAAGCTCCCAACAAAACCAAATGAAACCCATTTAAACCAAACAAAACCCACATAAACCAAACTAGACTTTGAGTTCAATTTGAGTTGATAAATCATGTCAGGATTTTGGTCTGCATCTGGGGATGGAAACAAATCCCTTAGAGATCTTGCTTACGGGCACGCTTCACAGGATGAACCCCCCACATACCATAGTGATTTTAGGGAATTTTATGCGCCTTCTCAGGGCCCTGACCTCACATTCCCCAATCATTATGAGCACATGTATCATCCACCACAGGTTGAGAATGAACACTTTCCTCATACCCGGTCATCACTTCTAGATCAATTAGAAGCTCAAGTTTCGCTTTAGAAAGGCAATTACATGAGCAATCTGTCAAATCTAATCCCCTAGACACTATGCAATGTATACTTGCACCTTATGTGGTAGCTTAGACCACCCTACTGAGAACTGCTACATTTTACATGAGTTTAGGCAGTCTAGGGAAAGCCATGATAATCAAATGTACGAATTGTCTAGAAGTGACTATGACCATGCACACATGCATCATTCACCACAGTGGGGAGATGAACAATTTTATACTCCCCCAACTCCTAGTTTGCAATCAATAATGGAAACACTCATGGAGCAAAATGCTAGGCTTGAAATGAATGCAATGCATGACCATCAACATAGCAACATGTATGAATTTCCCTTCTCTAGTGAACCTCATGCTCAACCATACAATGAATATCCATATGAGGAATGCATACCCACTAGTGAAGACTCTCCTTCAATAGAACAACTCAAAATGATTCTTCAAAGGAACCTAATTGAGTTACAAAATGATATGATTGAAAATAGTGTTTCTAGTCTTACTCATGCAACGAACATTGAATATGAACCTAATCTAGAGGTAGATGAGTACACTAAAAATACTACATTTTTGAATGGAGAGATGAATTTTTGCTATGATGATGATGATGAATATGAAGAGCATGTGTATTTTGAAAATGTAGTAGAATCTTTAGGTTCAGAGACATTAATTGTCTCTTCTGTGAACCCTATGAATAATGCTTCTTCTGATATTCATGCATGTGATGTTAATGTGGAACCTGTGGAATTGTCCTGTGAAAATGAGCCCTTTACCACACCTTTTTGACCTAGGAATAGCTGAATTGTCTGTTGACACGGATGATTCAATGCATGTGCCTAATTCCATGCCTAGGTTACAACATGATATCTCTCCTAGTCATGTTATGCGTGAGACTGATAATGATTATGACATGGAGATTGATGAATTGTTTTATGCAGGTGAACATGATTTACCTTCTTCTGACTTTAGGAAAGTGTGTGATGGTACAAATGATCTTATACATGAAAACAACTTAGATGTACCTAACCTCTCTCCTGAGTCACAAATTGAAACTCCTCCAACAAACCTAGGTGTAGTTTGTAACAAAATTGCAAAACCAACTTTTCTGAAAATGCCTAATCTAGGCCTAGAACTTTTTGCTTCCCAAGTCCTCTTGGACTATTTTGCATCAAAGTATAACACCTTTAGGGAACCACAGTTGGAATGTGTATGTATGCCTGTAATTAGCAAAACTCATTTTGAGTTAGACCTTTTGCATGATGTACCTTTAAAATTGCAAGATTTTGTTCTCACAAACACACCTGTTCACAAGTTTAGGTTTGGGGGAAACTCCTTCACATCTGCAGTCTTACTTGCACTCTCATGTTATATCTGTGTAAGGCTGTTGATGTTTGTATATATTTTCTATTGGGTTGATCCTCAACTCTTTAGATTGTTAGTTTATGGTGAATTTTCATTGTATATATCCAGTAGGACTTGTTAAATTTTCTTTTCTTGAATCGGTTGAGTCTTCTTGCACATATATTATGCTAATCCGATATGATCTCCACGGAGAATGTTGGATTCTAGCCTTGACTAGTGAAGCTCTAACCGTGCTCCCGCCGACATCCGGTAATCTCTTCCCTTTTCTCTTCTCAACATAGTTCTCTCGGTATGTGACTGTTTAAAATTTTTCTATATGTCGACACATTGAGGACAATGTTTGATTTAGGTTTGGGGGTGCATTTGCATTTAGAGTTTTTTTTTAGTCTTTTAATTTTCCAAAAAAAAAAAAAAAAAAAAAAAATTAAAATTAAAACTCTTTTTGTAAAAACCTCCAACTTTTAGAGATTTTAGAGTCACTAGCATGCTTCTAGCTATGTTTACATAGAGAATCTGACCGAAATAACAAAAGTTAGAAGTCCCGGAGAACACAATCGGGTTCCTTAGTTGATTAGAGCGTTAAAGTTGGATTTAACCATACCGGAGGGCGAATTAGGTGTTGTTAGATATTCGGTAGTAGAATTGTGATCACCCATAGTGGAGACTACCCAATTTACATCAAGTGAGGCACCAACCTTCAATTTTTGCAACTTTCTAGAAAAGTCATGTTAGAGTGTGTGTCACCGTACGTCAATTCCGGGTAGGAATGGTGAGCTACCCAACTTCGCACCATTTTCAAGCACTACTTTTGATCTCTTGAGTGCTAGTTTTTGTCAATCATGAGGGTGACGTCTAAAGATGAAAACTTCTTCTAAATACCGATTTGCAGTTAGCATCACTCTCTCTCTCTCAATCAACAGAACCAATAGAAACATATCATCGTCAGCAAGCGGAGCAGCATCAGAATATTGAAAGAAAATTTGATATAGTCCAAGGTTTATATGCAACAAAACAAAGAAAAGAAAATAGGATGAGAATTAATAAAATTTATAAAATCAAGACAATACAAGTTGTGGAAAAATTGAGTGATAAAGTCCTTTGTCCATGGAGTTAGTTGTTTCATTATTTGTATTTTTATTTTCACTTTTTGTAAAAAAAAAAAAAAAAAAAAAAAAAAAAAAAAAAAATCAAAAAAATCAAAAATCAAAAAATATTGTAGTTTATTTTTGCTACCACTATGGTAAAGAGAGTTCAAGAAGAAAAATCCAAACAACAAGGAAATTGAGTAGAAAAGTTAAAAATTGTCAAGTTTTGTGAAGTTTAGAAGTTCGTCATCAACATTCGAAGACCGAAGATCGAAGACGTTTCTATGGTTCTTATGAGAGAGTGATATTAATTGCCGATCGGGTGAGAAATGAGTGAGTACTCCCACCCCTTGCTAATGGTTGATTTCCTTTCTTAGAGATCATCAGAAAAGATTCTTTTGTCCACACTTCCGGAGTCTCAGTTTTATTTCGGAAGGTTATCCTTCTTACCTACAACGTGTGCATGATTTCTCTCTTTACTCCTGCCTGCACACATGAGAGACTAAAAAGCGATCTTTTTGAGTGCAATTATCATAAAACCCTAATGGTGAGGCAAAGTTGAGACTTATGATCACAATCGAATCCGAATTCTTTCATATGGTATGGTTACTTCTCGCTCAAGACTTAAGGATGAGAATGCGTTCTTCGATAGTTCTAACTTCTCGTTACTAGCATGCGAAACTCTATGTCCTCATAGCTCCTTGGATGCTTGAGACTCTTTTACACTCTGAAGTTGGAGAAGGTTTTGTGGGTACACCTCTCGGTAAACCCTCACGAGACTACAACTCGTCCACTAGGGACACCTAGGGGTTTAAAGGCTTAGTGCATACGCTAAATGCATTCGAGAGACCTGCGACAGGGGTATAGTTAGGATTTCTTAATTTCTGTTTCACTTGAGGACAAGTAAAATTCAGGTTTGGGGGTATTTGATGAGTGCCAAATAGTGCATTTTTATACATCTTTTTATTGGCATTTTACTCATCTTTTGTGCTCAAGAATTAGATATTATCCCATATTCTGTATTTTCCTTGTTTTCAAAGAATAAATATTTGTATTAATTAATTTTGTGTTTTTAGGTACTAAATAAATTCCGGAGAAATTAAGGAGCCAAAAGAGCGAAGAATTGGAATCAAGCGTCTATGGAGTAGATAGCCAAAGCCCGCGCGCGAATCAGTTGCAACCCAACAAAGAAGACATGGGCTAGAGCTACCCACGACCCGGATCCGAACCCGCTCATCCCGAGCCGTTGAGATCTCGCCCAGATGCATCATACGGTCGCTCCATCGCTCACATCTATTTCTCGATGCTCCGCTCAACACCAAATCAACTCAATACATCCTCAACTGTTCGGATCTTCTCCACTAAATCCAATGCTCGCCGGTGGCGCATCGATCATCGCCGTCCCCGCCTCACAATGAAGTTACCAACACCCTATACCCTAATCGAACAAGCCTATTCTCTTCCTCAATTTCTCTTTCTTCTCCTCTGCTCTCTCCCGTCTCCATCACGAGGCAGCTCGCTCCTCCACCGTCTTCACCCATACCACCACCGAGCCACCTTCGCCACCAACTCCATCATCTCCCGACACCCCGACATCGCACCCCTCTCTAGCTTCACTTATCTCTCGCCTAGCCTCTCTCGAAACCCTGGAGGCTATGTAAGAGATAATTGAGGCTAGGGTTTCTCTTACATCAAATCAAGAGCAAGGGAGTCTCGAACCGCAGGAGTAGAGCCAACAGAAATTAGAGTATGGGTTAGAGTTTGTTCGAATTATTTTGCATTTAATTTTTATTTTAAATGAATTAGGGTTTGGTATTTGGGGATTTTCTTGCATGTATAAATAGCAGTGATGGGTGTTGATAGAAAGTATGCCTGGGTTAGCCAGTGTATCCTTGTAGATTTAATTGCTGTTATTTGCGGTTTTAATGTTTTAATTTAGTTTGTTGGGGTTTCAATGAAACCCTAATTCCCAATTGTGTTTAATCTGTGTTAAGTTGTTCTTGAGTGCTTAATTGACAAGATAGCTTCAATTTTAACACCTCAACCCTTTTCTCTCACAAGTGCATGCCAATGCCATGGATGCACTCAGTAGTTAGGTTAATACTTTTGAGTTGAGAGTGTTTCAGCTCTTGCTTCTATTTTTAATACTAATTCCCCGACTAGTTGTGCTTAATTAGACAACTAGTACTTAGGATTAGTGCCTTAGCCGTTATTTGAGTTATCACTAGGAGAAACTCCCTAAATAGGTGGTAAAAATTGACACTTTATACTTACACAGCATAGGAACAAGACACTCAACTAGTTGAGCACATAGTAGGAATTCGAGAGGTGGATTTGAAGACCTAGCAAGCCCTTTTTGTCACTTTATCTATACCTTAGTTTAGGTTCATTTCACTACAATTCAGCCAGTATCGGCACAAACCCCGTTGTCACATTGTCACTCTTGAAATCAGTTGAAGAAGCAAGCCTTAGATCATACATAGCACACCCATTTCTCTCGTGGGATCGACCCGCACTTGCCGTGTCTCCGATAGACGCCGTGCACTTGCGGTTATCACCGTAGGCCATAAAAATAAACCATCTTCCAGGCCTACCAGTGCACACTCAAAACCTATGGAATATGTCAAGGGTTGGATCTGGGTCTCGTTATAACGGTGGGTTATATAATAATATACCCTACCGATTATGGTAGATTTCAAAATTCATTACGTGAAGGATTTTAGAAAAAACTCATTTTGGGGCAACTTATAATCGGTAGTGTATGTAACCTATTAGGCTTCCGATTATGGCTACATCCACAGCTCAAGCCAAGTGGTTATGGTTGGCTCTGCACCCCTCAAAACCTATGGAATTTGGCCAAGGTTGAATATGGGGCTCCTTATAATCGGTAGTCTTACGAGTTGGATAAGCTATCGATTATAAAAGGGATTATTAGCCGAAGTATCTACACAATAATCGGTAGGTATAGTTTCAATTTAACCTACCGATTGTATGTTTACCTACCGATTATGGTGTTGGCTACCGATTATATAAGGGCATATTGGCCATTTCGAAAAATCGAAGATAAGGGGTAGCTTAGATTTACGTTTGGGTGACCTTTTTTGTCTTTTAGTGTCGCCCCTAATTCTTTCGGGGTCGCCCCTAAAAATGCAAGGATTTTATGTGGGGCTCAACAGCTGAGAAGAGAAATTTTTTTGCTAGTATCTTGGGAGAAAATGTGTAACAAGAAGGAAGATGGAGGCATAGCTATTAAAAACTTGAGATGTATGAACAAAACACTCTTGGCTAAGTGGAGCGGGAGATACTGTACAGAGAAGAGAGCATTGTGGAGGAGCTTTGTACAACAGAAGACAAAATATGAGGAGATTACTCTTAATCCAAAAGAGCTAAAACTATCTAACGATAAGGGGTTTTAGAAAGGCATACAGAAAGAAAAATGGCTAATGAATAAAACCACAAAAATCAAAATGGAAAATGGCAAGTTCATCAAGTTCTGGCATGATCGGTGGTTGTCAGTTTGTCTTTTTGTTACAAGAAGGTATTCAAACTTGCTGATAAAAAGGAAACCAAAGTTGGAGACTTAATAGATGCTGGCAGGTGGAAAATATCCTTGAAGAAACACCCAAACAGAGAGGAGATGTTGGAACTCAATGATCTGCTCAACACATTGGGAGATACACCGGACTTGAGTCAAGAGGAGGAATCAATGACTCAGTTCACAACTAAGGAAGGATATCAATGGATAATATCTCAGCAAGACTCAAAAGTTTCAAGTTATTTCCCACACAAATTTATCTGGGTAAAATTTGTTCCTCCAATAATCCCAATAATCCCAGCAGCAATTCTATGGACAATTTGGATGGAGAAAAATGGCAGAGTCATGGCTAAGAAAAGACACAAAGACAAAGAGGATATCGTAAATGAAGTCGAGAGACTGATCTTCAAATTAGATCCTTGCCAAAATGGTTTACTAATGTCTCATTTGGAGACTGTATTTTTAATTGGGCTACAGTTTTCGAGTGTAACTAACAGGGCAGTGTAATTGGGGCGTGGCTTTAGGCTTTGGTTTTCTCCTCTTGTATTCACTATCTTATCTTATATTATAATAAAACTTTAACTTTTTTTCTCATTAAAAAAAAAACAGTAAGGACTATGGGATAGAGTCTATCCCTTTCAAAAATAAAAGAGAGAGTAGTCGAAGGAGCGTAAAATTCACAGTGAGATAGAGGGATAATATACTATACGGCAAACTGTTTGCTTTTATTTTTTTTTATTTTGGTTTCATAAGGCAAACCGTTTGCCTTTATTTTGTTTATTTTATTTTTCTTAATTTTAGTTTCATAAGGCAAACTTTTTACCGATTCTTTTTCATTTTGGTTACATAACGCAAACTGTTTTTTTTTCTTTCCATTTTAGTTTCATAAGGCAAACTGTTCGCCGCTTTTTTTCATTTTAGTTTCGTAAATCAAACTGTTTGCAGTGTAGTGAAGAGTTTCACTCACTCCTTCAACTGAAAGAGACGGTGATTGAGCTTAGGGTGAAAGAGGGTTTCCCTCTACCCATAGTGGGACCAAATTTGACAAATCTTTCATTTTGAGACAAACTCTCAATCCCCATAATCCTTGCTCTACTATGTATACCAGGTTATTGGGAGGGTACCGAAATCCATATAAAATGACTTTTTTTTTCTTATAATATGAATTTTGATACCTTTTCAAATGATTTGGTACCCCACTGACAGCTATGAGAGGATATGGATAAGACTAACACTATCTTGGTGCGAAACATGTTTTTTTCTTCTCCAACGTGATATCTCTTACCGTAAAGGATTGTAAAGGAAAATTGGACTAGTCCCGCACATTTTTGGTACGACACATCACGCTAAAATTCGAACACAACGCAACACATCACGTGACTTGGCACGATATGGGCACAACACGTAAGCTTAGTATGTTATGATGTGCCAGAAAAATTGGTACATCAACACGACACATCACATGGCACGTGTAAGCACGTGGCACAACACAACACGATACGCGAAGAAAGTACGTCATACTATGCATAAAATGCTATGCAATACATTACATTTCATGCATATTTCACAAAAAATATCTTTATTTTAGTCAGTTTTTGACATTTTATTTTCATTACGCTAATTTATTACTATAACACATATACATACTAACTAAAATATCTGAAAAATATTTACTTTGGAAAACATAAAATAAGTGTGTTAGCACATTACATCACGTCACAACATGATCATTATTCTTCCACAACACATCACATCACGCCATTAACACTACACAATTCGCAACACAACACCTAGAATGCTAAACACGTGACTTCGTGGGCTGGCCTATGATGAGCCAACACCTTTTACACATATTTTAAGCCGGACTTTTCATAGTTTCCATTTTACTTAAATGATCGGAGGTACTAATAAATAATTTAGGAGTATAACTGTAAATCAGTTTACTGACTTATAAAACCTTAAGTTGCATCATCGAGCATTCCAAGAAATTATCTTTATTCTGTTGAGGATTTGAAAAACACTATGACCCTTAAAAAATTTAACCACAAAAACTAAAAAACTACACAGAGCATATAGAATGTTGAAATCAAACCACACACCAAGGTTAGCTATTCTGTGAAGTGAGAATACTAAAATGCTTAAGACCGATAACAAATTTCATAAAACTAAAAAAAGACTTACCAAGTAAAAATAAAAAAGGGATAGAATTCAAAACACTAACCAATTTAGAGCTATCGGTTCTTGAATTTAATCTTCAGATTTTTCACCTTTTCCGAAACCACAACAACATCTTTGATCACATCTACTGCTACAACAATCAATGTTGGGTTAATAGGATTATCATCTCCCTTTTAGACTCACATCTCCCAAAGTCTTTGTATTATACTAAAAGCCATGTATATCCTTGCGGATAATGTTTTCCTTCTATCCCTGGAAAATACTTCTCTTTGGCCATTCTATTTGCATGTTCTGTTTCAACATCTTCTTTTTCTACCAATGGTTTCTTTCCTTTTTTCTATTCAGTATTTTTCTCATAACCATCTACTTCTCTTATTATCACTACCTTAGCTTTCATTTCAGGATTATGATATGTCCATTCAATATTCATTCTCTATCATATCACATTTCCTTTATCCATTCATTTTTCCCATTTTACTAGAATTTAGCAAGAAGAGACATGATCCTTAAGACAACATACTTTTGTGTAAAGAAGAGGACTTAGGTAATGTGTATTATGGAAAAAAACAAACGCACGACTGCCTCTGGCAGGCCGACCGAATCGGATTTGGATGAGGCATGGGCTCGAGTGTGGCCTTTGTGTAACTTTGTACCTAAATTTTCTCAAGAAAGCCATACAACATGAACTTAAAAATAATTCTTAACAAATTTTTTTTCCTAAAAACATAATGTCTATATTTATGAGAGAATATTTTATGTTTGTTTTGTGGTCAATACTCTGTCATAAATTACACTCACTTTACCACATATATATTCCAAAATAATTCTTCATCCAATGCTTGCTACTATCCTCTGTATATTTCACGTTCTTTTTGCTTCACTGATTGTGTGCATAATTTTTCTCTGCGTGTTTTTCTTCTTCTTATATACTGTGTTGCCAAGTTCTAGAATGGGATTTTGTGAGTGTGTTATTTACAATTTGCAACAAATAATTCTATTTTGACACACTTGCTATGTGAAGCTGTTAGGATATATATTTAAAAACATTGTTTTGTAATATTATACCAAACTTAGAGAGATAGTGTGGTGGTATTATTTTGGGCTCCCACACTATAGACTTGGGTTCAAGTCTCACCCCATGCATTTGAATAGGTATATTTATATATACTTAATAAAATCCGGGAGAGCGGGGCCTTGGGGTCTTGGGAGGTCTGCTGATTTCAAAATGTTTTTTTTTGCAGATTTAACTTCTGATTTCCAAAAACGTTTTTTGTCAACTTAATATTCTTAATTAATTTCATTAATTTAGGCAATTATATTTTGCCCGTTTTCTAACTGTTACGGAAGGTTAATTGAGTGTATTTACTCAAAATTTATTTTCATTAAAGTTGATTGATTCTCTTGAGTTTTATAAGACTGGTTTTTTACAGAGGATGAAAAAACAGATTGTTTTTACATCTATTGAGTTCTGAGCAAGATAAGAAAGAAAGAGTTATAGTTGGTTCGATTTCTCAAGGTGCAGAGAAATCGAACAAGAGAGTGAATCAGCTGTTTTATCCCATAGGTGTTCGACAATTTTTTTGATTGCTAGCACAATCAAGAGGCGAGTCGCGAAATACCTTAAAGATAGCGACCTAGTCCGCGACTCACTTGCTTGAGATCCGATTTCATTATTTCTTCATTGTTTCTAACAATTTTAAGGTATTTGATTTTGCTATGGAGGTTGAAAGGAAGCGCGTTGATGATACCAACAAGCCATTCAAATTTGAAGGGCTGCATTTCAGAAGATGGAAGTCAAGATGTTCTTTTATCTTAAACTCATGAAGTCGCATATGATTGTGTCGAGTGTTCATCCTGGAACCATGGAACCTGCTGGCGATAAAACTTCTCTGCTGATAAGACTGTTGCTGATCTCGATGCTGATGATGGTGTCTGCTGCTTTTCTTGATCCATCTCCTTCCGATGGTGCCAAAGATGTTGTTTCTCAAAGCTGCCGAGGAGAAACAAAAGGCCATTGACAAATGGATCGATGACGACTTTGATTGCAAAAACTACATTCTTAACGCATTATCGATGATTTATATGAGTATTATTCAACTTTTGAAACTGCTAAAGATGTGTGGGATGCATTACGGAAAAAAAAATACGACAGAGGAAGCTGGCTCAAAGAAGTATCTTTGTGAGCCGGTATTTGAGATACCAAATGGTGGATGATAGGTCAGTTGTTGCACATGCTCATGAACTTCAAAAAATTTACCACGAAATTGTGGCCGAAGGTATGAAAGCTGATGAACAATTTCAAGTTTCTATAATGATTGACAAGTTACCACCTAGCTGGAAAGATTTTCGTAATACTTTGTGTCACAAGACTAAAGAATTTTCTCTTGAAAGTTTGATTGTTAAGCTCGGGGTTGAGGAAGAAGCTCGGAAACAAGATAAGAAGGAAGAGATCCTCATTGTTTCTAACAATAAGACTCATCCTAATTTGAAACCTAAGAAAAAGGATATGAAGCCGAACCCAACAGAAGAAAGGAGGAAGGCCTAATCAAAACAAGAACCAACACCCATCAAAAAATGGACAGAATTCCACCTGAGTTTCTTTGTTATGTCTGTAATAAACCAAACCACATGGCTAGGAATTGCAGGTTTAACAAGGAAAAGAATAACGCACAAGCTAATGCTGTGGGTGACGTTATAATTGCCATGGTCTCTGATCCAGAGTTCTACATGGTTGGTGGATCTGATGGGTGGTGGATAGACAGTGGTGCTTCGCGTCATTGTTGTTTTGATAGGTCCATGTTTAAGACTTATCTTTGAAACCAAGGATAAGAAAGTGTTGTTGGGAGACTCTCACAGAACTGTGGTGAAAGGTTCTGGTACGGTAGAATTGAAGTTTACTTCTGGGAAGACACTCATGCTGAAAGATGTTCTTCACACTCCAGAAATGAGGAAGAACCTTGTTTCCGGCTATCTTCTCAACAAGGCTGGGTTGTATCAAACTATTGGGTCTGATGTTTACACTATAACTAAGAAAAAGAATTTTGTAGGAAAAGGTTATGCTACTGATGGAATGTTTAAGCTTAATGTTGATGCTATGAATAAAATTGATTCTTACGCTTATATGGTTTGCAATTTTAATGTTTGGCATGGTAGGCTTTGTCATGTGGGTAAAAAGTTAGTAAATAACATGAGCAAGTTAGGTGTCCTTCCCGAATTTTCTCGAAAATGAATTTGAAAAATGTGAATACTGCAGTCAAGCAAAAATAACTAAGACTTCACATAAATCTGTTGTAAGAGAATCCCAACCACTAGACTTAATACATTCTGATTTGTGTGAATATGAAGGTATCCTAACTAGAAATGGGAAGAGATATATTATGACGTTCATCGATGATTGTTCTAATTATACGTATGTTTATTTGCTTTGAGCCATAAGAATGAAGCTATTGAAAAGTTTAAAATTTTTATTCTTTGAAATTGAAAATCAATTTGGTAGAAAAATTAAGAGGTTTCGTAGTGATAGAGGCACTTGAATATGATTCTGCTCCTTTTTACTGAAATTTATCAAACTAATGGAATAATACATGAAAGAACTGCTCCATATAATCCTCAAATGAATGGAAAAGTTGAAAGAAGAAAGAATCGTACAATCGACGAACTTACTGTTGCTTGTTTGCTTAGTTCTCGTGTTTGCTTCTCATTGGTGGGGTGAATGTTTGTTATTGTTTGCCATGTTTTGAATCGCATTCCCAATAATAAAACCATGATATCTCCTTATGAACTTTGGAGAAATAGAAAACCTAATGTATCTTATTTTAGAGTTTGGGGCTGTTTGGCTTTTGTTAGGAAACCCGATCCTAAAAGACATAAGTTAGAAAGTAGAGCTTATGAATGTGTTTTTATTGGTTATGCTCAAAACAAGAAAGCTTATAGGTTCTTTGATATTAATAATAAGGTTATTATTGAATCATTGATGTTGACTTCTTTGAAGATAGATTTCCTTTTAAATCTAGAATTAGTGGGGGTAATAGTGGGGGTTCAACACCTAGCACTTTACCTAGTGTTGATTCCGAGTCTAGATTAGAAGAACCTAGAAGTGAAGAAACTAGGATCACCGAATTTGAACCTAGATGCGAGAAAAGAGCTAGGACTGAGACAAAAGATAAAAATCCCGATTTTGAATTTTACGCTATAGAAGAAGAACCTTCTAATTTACAAGAGGCGTTTAGTTCTGCGAGTCTAGTTTTACGCAAGAAGTCAGTAGATAATGAATGGGATTCTCACATGTCTAATGGAACTTGGAGTTATGTAGATTTACCTCCCGGTTGTAAGCCAATAGGTTGTAAATGGGTCTTGAAAAGGAAACTCAAACTGATGGAACAATAGATAAGCATAAGGCTAGGCTGGTTGCCAAAGGTTATAGGCAGCGAGAGAACGTAGACTTTTTGATACTTATTCTCCTGTTACTAGATTAACATATATACGTGTTTTGATTGCTGTTGCTTTGCTACTCATAATCTTGTTATTCATCAAATGGATGTTAAAACTGCTTTTTTGAATGGTAAACTAGAAGAGGAAATTTACATGGAACAACCTTGAAGGTTTTGTAATTCTGGATAAGAACATAAAGTATGTAAGCTAGAAAAATCTCTTTATGGTTTGAAACAAGCTCCTAAACAATGGCATGAGAAATTTCATAATTTAATGATTTCAAGTAACTTCGAATAAATGAGGGTGAAAAATGCATCTACTATAAATCCGAGAATGATGCATGTGTGATTGTTTGCTTGTATGTGGATGCTTTGCTAATATTTGGTTCCGGTTTATCATTGTCAATGAAACTAAAAGCATGCTTAGTTCGAATTTTGACATGAAAGATTTGGGTGAAGCTAGTGTAATCTTGGGAATCAAAATAACTAGAACTAATAGTGGTATTTGTTTGGATCAATCTCACTACATTGAAAAAATCCTAAAGAAGTATGAATATTTTGATTATAAACCCTGTTTGTACTCCTTTTGATCCTACCGTGAAATTGTTAAGGAACACCGGAGAAAGTGTTAGACAATCAATATGCTAGTATAATAGGCGATCTGCATTATGCGGTGATTGTACTAGACCGGACATTGCGTATGCGATGGGAGTTCTGTGCGGGTTTACCGGTAATCCTAGTTTGAAACACGGGATGCTGTTGAGAGGGTTATGCGGTATCTGAAAAGAACCACAAACCTAGGATTACACTATCAAAGGTATCCTGCGGTCCTTGAAGGATTTAGCGATGCTAATTGGAACATTCTTTCAGATGATTCCAAGTCCACCAAAGGATATGTTTTTACTATTCTTTGGGGCGTTGTATCTTGGAGATCAAAGAAGCAGACAATTATAGCCCAATCTACGATGGAGGCTGAATTGATAGCATAGAAGGCTGACTAGTGAAGAGGCGGGATGGCTGAAATGTCTGTTGTCGGACATTCCGGTATGGGAAAAACCAATACCGACCACTTTGATCTACTACGATAGTACCGCGCTATCGAAGTAGTAGATAATTGTTATAATAACAATAAGAATCGACATATACGTCGAAAGCACGACACATTAGAGAATTTCTCACAACTGGTGTTGTAAGAATAGATCATGTAAGATCTCGAAGGAAATATAGGCGACACTTTGACGAAAGGGTTAGCTAGAGAAAAGGTATGGAAATTTTCTAGAAGTATGGGACTTAGGCACTGTGAGAAGTTGAGTCATTTGTAATGGATACCCAACCTAGATAGGTTCAAAGGGACTAGACGAAGTTACAAATGATATGATAGAGTCATGCACTCCCATAGCATGATATCCTGAAGTGGGAAACAGGTTGAGTGTTTAAACTCTTAATGATGTCTATAGCTCTTAAGTTAGAGTGGGATACACATGAGTATTCTTGATAGACTCACCTATACGAATGTGAAGGTGTGGCCGCCTTCTATGAGAACTTGGGCACTTCTCTAGATCGTTCGTTAAGAAAGGGATAAGCACATGGCCTTAATGTGCGAACTTAAGAACTTTACTCTAGATATAGTTGTGTGTGTTGAATAATCTAGTATTAGTTAGAGTTCAAGACGCGAGTCACTCTAGTTACCTAATACTTAGAAAGTTTAACACGATGTAGAGGTTCAAGTCGAAAGGCACCTTTGCTTACGCACAACCGTATAGCACTTGCTCAATGTTTTTGAAATATAAGTGGGGGATTGTTAGGATATATATTTAAAAACATTGTTTTGTAATATTATACCAAACTTAGAGAGATAGTGTGGTGGTATTATTTTGGGCTCCCACACTATAGACTTGGGTTCAAGTCTCACCCCATGCATTTGAATAGGTATATTTATATATTTATATATACTTAATAAAATCCGGAGAGCGGGGCCTTGGGGTCTTGGGAGGTCTGGCGATTTCAAAATATTTTTTTTTTGCGATTTAACTTCGATTTCCAAAAACGTTTTTGTCAACTTAATATTCTTAATTAATTTCATTAATTTAGGCAATTATATTTTGCCCGTTTTCTAAGCTGTTACGGAAGGTTAATTGAGTGTATTTACTCAAAATTTATTTTCATTAAAGTTGATTGATTCTCTTGAGTTTTATAAGACTGGTTTTTACGAGGATGAAAAAGCAGTTGTTTTTACATCTATTGAGTTCGAGCAAGATAAGAAAGAAAGAGTTATAGTTGGTTCGATTTCTCAAGGTGCGAGAAAATCGAACAAGAGAGTGAATCATTGTTTTATCCCATAGGTGTTCGACAATTTTTTTGACTGCTAGCACAATCAAGAGGCAGAGTCGCGAAATACCTTAAAGATAGCGACCTAGTCCGCGACTCAGCTGTTTGAGATCCGATTTCATTATTTCTTCATTGTTTCTAACAGAAGCTATTAGCATAATTTCTTTGAGTTGTTACTAGGCAATATTACCAAACAAGTGATTTTGTCTAGACAATGATATTGGTTTTCTATAAATTTTTGAAGACGAGTATGATTCAAAAAGTTTTGTAGTGTTTATTATTTAGACGCTAACATATATTACTTACATCCCTTTCTTATGAATTTATAGAGTCGCGGACTAATGACCACCTCTTCAAATAATTTTTTCACATTTTATGCCGAAACGAAAACAATCTTAATGATATAATAGCTTTAATATGAGTGTAATAGGCCTTTTGCAGTGAAGGTCGATCGGAGGAACAAACTCTAGTAGGATTTGCATTTGTTGAACCTCGAGTGATTTCTCAGTTTAGTGACATTTTCTTTTTCTTCTTTTGTTTGTTTTGTTTTTATGCGCCTTGTTTCATGTAGGTAAGCCAAACTTCATTAGTTAAAAGAATAAGGTTCTACCTCATTAGAAGAAAAAAAAATCGTTAAATTTTTATTTATCGAGTTATAGAGTTAGACTAATAAAAGGAGGACAAGCACCCAACCATTCACTATTAGTATTGTTTCGTCTATAATACTATATGCCAGTCGCATCCAGAGCCGATCATGTGTCTAGAAGGGCCCTGAGCGAATTTTTTTTTGGACCTTCTATAATGTTGAATATTTTGTAACAATAGTAAACAAAAAATGTCAATAATTTTTTATTTAATTTGAAAAATGATAGATGATGGTGCACTAAAGAAATATTACACTAAACGGGGAAGAAAACGCGTATTTTATATAGGATTTTAAAAATAATAATATTAAATACAGACTCTTTTTATAAGAAATACTCAAATGACACAGCCATGAGTTATACTACTAATATACATGTGAATATAAATATTATAAACAACACAACATACAACCATGGCACAACCATGACCTAACTGAATATGTGTCTAATCATATACAACTATGGATGGGCAGCTTGGTGGATTGATACGTTGAGCACCTCCTTCATGTTATGCGTTCGAGTGACGGCAGAAGCTATTTTATTTAAGTCTTGGAATAATACATAACAATAACAAGAGAATACGGCTTATGACTATTGGGCAGGGTAAAAAAAAGCCTTCAACAGATCTGGGCCCTGTGCGGTCAACGCCTTTCACTGCCTCAGGCCCGGATTTGACCCGCATCATCAACCATGGAATAAGGTTCTACTCATTAGAATGAGCTACATGCCTACATCACAAAACTGGAACAATTATAAGCTAAACTAGAAACACAAAGGGAGGCGGAATGGAATCCGAAATAAATCTGCATGGTCTTAAAATCCTGACATTGCTGGCCATCTGATCCGCGACTCAATCTTGTAGTCTTGTCGGGCGGGTTCAATTTACTCCCCAAGCTGGTACTACATGCCTTGAAATAAAAAAAAAAAATCTAACGTTCATATGATGGATTCCGTAGCAGTAATTGAAGTATGGCCCCCATAATTAAAGTATTGTCTTTATCGACAAGGTTTAGAGTGAAAGAAACGGTCTAGTTGGTGACCTCGTGGGTCCGTTATTGGAGGGTAGTGGAGAGAGAGATAGGCGTAGTGGTCCGTTGGGAGACTTTTGTTCCCCGTCAGAACAGCTATTTTGGGTCCCACTTCTCTCCCTCCTCGATCCCCACATCACTCTACTGTTGTAATTTACCCGCTTCCCCATGATAAAAGTAGGACTCTCTCTTTTACTTTCCTCCCCAATTATCTCTCTCTGTTGTTTCACACCCCACTCTCTCTAAATCGTGTTCAACGTTCCACATCTCTCTCTCAAAGAAGGAGTCTTTAAAGAGGAATTAACAAGAAGAATTACAAAGATTTTCTATCAAGTCTTCTTCAGTCTGTTAATTTATTTGAAAGATTTTCTTACCAAGTAGCAGCAGTACTCTTATATATCTCAATTGTCATATTCTTTGTGAGAACACTCAAAATTAAAACACATTTCATGCTCTGTTCTTCAAAGAAGCAGGGCATGGAACGTCTTATAGTTGTTTGTTTATGTGTTTCACTCCTCTCAATCTTTGCTCTTGCTGGTAAGAATTCACTTCATTTTTAATTATTCTAACAATTGTCATTAGATTAGATTAGATTAGATTTGTTTTGTTTTCAATATGTTTGATGGTTTTCTTAACTATATTTGCAGATCCAGGAGCAGTTGGAGTCAATTATGGAAGAATAGCAAACGACTTACCATCAGCAGTAAAAACAGTAGAGCTTCTAAAATCACAAGGAATTGATAAAGTGAAGATATATGATACTGATTCCGCAGTTCTCAAGGCTTTATCAGGTTCAAACATCAAAGTAATTGTTTCATTACCAAATGAAAATCTAACAGCAGCAGCAAAATACCCATCTTTTGCTCTCTCATGGGTACAGAAAAACATAGTTCCATACTACCCATTAACTCAAATCCATGCCATTGCAGTAGGAAATGAAGTTTTTGTAGATCCAAATAACACAACAGATGTCTTAGTACCCGCTATGAAAAACGTTCAATCAGCTCTTGTTTATTACAAACTAGATTCTGGCATCAAAATTTCATCACCATTTGCTTTAAGTGCATTGCAATCTTCATTCCCAGCTTCATCAGGCTCATTCAAAACTGAGTTAATCGAGCCAGTTATTAAACCCATGTTCGATTTCCTTCGAGAAACTAAATCTTACCTCATGTTAAATGCTTACCCATTCTTTGCTTACTCAGCTAATGCTGATGTTATATCTTTAGATTATGCCCTGTTCCGTGAAAACCCAGGTGTAGTTGATTCAGGAAATGGGTTAAAGTATACTAATCTTTTTGATGCTCAAGTGGATGCTGTTTATGCTGCCATCAAAGCTTTGAAATATGATGATGTTGATATCGTTGTTACTGAAACTGGTTGGCCGTCTAATGGTGATAAAGAAGAAATCGGTGCTAATCCAGTAAATGCACAAGCTTATAATGGAAACCTAGTGAAAAGAGTACTAACTGGTGCTGGAACTCCATTGAAATCAGAAACAAAGCTTGTTGTTTATTTATTTGCTCTGTATAACGAGAACAAGAAATTTGGTCCAACTTCAGAGAGAAATTACGGTCTTTTCTATCCCAGTGAAGAGAAAGTTTATGAGATACCATTTACATTGGAACAAGTCAAGACATGGAAGTTAAAGCCAGCCAGTGATCGTAAAGCTCAATCTCAGGCACCTGCAAAGCCCGTTTACAGTGGTGAATCAGCTGGAAGTAATGGAACTAGCGGGGTTTCGAATTCGTCCTCTGCAAAGGGTCCATTTTGTGTCGCCAATGTGAAATCAGGGAAGGAAAGATTACAGAAGGCTTTAGATTATGCTTGCGGTGAAGGTGGCGCTGATTGCCGTTCCATTCAACGTGGTGCCGCTTGTTACGATCCTAATACACTCGGTGCACATGCTACAATAGCTTTCAACTCGTATTATCAGAACAAAGGACGTGCTAATTCGGCTTGTTATTTTGGTGGTGCTGCTTACGTTGTCGATGTACCTCCAAGTGCGTATTTTATCTCTTCTCTTACATCTACGCTATTATATGCAGCATGCACATTTTACTTTTTAATAGGAATAGTTTTCTTTTTGCCTCGTAATGCTAGTGCTAGGGAATCTAATGCACATATTAGACTGTAGATATAGTTGCTTTCTACTATGCGCAGGTGATGTCAAACCTGTGTCAGTCTTAGATGGATTTTCCACTCGAGTAGACTTATTTTACATCACTGCACGTTATAGACAAACATCATTAACGTTATAGTACTAAAACTGTTGGATAGTCCTTGTCTTTTATCTTTTCATTATTTGTTAAAGTGTGATGGAGAATTGGTGATAAGATCATAAATGGTGACCATGAAAACTAGTGGGGCAAAACTGTTGGGAGGTCGGTAGAACAATCCATAGCCATTTTGTAAGAAGTTGTTGCGTCTAAATTTTGTTTCATTTCACATTTCTAATGAGTGTTGTGGAATTTGCAGAGTTGGGTAAGTGTGATCTGACTATGGATAGTGAAGAAGATAACGGTACCAAAGGAGCTGGGAAATTGTTCGTACAGGCCAATAAAGAGAACGCTGAGGCTGTTGATGTGAGCTTATCAAGCCCTAGATTAGTGACATTGTTAGGTAGTGGTATTTTTGGGATTAGTTGGGTATTGTTAGTTTTGATGTATTTATCGTTTTAATTATTTTGTTTAGAGTAGTTAAGAAGGTTTGAGTACGAAGATTAAATGAGAGTAGTTGTAGTTATGTAATTAAAGTGAATTCCATCAATATATTTAATTTGACCTTATTTATTTTTCTTAATTCAATCTTTTGTCTTTTGAAAAGGTTTACAATATGATATGCTCTTAAATGGAGAATGGTCATACTTTTTAGAATCAGTAGTGAGCATATGTTCATTAATACATCAGAACCTTGTAGTATCTGATCCATAGCTTATTCATAGTCATGGATATCCCACATTCCTTCTTCTAAAGCCAAGTTTGGTGGGTAGGTTACGGGATAAGAGGTTTCTAAGAACTGTTTTTCTATCTTTTAAGAGGTGTGCTGATTAGTATATGAAAAATTCTTCTTAATATTACTCCATCCGTCCCTAATTAGATGAGCTACTTGGTTTTTAGTTTTGTCCACAAATAGATGAGCTATTTCACTAATCAAGGGGATATTTCTAAAACTACCCTTTTAATTGATTATTTTTTCTATAAGAAATATGTATAATTTGATAGTCATGTTTATATTCGTTGCGTAGGTGTTTTAAAATGCTTTTCAACGGTATAAAGTTTATAAAAAACCATGGTATAGTTTAAGAGATAAATCGTTTCTAAATTTTACTAATTACTACCATAAGGGTATAATTGTAAAAATACTTAAATATATTCCATTTTTTCCTCGCTTAAAATTTGTCTGAACTACAAGAGTAGGCTCATCTAATTAGGGACGGAGGAGTATTATTTTATTTTTATTTTTTTTTCTGAGAAAGAGGACCCTCAAGAGGTCCTAATACCTAATTTGGAAATGATATTTCCAGGAATTTGATGGGGAGTCCATTTAACTTGGACTTTGTTTGACAATGCATAAGCAGCAAGAGAGTGCGCCGTTTTGTTAGCACTTTCTGGTACGAAGGTGTACTGCACTCGTAGATTAGTTCTGCCTAGAGCCTTGATATTGTCGATAAATCTCCATATTCTCCACGGAGAAGAGCAAACTTCACCATTGAGAATGTTCACCACCACCTGACAATCACCTTCAATAATAACTGAATTAAATCCAGACCAGTGGGCAAGTTCAATAGCCAGTAGGAATCCATCAGCTTTTGCCACAACCGGGATATTTGAATCTCCCAATCTTGTGCTCATCCCACAGCAAGTACCTTCGTGATTCCTTGCAATGGCTGCAGCAGCATAATAACCATTTTTAATATTAAGATTAGTATAATATAATATGCATATTGGTCAACCTAATAACATGATCTCATTTCTACATGTCGATCAATACCTATGGCCAGCTTAACATTTACCGGTGTGGTGTCCACCGTGATGCGTGAAATAAACTTAAAATAGCGTTTTTATCCCAGCGTTTTGAAAATATCGATCGGTCGACCTATATAGAGAACTGAAGTTAGCAAAACCAAAAGATAACTAAAATTAGCAATTGGTGTCTTACAAATGAAAGCTGTATACAACTCGGTTGCATAACTAAGCTGATATTTCTGCACTGAACAAATATTCGTCCACCTGGGAATTCATGTCGGAGAGATTTCGACATTGCGCCGTGGACTGGAATTGCGCACAACATTAATGTTAGGAAATATGAATTAGGTAAAAGATTCAGAAGAACAACAACTAATGTTCCGGCAACTAGAAACCCATCTTCCGGCAAGCTTCTACTCCCTTTTGGGGCAGATCTGAGCAGTACCCCATTTTTCTTTTCTTCTGTAGTTTATTTGATAGTTTAGCTAGGGTTTTTAATGGTTTTTAGGGTTAGCTTCTTTAATAACCTTCCCTTGCCGGCGGCAAGTTATCCGCACCTTCATGGTGTTTGTTTATGTGCTTTCATAGCATCTTTTGTTGGCTTTCATGGCCGATCTCTGTTAAGTTTATCAGTCTTCAAGTACATCGGCGATGAACGCCGGTAACCGGAACCCTCATTGCTCCGTTCAAGAATTCAAGCAAATTACTCCTTTGGAGCATATCTTTCTCTAGAAGAAGAAAATCATCAAAAATGATGGACTTGTGATCCAAAAATCATTTCCTCTCCGATTCAATCGGATCTTTTTTCATAAATGTTTTTAATCATCCTCGAATGTTCTACCTCTTCTCTTGTGGGATTGGTTTTGTACTGATTATGTATGAGGTCTCTTTATGTTATTTGAACCTTGATGTACTAAAATCATGTAAGCTTACTTTGATTCATTAAATGAAAGTTTACTGTTTATCAAAAAAAAAAAAAAAAAAAAAATTAATGTTAGACAAGCACCTTTTCCCTTGATCCTGGACAAAAGGATTCTTAAACCCAGATACCTTAGTGGCCTAAACGTGTGTGTTCGCTACTTTTTAGTTTTTTCCTTACCAATAGCGAATTACAAAACAAAAGCACATGAAGATGGATGAACAATCCTTATTCCTTAGAGCATTTCCTATGGGAATGAATAAACCCATGAGTTTGTTGAGCCAGGTGGATAGCCAAACTAGGTTTTCCACTATGGTAAAGCAGTGAGCGGCAGATCAATAGGCGAGCGATCCAGGTAAAAACGCTGGAGTCCGTAGACCGAACGCTGGCGTCACAAGCAAAATCGTGTGCGTCAGAACGTCCAACGCGGCGTCATAAGCTATGACGCCGGCGTTTTTTCTTCTAACGCCAACGGACAGTTTTAAATTTCAAAATTCACTTTTTACCTCTATAAATTACCACCATCTTCAAAAAAATCACTCACACCAAAATTCACTTGAATTTTCTCTTCTAAAATGCCTGAAAAGGTGATCACACTTTTTTGCGATGCAAAACTTGAAGCTGCTGTTTCTAAGATATGTGGGAGTTTTAAAAAGATTGAAAATTCTAAAGGGGAAGTGGAAGTTTTAGAATTTGCTCCAAGAAAAAGTTCCGTTAAAAGGCAAAGAAGAGCTCCAGTTTTGAAAGTTAACAACAAAAAATTCAAAAACAAAGGTGAAACTGTCAAAGAGCGTGTTGAATGGAAAATACGTCAAATGAAGATAAACAGGATGCCAAAACTTGTACTTGATTTTTATTGAAGTTTTTATTATTGTCTAAAGTTTATATCTTGTAAAAGAATTGGCAGTAATATCAATGAATGAAAATGTTTATATTTTAAAATAGATTTCCACTTCAGATTAAGTGAAATTTATTACCATTTAAAGTTGCAAATAACATCAAACTACATTTTAATAAACCACAACAAAAACATCAAACTACATCAAATCCAGCGACATTCTCTCTGTAGAGTTCATAGCATTCAAAATGCTTAAACTCTCTTCCGCTTTCTTCAGTAAACTTGGTCAGAGCGATGGTTTTCTGTAAAACATAGGAAAAAACAATTTTAGATATTTATAATGCAGTTCATCAGTGAGGAAAAAGGGAAGATACTCACCAGTTCTTCGTTGGATAATCCAGAATAGCTACGGTGAACCATCCACAAAACTTCCGTATAATGTTTGATTTCATTAGTGATGAATGTGGATATGGAGATCACGAATACAAACATTGTCCACAGAGAACCAGTTCATACTCAAAGCCCGGTTGCAGGACTTTTATGCATTTGCGGACTTCTTCTAAAGAAGACACATATGGAAGGCATTTTTGGGAATGTCCCAGGTGTTTTTTGGTGGAGTGGGATTATTGAAGTTGTATGACAAATCGATTCACTATGGTATTATGTTATTTAATTTGTTGTTTATTTTGTGTTATTACGATTAAACATTGCACCATCAATTTCATAAATAAAAAAATACTGCATTGAACAACCACACCATACATGAGAATCAAAGAAATACATCAGATTAAAACAACTACTACATAGCTGGCGTCAGTTCTCGGCGGGTGGTGGAATTCCTAGGGCGATGTAGGGATCGTATTTGATGAGCACCCTAAGAATGTTGAAACAAGCATGGAATTCAAACTGACGACCGCGGTGAGATGATGGCCACATCGCTAGAGTTCTGGGTTCCACTTCATGTTCGGCTTCACCGTTGAGCTTATTTTTGTGATTCTCCATTAGTTGAGCGATGAACTCCGATACATTACAACTACTTTCACTAAAACGATGCGCCAATCCCTGACAATCACGCATATTAATGTTCATCGTTTCAAAGAAATAACATTTCAAAAACTTTCTACCATAACGTCGATTGTGATACATTCCTACCGGTAGCAATATCAGCGGCAACATCTTTTGTTTGAAAAACGTAGGCTCTGCAAATAGCTAAATCCTCTTCTTTGGTGAATCTAACAGAACGAACTCTAGGAGACATTTTTGTAGATGATTTGAGAGGGAAGAATGTGTAGAATGTGTGAATTTAGAGTTGAAATGAGGAGTATTTATAGATTTCAGAAAATGTAGCCGTTGGATCAAAGAGTTCCGGAGCCGTTCAGATTCAGCTGTTGGCGTCATAGTTAATGACGCTGGCGTTATTTGTTCGGACGCGCGCTGGAGATAATAGCACGGACGTTATTAGTTCTGACGCCAGCGTTTATATAAATGACGCCCGTCTTTACCACAGACGCGCGTTGGATGTTCCGACTCAATATTCAAACCATCAGATTTGTTGATTTGAACATCCATTTTTCATGTTTGTTCATTCCATAGTGGGAGCAAAATAAACAAACTCCAAGTTTATTCATTCCATAGGAACTGCTCTTACTACTGAAATACAAGAGTGGGTTGGGTACTCGGCAAAGTTCATAAGTAGGACCACAAATAATTCGTATCTTCTTTTTTTTTCTCCTATTTGCTACTAATAAGGAATCACATGATCCACTCAAAACCCTGGGAACAAGAACATGACTCACGAACATGGGTAAGAAATAACAATTTCCTCTATTGGACCATTTCCAAGACAACAAATAGTTTAGTGACCAGTTACTATTTAGTTTGTTTTCATTGAAAAGATTCTGTAATCCATTATGTGTCATGCAGGGAATAATGTTTTGCTTCCTATTTAACCACACCGACACTTCTACCTGTTCTTTAGAATAGTAGAAAATATACACCGTGGCAATTCCCGTGGCAATGTACAAACCAAATTTTTTGTTCAGCCATGTGAATGGCCAAATAAGTTTCTCCACTATGAGAAAAGAAGTGGGCGGTTGATCATCAAGAACAGGACTGGGAACATCCGCCCGCGTGTATAGGTTAAACTCCGTGTGTGAAGGTTAGACTCGGCGTTTGATTCACAAACGCGGGCGTGAGAAGCAAAAACGCTAACGGTCAAATATCCAACGTTCATATTCCAACGGCCATAATTTTCAAAACCTATAAGTTCCTTCAACTGAATTCATTTTCATTCACACCACTACTATCTCTTCTTCTAAAATTCTTCTTCTTCAATAATTTTCAAAACCTATAAAATTCTTCTTCTAAAACTCTTCTAAACCAAAATTTTCTTGCTACAATATGAGCACCTTAATAAGAAAAGCGGTCAAGAGTATAAAGCAGAAAAAAGAGATCGAAGACATGAACCGGTACCGCGGCCTGCCACAGATGTAGATGACACTCAAATTAAATCGGGAAGCAGAGTCTGCTTCGCCGAGTGTCGTTGCTGCTCCATCATTAGTCCAAGGTCATGTGTCGGGGCATCAAGAGCGGTCTGAGAGTTTTTATAGAATGAGAGGTGGATTTTATGACTTAAAGGGTATTTATGATGGTTTACCCCCTGCAGTCTGAGAAGGGGTTGACAAATATACCTGGCGTGCGCTTTATAGTCCGAAGCCTAGAAGACACAACAACAAAATTACGACAGTATTGGTAGAAAGGTAGTGGACGACGACGCACACGTTCCATTTTATGAATTTTGAAATTGGTAAGTTTGTTTAACTTAACTTAAATTTTATTTTTTAAATAATTATTAAATAATCAAAAGAATTAATCATGGTTGATATTATTCTTGTAATAGGATTTACGCCCCTTGACTTGCATTTCATCTGTGGGATCCCAAGTGGAGAGGGAGATCCTATACCATACAACCAAAATGAATGGATATTAAATAATAAATGGCAGACACTTCTTCAATCGTTTATGGAAGCACATATACATGAAGATCATAAAGATTTGAAAGGAGGTGGGCTATTATGTTTAGCGTTGAAGTTTTTCCTTAACCAAAACATAAACTCAACAAATGTAGATGACTATCCTGAAATCGAAAGGGTGTTTATCATATGGGTACTTGGTCAAACGTTCTTTCCAAACTCAACTACTGTTTCTCATATTGGTTGGCTTGAAGCGTTAGAAGATCTTGACAAAACACCAAATTATGACTAGGGCTCTGCAATTTTAGCAAAAATGTATTGTGGGCTGGATCAAGCGTCCATAGGTATACCTAACTTCACTGGTTTCTAGGGCATCATGGAGGTAAATATCCAAATTATTATTTTTAAATTTAATTTATGAACAAATGTAGATTAAGTCAGAATACTAAAATTACGGAGTAATTTGCAGTATTGGTGGTATACCTACTTCCGTTTTGGTAAACCAATACTTAAAGACGTTATCCATAGATTTCCAATCATGGAAATGTACCTCTCGACCAACCGGGCAAAGGACACTGGAAGCGACGTCTCGGGTTCCAGTTTTGTTCGGAGGTTTCAACAGATGACTCGGAACCATAAGAATTTTGTTGTTCACCCTTACATTGATTAATTTTTCTGAGTATGGTGGTAATGATGTACAATGTATTCTTGATTTATCTCTCCGTAGAGGTGTTTTTTACACTCCAAAAATGGATATAGGGGTTTGGTACCTGGGAGAAATACTAATGTACCAGTTACGTGGTATTTATGCAATTGCAATTAACCCGCCAGCACAGATGCAAACCTCTGCATCAGATTTTGATCGGTTGAGATTATTACCGTAGGAGAGGTGTGAACTAAACACACAAAGGGATATTGATGAAGCGCAGTATGTCACCTGGTACTTGTCAATTGCGAAGCTCGTAATTGGATGATACAACATGCACATCTATGGGTTTGATTTCCTAGGGTTATCACGCCTGGCTCATGATGCATATATCGTTCCTAGCCAACCGCCTCCGAAAGATCCATGCTTTATGACTTACCCCGCCACGGGTGCAAGTTCTTCATCATCTTCGTCAAATATGCCCGAAATCCGTTGGGAGATGCCAAGTATTACTTCACAAGGTGAGCCAACCACGATCCCCATTGTTTCCCAAGCTATGAAACGTGATTATCCTTACTACAATGTGGCTGCCAGTAACGAAGAGTTGAAGAGACAACTTAACGATATGTATTGGCTGAATCGGCAAATGGAGGCTATACACTTGGGTGTGTGTCGGAAATGGCAGACGAACACAATGTTTGGATTGAGTCCAACTGTAAATGCTGATTGATTCACATTCTTTCGATCCTACCAGGAGCAACAGACCATGGCACATGAGTGATACAGTGGTGGGAGAAACACAACTACGACACAGTACTTCACCACAAACTGTGCCTGTATCTCAACCTCAAGTAATTCAGCCAGATCCTAAGCGCATTTTATTATCATTCTCTCCCTACAACCCAAATGATGCTTGCTACACTGTTACACCACCACCACAATAACAAACATCTTATATGTTTGGATGACCGAGTGCTTTCCAAGCGAGTGCTTTCCAATCGCCAAGAGTTCTTCAACCTGTGTTTTCCCCTTATGAAAATTTAGCAAATATGTTGGCAAGTGGGGATATCACAAGCCTTGGAAAATGGCCGACTCCAGGACCCGAAGATAACGATGAGCGAGTTAACGAAGAGCGACGTTAGAGAGAGTGTAATTTTTAATTCTGATACATTTGTAATTAATTAAAAGTACCACTGTTTGTTTAAATAAAATTACATATGTTTTAAAATTAATCATTTTACATTAGCTTCTCTGAATTACATATGTTTAAAATTAAGCGTTTTACATTAGCTTCACTGGTGATAAGTACTAGGTGGAAAAACAACTACAAGGAAGGGGTTGAAAATGTTCAACACCTTAAGGATTTCGAAACATTTATTGAAACTAAAAGCTTCCTTCTTCGCCATTCAGCCAAAGATATTGTTACCATCTCAATATCAGTTTCACCTCTCAGTCTATATCGATTGGCTTGGATAGTTAAAGCTACAAACTCACTTACTTTTTTTTTTAATTGTACGAAAACGATTTTCTATTTTGAATATAGCACGATGACTCGGATTACGGGTGTCACTGCAGAACCCGTCGTGAATAACCGCCCAGAAATTTACCCATGGATAGTTTGCTGAAGCAAGCTGAGTAAATAAAAAAACATAGTTTCTGTAAATAGCTTCATCTTCTTCTTCAATATACGGAGCTCGCCGAACTAACAAGGGCCGAGATATCTTCTTTCGACAAATTTTTTGAATTGAAGACTTTTTTTAAGCTCGGAGAAGAAGAGTAAAGAAGACTAGAGGTGTAGAATGTGTGAATTTGGAATTGAAATGGGAGTATTTATAGAACTCAAAATTCTAGCTGTTGTATGACAAGATTTTTCAGCCGTCCAGATTTAACCGTTGGCGGTTTTGGATCACACGCCAGCGTTTCTGGGTCACACGCTGGCGTGTTTGGTTCAACCACCCGGTTTTCCATCAAGCACACGTTTGTTCTACTGTTTCACTCAACAAAACAACAATTTTGTTGGTTTGTTCATCCGTTTTTCATGTTTGTTGAGTCCATATATAGTGGGAGCAAAATGAACAAACTACAAGTTTGTTGAGTCCATAGGAACTGCTCTAATACTGAAAATCTTCGAGAAGCCATTTTTTTTTTTGGTAAACAACAAGCTTTCATTAATTAAGCTTACATGGATTTTCAGTACATCAAGGTTCGAAAAACATAAAGAAAGCTCATACATATTCAACAAAACCAATAATTTCAACAAGAGAAGAGGTAGAACATTGGAGGATGACTAAAAAAATTTATGAAAGGAGGTCCGATTGAATCAGAGAGAAAATGGTTTTTGTATCATAAGTCCACCATTTTTGATGATTTTCTTCTTCTAAAGAAAGATATGCTCTAATTTGCTTTAAATCTTGAACCGAGCAATCAGGATTCCGGTGGCCGGAGTTCACCGCCGATGTAACTGAAAACTAATAAACTTAATAGAGAACGGCCATGAAAGCCAACAAAAGGTGCTATGAATGCACCAAAACAAACACCATGAAGGTGCAGATAACTTGCGGCCGGCAAGGTAAGGTTATTAATGGAGCTAACCCTAAAAACCATTAAAACCCTAATATAAACTATGAAATAAAACTAACATAAGTAATGAAAGATTGGGTACTGCTCAAATCTACCCGAAAAGGGAGTGGATATGAGCAGAGAAGTTTGCCGGAAAAAGAGTTTCTAGGTCGCCTGGAATCTTAGGAAAGAGGGGGAGAAAAGATGGAGAGAGAAAAGAGGATGTATGATTAATTTTTTTTCAGTATTCATACATTCATGCCATGACATTGCAACTTGGCATTATGACTCGCATTTTCCCCACGGATGTTATAAAGGGATCGCTTTTACAATTTGAGGGACAAAATTAGAAACCTATTATAGGGGTTCCAAGGATATGGTTTCGAGGACTCGCAAAATGACAAAATAAGGTCATCAAATAGCCATCAACTATTATCCTACTTTTGTTAATGGCTAGAATGTCATTTATTAATTAGTACTAATGATTAGATTTACTAAACTAAGTAAGGTTAGTGATTAGATTAGATTAATAATTTGATTTATAGTTGGTGCTTTTAGGATTAATTTTACTTTCAATTACATAATATAAAAATAAGCAAAAACTAATTAAACTCAGAGGTCAAAACAATGCTTGGAAGCCGAGGAACAAGCTGAGCTCCAAACCCCTTCTAGATAGTTACACATAATTTTACTAAACTAATTAATTTTACTATAGAATTGATGTCGGGTCTAGTAAGAAAATTCTTCAATCTTTTTAAGAAAACCACAAACTCCTCACTGAGCTCGTCTAATATTGTGGAGCCAATGTGCCAAAGTTACATGGCGTTGGCTTGAGCAAATTTGAGAGCTAGGCATGACTGGAAAACAATAAGACGAAACAGGGAAAGGGGAAAGTCGAAAAAAAACTCACGGGAAGAAAAACCCTAGAAAAAGACCGAAAAATAAAAGGAAAACCGAGAGAATCGCGAAGAAGTAAAAAAGTTTGATTTTTCTTTTTCTGAAATTTGAACTTGCGGTTGGGAGTTTATATTTTTCTAATCGTAGACAAAGTCAAGATAAGTAACAGTAATGAAAATTGTGAAGATTAACCAATTACGGTTGGGAAATTTTTGATTTTTGATTTTATAAAAAAAAAAACATTTATACGATTGAGTTTCTTAACATTTATACGATTGAGTTCATGTTTTCCCAGCCGTAGAAGAGTTTTATGGTTGGGAGTTCATATTTTCCTAACCGTAGAAACTTTTTCCGGTTGGGAAGTATTGATTTGCCAACCGTAGGCAGTTTAGAAACTAAATTTTAAAACCCTAAATTAATCAAATCTAACGTATTAATGCAATCAAAAACAACAACAAAAAGGCGGACCTTTCGATTCTTACCTGATTGAAGTAATTCCTGACAGAGAAACGATGATTAATCTTCATTGAAGAATAAATAAGAGGAAGAAGAGGCGATAACGAATAAGAAAAGAGGTGTGATTTCCTTATGTTTTTGTTTTAGGTTTAGTTTTTGTTTTCATTTAGATTTAAGTTAGGTAATTAGGTTAGTTATTGAAGCGTATTTTTTGTTATAAATTAGGTCCCATGTACACATTTAGGACATTTGAATCCATAGAAACCTCAATACCCAATCCTTGGAGTGCCTATAATAGGCTTCCAAAATTAGTCATCTATCAGACTATAGTACTCACTGAAACCAAAGTCAGATGTTAGTAGTAACTAGATTTGAACATGTGCTACGCACCGGCCATGTTTTTTCTTTTACCTTGGAGTGAGCGGGCCTTCGTCCTGCCCCGTGGTGATGTATTTTTTATTTAGTGTGCGCGGGACTTCACTACGTGGCGGGGCGTGCATTTTTGATTTGGTGTGGTGGGACGTTTATATTAAATATGTGGAGAAAAGATGTGCGGATTTTATTTTATTTTTCCCTTTTATCTTCGCAGAAAATATGTGTGATTTGTTTTTTTTTTGCCTTTATATATTAATTTGGAAAAAAAAGTCCTAATATGGTAGCTACTCGACTTCCAAATTGAATTTGGACTTCCATAAAATGCCAATCATGGTAACTTAAGTTTTCCTTTTGAGTTTGTAATTTTTGAACTAATCATACGTTGCCAAGTGTCCCCACCAAAACTCTCGTTTCACAAAAGCCACAAAAGGCTTATTTGTCTAGGCTTTTAAGCTTTCAGATATGAATTAGTAAGAGTTAACAATTAGTCTCAAGCTTGTTAGATTTTAGGTTGCTCTCTAGTCCTTTTCTCTCGATCCTGGTCATAGAACGTTAAAATCTATCCAATCGAAAACGAGTTTTTTTTTTTTTTTGTGTGTGAATAACTTAGTTAAAAAAAAAAAAAAAACTGAAACTAATGGCATAAATGCCTATAAGATAAATGTGATAGGGTTTCTCTTTTAGATAAATTTTTTTTTTCATGTTTTCTTTTCTTCATTTTTTTTTTTTTTTGCTAAAAAGTTCTCCAACTATGGCAATTAAACGGAATGTTACTAATTTTATCTCTTTTAATTGTTTTTCTTCGATTTATTTTGCTTCACTTGATATATCATTTTTTTTACAATTTCATATTGAAGATATTTGGTTTACTCTTAGTTTCATCAGTCTTGGGGTTCAACTGAAGTTTCGGGAATCAATTAAAGATCAATTGATTTCATATTAATTATCTATTGAAACGATTTTTGTCGTGTTGATTAAGCTCTTATAGCAGCTTCTGCTTCAAAGTTGAGCGGAGAAGTTGAGAAGGGTAGCAAGAGTTGTTGAAGGTGCTTAAGATAGGTCTCGGCGATAGCAGGCCAAGGATGACCATTAGGTTCTTCGGTTAATTGGAAAAATAAGGATTGATTCATTCCTCGTCATTATGACAACTGGAGGTAATTTTTTTTTTCTCGTTTATTTGTGATTGTGTATCTTGTTCCTAAAAATACATATCAAAATACGCAAAAACTATTGTCAAATAATCATTTTGGAAGCATAGAAGTGGCGAAGTAGAAAAAATATTAATAACATTCAATATGGGGATAAAAATACAAAATACTTTCACAGAATTTCCTCTGACAGAAGAAGAACCTTCATTGCCAAAATCAAGGCCAATAGCCAAATGACTAAAGATCAAGGAGAAATTAAAAGTGGTATCGTGGATTACTTCAAAAGTATTTTCAAGATCACAATTCTTCAAGTCCTTCTATGAATGATTTAAATTTTAATTCTATTTCTGGTTGAAAAGACGAGGCTACCCAAATACACCACAATCTTTTATTTATCAACCTATAAGTCCTCTACCGAATGTGATCGTCTATGGATTGAGTCAAGATAATACAACAAATTCGGTTTACACTTCGCGTGATCGTCTATGGATACAAGATCGAGACAATACAACAACAAGATCACTTATGTGATTGACTATGGATACAAGATCGAGACGATACGACAACAAAGTGTGTACTTGATAATAGGTTTGGAAATAACCGAAACACTATAGGATCAATATCAAGTATTACAGAGTTAACGTACTTGTGTATTTTGCTTAATTATAATAACAATTATAATGCAGAAAACAAAGTAAAAGACACAACAAAATCTTGTTAACGAGGAAACCGCAAATGCAGAAAAACCACGGGACCTAGTCCAATTTTGAATACTCTCAGAATTAAGCCGCTATACAAAATATAATACCAACTTCGTATAGTTGAGACCAAGCAGACTACCCCTATCTACTTAGTTCCCTCAGTATCCATGCGCCTTTGACTTATAGAGTCACGCACGTGAATAACAAGTCCTTTGGATCTTATTACAAACAACAAAGGAAGAATCGCCAAAAACTTGGTAGGCCTTCAAAGATGTTTATGTTTTAGCCTACAGTGATAACCGCAAGTGCACGGCGTCTATCGGAGACGCGGCAAGTACGGGTCGATCCCACAAGGACTTGTGGTGCTCTAAGGTTGATCAAAAGCTTGGCTTCACTAAGTTTCAGATGATATTGTGACAAACATGGGGTTTTGTGCCGATACAGCTAAGTTGTAGTGACTCTAAACTAAGGCAGTGACTAGATTGTAAAGCACTAGAGTTGCGAATCCACCACCTAATCTCAGCTAAGTCAGTTCAATGGTTGTTAATGTTCTCGTCCCTTGTAATGGCAGGTCTGCCATTCATCCAGGGTCTCAATGGATGGCTTCTATCAACTAAAGCAATTAACTAATCCCTAGTATTAGTTGTCTTGTCATAGTACAACTAATCACAGATCAAGTTTCACTACTTAGATGATTCAACCTATCTTAAAATGGGTATTCTAATCACAATTAAGGTATCTCTCCCAAGCACTAATTGTCTTCTCAGGGCACAACTAGTCTGAGGATTAATAGCATTCAATGAAGCATAAATTGCACACATTTTACATAGAAATAACCTGACTACAAAGCATACATGGCATACTTTGTGAAAGTAAAATGCAAAAGTGTTATGATTATATATACCCTACATAATAAAGCACAACAAGAACAGATATCAAAATATGAGCAAATCTTAGCAAAAGATTATGGGTTTCATCTCAACCCTAGCCAATTTATTTAGAACATGATTAAGATACAAAATAAACTACAAATTAACCTAATTGGTGCTCTGGCTAGCCCAGGCATGAGTTTTTTTCACAAACCCCTCATTCTATTTATACATGCAGTTCAATAACAAACCCTAATTCCTTAAAAAAATGAAATTAATTGCAATGACTTCTCACCCATACTCTCTGCATCGGTTGTTGGCTCTACTCATGCTTCTCTGACCTCTGAATCGACCATGCACAATGGGTTTGGTGAAACCCTAGCTTCAATCATCTTCAATCCTAGCTTCTAGGTTATGAAAGAAGCTAGAAATGGAGATGGGTGAACCTAGGGTGGCGGAGAGAGCTGGTGGTGATAGCGACAAGAGATGAAGGTGGTCTGGTGGCTCTGATGGTGTTGGGGTAAAGGAAGAAGAGGGGATGGGTTCTGCAGAGTCGTGGGAAAGAGAGAAGAGAAGAAAGAGAAGAAGGAGAAGAGAAATGGAGTGGGTCGACTAGGGTATAGGTGTATGCAACTTCGTTTGTGAAGCGTGCGCGATAAAGTTTGATGAGGAAGGCAAAGCGACCATCGGATTTAGCTGGGGAAGATCTGAGCGGCCGAGGGTGAACTGGGGCGATTTGGTGTTAAGCGGAGGCATCGAGAAATGATGTGAGCGAAGGAGCGACCGTAGGATGTAGCTAGACGCGATCTGAACGGCTCGAGGTGAACGAGCTCGGATCCGGGTCGTGGGTAGCTCTAGCCCATGTCTTTCTTGTTGGGTTGAAACTGATTCGCGCGCGGGCTTTGGCTATCTGCTCCATAGATGCTCGTCTCCCATTCTTCGCTCTTTTGGCTCCTCAGATTCTCCGAGCTTTATTTATTACCTAAAAACACAAAATTAATTAATACAAATATTTATTCTTGAAAACAAAGAAAACACAGAATCTAGGATAATATCTGATTTCTAAGCGCAAAAGATGAGTAAAATGCCAATAAAAAGGTGTATAAATATGCACTATTTGGCACTCATCAGTAACCACTCTAATCAATCTTGCTAAAGATATTTGACGAGTCGTTGACAAAGGCTCTTATGTTTAATCTAAGAAACTCCTTTGTATGGTTAGATCAATCTAAATATTGATTACCGAAATAATCAAGTTCTAGATTCGCACTCAATCGATATAGATCTCGAAGATAAACTATAGAGAGTTGTCGATCTCACGTTACTAATCAATCAAGTCTATCAGAGATAAACCGATTCTAGTTAGATCCCAACCGATCAAGGTTTGTGCACTAAATCCACAAGATACGAAAACTAATAAGAATTCTTCATTGTCTTTAAATCTTCATTGCCTTCGAATACCTGCGCAACAATACTTGAATCGTCTTGTGATCAATCACACACAGAACGGAGTCTGTTAATAATGGATTATCACAAGATGTCTTTAGATCCGAATATGGTTCTATAGATCTTGTCGATACTTTAATGTAGTATGAGTGAATCTTATATCAGAAGAGAAGATTCTCAAGAATAAACAAACTAGGTGCAATCAAAGTTTCAACAACCGTTAGTCAATCAAATCAATAATCGAAAACTAATAACACTGTATTTATCTAGTTTCCCACCAACGGTACTCGTAGAGCTTCTTGATCCCACATAAGTCTTTAAACGAGCGGTCATAAGAGATTTCACCTAATTAGGATACTTTCCTCTCCGAATAGATGGATCCACCAGAAAATACAAGAAATGAAGTTTGCCTGGCTCTTAGGATAGTTTGAAAGAAATCCAAACTCAAGTACTTATAGACCAAGGTTGTTTGGACAATAAGGAAATTCCAAAACCGAAAATATTCTCAAGATATGCATTGAAGTACCTAAATTAGGTTTTCCTATTCCTAATTAACGTTAACCAATATCTCTGAAAACTCTCATAGAAAAACTTCTATTATTAGTCTAGCACATTAACCAATAATATTTTCCAGAGGATATGCTTTTAATGATGGTTGAAAACGCGGGGGTATAACAACCACACCCAATAATTCGTTTGGCAATCTCCAATATAATTCTTAGAGCATCAACTTAAAAGTGAGACTTAATCAAGAAAGATATTAAAGAGCTTTATCTCTTTCTTAATAAAATTAGTACATCAACTAGATAGAAATCCGTGAGACTGATTGATATAAGAATAACTTGGACGGTACCAAAGACCAATGCCCAAGTGTCAATCAAGTTTTATCCAACAAACAAGGTCGGATTTATCAACTGTGATTGAACTACGCACAACCTGTGATATTTCAATTATATAAACAAATGAAAGAAATAACACAGACACCAGAAATTTTGTTAACGAGGAAACTGCAAATGCAGAAAAACCCCGGGACCTAGTCCAGATTTGAACACCACACTGTATTAAGCCGCTAAAGACTCTAGCCTACTACAAGTTAACTTCAGACTGGAATATAGTTGAGACCTAACCAAGTCTCACACCAATTAAGGTACAGTCGCTTTCCTTACGCCTCTTGAATCCCAGCAGAACTCTGCACACGTGATTCCCTTAGCTGATCTCACCCACAACTAAGAGTTGCTACGACCCAAAGTCGAAGACTTATAAACAAATCTGTCTCCCACATATATGTCTATTCTTGGTTTTGTTTCCGTCTTAAGATAAATCAAGGTGAACAGGAAACTCAACTAATACCTCGGATTTATACTCCCGAAGAGCAGCCTAGAAATATCAGTCACCTCACAATAACCCAACTGATTAACAAAAAATGTTATTGTGGAATCACAAGAGTTTGAGACGAAAAACTGTAGTGATTAATTTTTATATCTTACCTATCGGATATAAATCTCGAGTAAATCTTAGAGAAGATAAAACTCAATATGATTGAAAAAGTAAGATCAGAATACGCAACTACAGAGAATATAGTTAGATTTGGCTTCACAAATCCCAAATGAAGTCTTCAAGTCGTTAACCTAATAATGGTTTTGGAAAACCCTAGGTTAATGTAGAATTGACTCTAGTTTGCAACTAGGACACACGGAAGTGTTGGGATTAGATATCTCAGATGCTAGAGTTCTCCCTTATATAGTCTTTTAGATTAGGGTTACTTACAATCAAAACTAAGATAGCTTAGTAACAAAGCAATTGATATTCACCATTAGATGAACTCCTGATTTAATATTCAAGCTAAGTCTGCTTAGAAATTAAGCAATCAATCTCCACCGTTAGATGGTATTAGCTTGATACACACAAATGAAATATACCTATATTTAGATATGGATGAACCGTACCCAAACGTGTATACCTTGTTGGCTCAATAATAGTTAACCGAAGTTATCCACATAAGCACTTATAGTTTATCCATATTCATCTAACACTTCTAGATCAAATATGATGATCAATGAATCATGATAGATAATCAAATGAATCTAAATGTGTTTCAAGAGAGTTGTTTAAATGTTCATCTTATAGGAATATATATATGAACCATTTGAAGCAAAATCAGCTTGGTTTTTAATTGTACAAAGTACTTATACAAGAACCAATTCATGAACATAATGTCACGGTTTGTAAAACTAGTTCACATACCTTATTTCATTAAAGTTCCAGGGACTTTAGTTCGCAAACGAACCTGAGTTCATGAGTATGAAAATCACACTTACCAATTTTATAACTTAACCATTGTGTTCGCAAACTGAGTACGCGAACAAGAGTTTCGTACTTTGGCTTTGTCCAGCCGTTCGCAAACAGCGTACGCGAACACCAGTTCCGAACTTGACCTTTTCTAGCCGTTTGCAAACAGGGTACGCGAACATTAGCTCCAGACCTTTTTACAGGTAAACCAGTTCGCAAACTTAACCTGAACTAGACTTGCACAGTCAGCATACAAAGTATACAACCTGCATTATATCCAGACATGGTAGTCATTCTAAAGATCTCATTTAATTATTGAAACATCCTTGGAAGACAACAATGGTAATATTACACATACCACTAGCTTCAAGTAATTTTCAAGTGATTAATCGATCAATACGAAACTTCCCCAGTTGACATCAAATGATTGTCTCACACAAATCATGTAAGATTTTCAAGGTAATTTTCACATGATCATCTTTGACTTAATATTTAGTTTCCAACAAATAAATTATCTCCAACTAAACTCGTCAAGTATACGATGAACTTAGCTAAAGCTAAAGCTAAAAGCTTTTAACATGTATTTCGAGAAGTAGATAAACGAGATAAACTCGGGTCGAAATATCAAATGTGTATAATGTAAAATTCTATATAGCTATATGACTTGGTCTCTTTAGAAGATAGAATAATAGACTTCTGAGCCTAGTTAGTAATTCTGCGAATTATTCGCGAACGTATCCAAATCGACCGAATTCGAATCATACGTCCAAACTACTGAAACACCGACCCTGGTTCGTGGATTATATGAGCCTGACGATTTATACGCGAATTATTTGCGTATCCGAATAATTCGGACACTTAATACGCCTGTATCCTTCAGGAAAAAAAGTTCTGCTTTTAGCAGAATTCGAACCCTAGACCTCCCGCTCCCGTAGGTAAGCTTCTAACCACTGTTCTATTTGAGTTTTTTTGTAAGAAAATTTTATTTACTTTATATTTAATACAATTATTCAATTGAAGTTCTCTTATAAAGTCATATACTCATTGTTTTATGCGATGATTTTTGTTTAAAAGCATATAAACTTATTATATAATACATCTATGCGATTAAATTACTTACTTCTTTTTATATAATCATGCTAAAATGTTTTTTCCACCTTGTAAATCAGATTCACATACAAAAATTAGTCTCTTAAGGTTATAATACTTATTAATTTATTATGTATGTAAGCCGAATTTTCAGTGCCGAACTCACATTTCTAGAACGAATTATACACGTACGTATCCATTCCGAATTACTCCCCGAACAACGCACCGTTGACCGGATTTTTGACCGAATCCGAACTACCCGAATCCGTATAATTCCCGTACGTATGCCGTCCCGAACTACCATTCGTACCCCGAATTGCTAACTAGGATTCTGAGTGATGGATAAGTTTTAGTCTCCACATACCTTTTGTTGATGAAGTTTCTCCAAGCTCTTCAGTAGATCTTTTTATTCAATTGGTGAACGCTGTGAAGTCTAAAGCTCAACTACACACTTCTATCCTAATCCGAGACTTAGCTATACGTAGACTAGAAATCAAGCATATAGTTTTGATCAACTAAACTTGACAAAAAGCTTGAGATAGAAACACATGCGAGTTCGACCGAGCAGTGCTCTAACATTGGTAATTAAAACATATATGATGAAAATCATAATTAAATGCTTTTCACTTTTTCGGACGAGTGATCAAATTGAGTATCAAGGAATATCCTTGAACAAAAAATGATATTAGTTTGTACATGTTCAAATATGTCGACATCTAGAAGTTTCTTAGCAAACCCTAATTCCAAGCTTCACACAAAACTTATAGAGATATGTGAATATTGGAAACTCAGTTTTGCTTCTTAAGATCGGTTGTACCAACCACACAATGTAAGTTGTGATCGGTTATACCATGTTTCCCAAACCAAGTTGTGACCGGTTACACCTTGCTTCTGTTACACCTTACTTCCTGAGTTAGCTTGTGATCGGTTACACCTTGCTTCCCAAAGGTAGCTTGTGATCTATTACAACTAACTTCCAAGTCATCTTGTAACCGGTTATACGTACCTTGGTTCTCAAAGTAACTTATGGCCGATTACAACTTGCATTACATCAATATAGCTTTTGATCGGTTACAACTAGATTTACAATGAAGCTCATGACCAATTGCAACAAACTATATTATATAGGTTATGACCGGTTATACCATAAATCTCAACAAGTTAAGATAGGTTCTACCAAAGTCATATTCCATTGGTCATCCAAAAGATATTCAAAGAATAGTAAGACCAATCATGATTTCCTTTCGATTATGAAACAAGTTCATAAATGTACTTCCTTTAAACAAATGTTATAAAACATTGTGTCCTAGGGTGAAATCATTCCTATATGATGCACACATAATCCAATAACTATATACAATAGATTATGTCGAAGTCGTTCTTACGAAGTTCCAAAAGATAAGCGTTTATACTTTGTAATATGTTTTCCTTGACACTTTGATCATACTATTATGACCAAGTCACATCACTAGGGTATTATATACAATATATACAGCTTCGCATATTATGTTTTCAATATAGCACGACTAGAAGATACATTAGGAATGGAAACAAGATCAAGTCAATATTACTAACCTCAAGTGGAAGGATGATGTCGTCGTTGTAAGTCGTTACTTCTTCACATTCTTCAGGTCTTCGGAGTAATACTTGTACGTCTCAACATTCCTAGACTTTCTAGTCTAACCCAACGAAGTTGACTCTAGTATTTAATCAATCCACTCTAGATGAGTTATGAAATATGACAACCAAACTTGACATACCAACGCTTAGTGGGTTCAACCGAGCTATGCTCTAATAATCTCCCCATTTGTCAATTTTAGTGACAAAACTCTTATTACATATGGAGCTAAACGAATTACAAAATAACCCATTTTTCATACGTTTGATTCCAAGTTTCAACAACACAATATCCTGCATATATTTAATAAATAAATGCCACTGTTGACATTTGAATAACAAAAGCTTTTACTCCCCCTAAAGGAAAGCTAGGGAAATATTCAATCCGAACATCTTTGTTATTCCCCTTTTGTAGTATAAATAATACACAACATTATGATATGTTTCTGCCCCTTAGTTTATGCTTTACTATTGAGTTAGATATAACGTTTAAGCACAATTTTCCTTTCCTAGTGATTACAAATCACTTGTTTACTCCATATATGTAATGACCCATCCCTCCACCGATACTGTCCCCACTTAGCCACTGCGGTTATCCGACAGTATGGGGTTTTCAACGGGCATCGCTGCGGTCATCCAGCAGCAACTTCTCGGGAGGTCACCCATCCCTGGATTGCTCCCGCCCGAGCACGCTTAACTGCAGATTTTTCTGCCAACTCTGGAGCCAATTATGCTGAAAAGGCCTCGGTGTTAGGAAAGGACAAATCATTACTTATATTTCATTTGGCCAATCACTGCCGAATATCGGGTATTACAATACCACCACCTTAAATTGGAGCCGTCCTCGGCTCCGGAATATGTACAAGCCCAGATCTCCGACGTTCCTTTCCCCTCATGAGAAGCACTTGGAACAACCCCGTACAGCGTGCCTTCCTACCCTCGGAAGGTGACCCGTCGTAGGCTCTGATACCATTTGTAATGACCCGTCCCTCCACCGATATTGTCCCCACTTAGCCACTGCGGTCATCCGGCAGTGTGGGGTTTTTAACGGGCATCACTGCGGTAATCCAACAGAAACTTCCCGGGAGGTCACCCATCCCTAGATTGCTCCCGCCCGAGCACGCTTAACTGCATAGTTTTCTGCCAACTCTGGAGCCAATTGTGCTGAAAAGGCCTTGGTGTTAGGGAAGGACAAATCATTACCTATATTCCATTCCATCGCGAACCACTGCCGAAATCGGGGTATTACAATATATTTCTTCCCCTTTTTGTCACAAAATGACAAAGGTTCGAGCAAATAAAGATCAAACCGAAAGGATCTTACAAATCTATAAGACTTGTACAACCTATAAGAGTTAAGCACGAAAGTTTCACATACCATTTTAGATAACCGATATTAAAACCAAAACTACAAAAGTAATTTAGTTTTAATATGTTATCAAGGAAACAATTTTCCGAAGCAATTTTCCCTAATAGTTTAACAAATCGACTAAGAAACTTAGTTCCCTTGTTAAACCGATTGCGTATGTGCAATCGCTTATTTTGATAAGACCAAAATAAATATCAGAATTAACTTTATTTTTCTCATCAAACTCTAATTATTCAGACAATAACTTAGAACTTTCTCTTTAGACAAGACAAACACTAGGTTAGTTAACTAATTTTTCTTGTCAATGCATTCGATTAGACTTGAATAACCGAATCCTCCAATTGATAAGTCTAACTAAGATCATAATTAACTTGGTTTCTCTTATCCAGAATAAAATGGACTAAACAAACAAATGATCCCGTAATTTTGTTAAGCCAAAATCAATAGATACAAACCAAAATAAATTGACTTGCAATTATTTTTCTTAATCGGAAGCAATTGAAACACATATAAACATTACAACACCGCAATTGCACCGAATTTCGTTAAGCAAAAACACATGATATCCAACAATAAAGAAGATACTAAATCATAAGTCAATAAATTGACACAGTTTTTCTTAACCGGAAACAATTGGATCATATAATCAATCCATACAACATAATGGAACATGTCAATTGTACCGAATGTTTTGTTAAGCAAACACAAAATATATGCAATATAAACAGTCTTTTCTTAAACAGGAAAAACGATTACCTAACAAATAAAATCGTTACCTCAATTTCCGCAGCCACTACTCCCCAGAAAGATATATTATTAAGCGCAAGTTAAAATAAGAACTCTTCCCCAGTGTGTTGTCATCCTCTCGTGAGAACAAAATAACAAAAACAATAGCAACCTTTACCATAGAATGGTTGAAACGGTTTTAACTAATGCGTGCCAATAGAAAAAGTTGAAACACGAAACACATATGTTATGCTAAACACAACTTATGTAAACATAAATTAATTATCAACATATTGTGACTTTTCACATATGAGTTTCAATCAAAACACCTTATGATCCTTTGATAAAGCCTACCAACATGGGCTAGAACTTAATCCCGCTTAATAAAAAAGACACACAAATCATAAGGGCATCACCATATGAGACCGAATATTAAGGTTAATAAAAACCAAAATCAGACATCTCATAAAACCAAAATCACATTGCAAAAATATAGACATTCATACACATGCTATGCAATCGGAAACTATCACATGAAACAAAAATTATAAAATAATAATTTTATTCATTAATAAATAATGATAGTTTTATTCAAAATAGACCTTATACAAAAATACTGAAATAAATCAACACATTGATGTCTATTTTCTCTTAGTATAGGAAGTAAATTACTTCTTATTTTTGAGCCATTCTTGATATCCATCTTCCATTGTTGGCCCTTGATATCCTTCATCTCTCCAAAACTATGTATCAATTTTCAAGATACCTTGTAGAGTTTCCAAATCATTGTGAGCAGCAATGGCTAACTATCTTTGAATACAACTCAATTGGTTACCAAGACGCAAGATGAGTGATTTTGGATTATCAGTCTCTGGAGTATAGGAAGACATGGTAAAAGATTAACCTTTGCTTTGTCCACCAACCATTTTATTTATGGTTCCCTTTGTAACCGCATTAGTAAATTTTATATCTCCAAAATTATCACCTACAACAGTTTCACAAAGCTTAGTAATAAGGAAGGGGTACCCAAGGTTTCGCTTTGAGACAAGAGAGGAGGAGCTTTCATAAATATTAATCATCTGATTTATGATTATCCCACAGAGATCAAGTTGTTTGTCATCTTCTAAAAGAAAGTAAACGAATCAACAAACTCTCGTTTCGAGTCAGACTTGTCTCTTGTACTTGCATAGATGGATGCATTAGCAAGTTTTCTAAAAATCCTCAAATAAAGAGGTATATCTCTTTGGTTGGTAATCTCCTTTTTTCCTAGTTAATCTTGCTTCCATTCAGACGGGTTGAAATGGTATCGTGATCAATTTCAAATCCGGTAATCATACGATTACACTTCTCATTGTACTTGATGATATTTGAGATCACATTCTTATCAACATAGAGAACATGGCATCCAACAAGAGTGACAAAAGAAAGCTTCTTATGATCGGTATTGCGAATATTAGATAGAAAATTCTTACCGCATCAGGTGAAAAGTTTTCAAAATCAAAAAGTTTCCCCCAGCTTCGATCTTGAAAAAACTTCACATAATCAACATTCGAAACTTCCAAGACAAATATTTTTTCAGCATTGAAGTCTATTCCTTTGAAAAGTTGATTTTTGTCAAAACATGTGCTATCAACGAAGTTAGTAAGCTCATGTTGATCCTTGATTATGTGAGGAAACCGGATCTTCTCAACTTGATTGTATGGAATGAGATCATTGTCTGGATCATAAGTTTTGTCACTCGATTTCCTTTTTCCTATTTTTTCAAATTTCGAAGATATATGAAAAACCCTAGTTTCGGTTCCGAACAATTCCCCCAATATGTTTGTGAAAACAATGCACAATAATATTCTTTTATAGGGAGTGAAGATATTTGGTTTCGGAAATAACTAGTTTTAGGTAATCGTTCAAAAATCGTAGGTCTTAGTATATAAGGAAACAAATCCGATTTCGGAACTAGGTCTTTCTTTTGGAAAATCGATTTTTCTTGGACCGAATCTTTATTATGGATCAATTCTATCTTTGTGTCCAAATATTTGTCAACTCTATCGTTACCAGAATCTGATAATAATTTCTGAAACTTACTCAAGAAATTTTTAATAGTGTATACAAAACTTAACATAACAAGATATTCATAAAAAATATCTTTAGAATTATAAACCCAATAATGTTTCAAAAGATCACTTGCTTCATTAAAGCAGTTATGGGGTGTGTGAAGCAATCATTTGTTAATAGGATTATTAACTGAAAAATCATCCTTTGCATAGTTACAAAGATTCCAAAATCGCATCCTGATTAGGCGATACATTGAAAGTCTTAGATCTGAAAATGTACATACATATATTTGGGTAACGAATCCAAAATATATTTAAGATTCCATATTTTTAAAAATTATGATAGTCATGGTTCGTACTTAGAAAAATCTCGAGTGGGATCTTATGCATTTTCAAGATAAAACATGTCACATAAAAAATTGTATCAGTGTTGCTAAACTTGTTACTATTCAATAACATGAGATACAATTCTATGATAATCAAGAGATTATGTATGTCAGTAAAGACATATTCAGACATAATCCATATTCCTAATAATTTTTAGGAACAAGAGTATTACATGCTTCATTCGTGTCTTCCACCACAAGTCTTTGAAGTTGTCAAATCTTGCAACTACGTTAACTGAATCGTCCATTAAATTCAAATCTTATAGGTTGGATCGCACCAAACACAGATTTTTAGATCTTTTCGTGTTTGCCTGGTCTGAACCAATTGAAAAGACGAGGGTACCCAAATACACCACAATCTTTTATTTATCAACCTATAAGTCCTCTACCGAATGTGATTGAGCCGAAACAATACAACAAATTCGGTTCACATTTCGTGTGATCGTCTATGGATACGAGATCGAGAGAATACAACAACAAGATCACCTGTGTGATTGTCTATGGATACAAGATCGAGACGATACGACAACAAAGTATGTACTTGATAATATGTTTGGAAATAACCGAAACACTATATGATCAATATCAAGTATTACGGAGTTAATGTACTTGTGTATTTTACTTATGTAATAACAATTATAATGAGGAAAACAAAGTAAAAGACATATCAAGATTTTGTTAATGAGGAAACCGCAAATACAGAAAAACCCCGGGACCTAGTCCAGTTTTGAATACTCTCGGAATTAAGCCGCTATAAAAAATTTAATACCGACTTCGTATAGTTGAGACCAAGAAGAATACCCCTAGCTACTTAGTTCCCTCAGTATCCATGCGCCTTTGACTTTTAGAGTCACGCACGTGAATAGCAAGTCCTTTGGATCGTATTACAAACAACAAAGGAAGAATCTGTTTGGTAACCACTCTAATCAATCTTTCCAAATATATTTGATGAGTCGTTGACAAAGGCTCTTATGTTTAATCTAAGAAACTCCTTTACCTGGTTAGATCAATCTAAATATTGATTACCGAAATAATCAAGTTCTAGATTCACACTCAATCGATATAGATCTCACAGAGAAACTATAAAGAGTTGGCGATCTCACGCAACTAATCAATCAAGTCTATCAGATATAAATCGATTCTAGTTGGATCCTAGCCGATCAAGGTTTGTGCACTAAATCCACAAGATACGAAAACTAATAATAATTCTTCTTTGTCTTCAAATCTTCTATTGCCATCAAATACCAGCACAACAACACTTGATTCCTATTGTGATCAATCACACATAGAACGGAGTCTGTTAACAATGGATTATCACAAGATATCTTTAGATCCGAAGTTGGTTTTAAAGATCCCGTCGATACTTTGATCTAGTCTGAGTGAATCTTATATCAGAAGAGAATATTCTCAAGAATAAACAAACTTGGTGCAATCAAAGTTTCAACAACCGTTAGTCAATCAAATCAATAATCAAAACTAATAACACTGTATTTATCTAGTTTCCCACCAACGGTACTCGTAGAGCTTCTTGATCCCACATAAGTCTTTAAACGAGCGGTCGTAAGAGATTTCACCTAATTAGGATACTTTCCTCTCCGAATAGACGGCTCCACCAGAAAAAACAAGAAATGAAGTTTGCCTGGCTCTTAGGATAGTTTGAAAGAAATGTAAACTCAAGTATTTATAGACCAAGTTTGTTTGGACAACAAGGAAATTCCAAAACCGAAAATATTATCAAGATATGCATTAAAGTACCTAAATTAGGTTTTCCTATTCCCAATTAATGTTAACCAATATTTCCGAAAACTCTCATAGAAAAACTTTTATTATTAGTCTAGCAAATTAACTAATAATATTTTCCAGAGGATATGTTTTAAATGCTGGTTGAAAACGCGGGGGTATAACAACCACACCCAATAATTTGTTCGTCAATCTCCAATATAATTGTTAGAGCATCAACTTAAAAGTGAGACTTAATCAAGAAAATCATATTTTCCAGAGGATATGTTTTAAATGCTGGTAATTAAAACATATATGATGAAAATAATAATTGAATGCTTTCACTTTTTCGGACCAGGGATCACCTTGAGTATCAAGGAATATCTTTGAACAATAAATGATAGGAGTTATGTACATGTTCAAATATGTCGACATCTAGAAGTTTCTTAGCAAACCCTAATTCCAAGCTTCACACAAAACTTACAGAGATATGTGAATATTGGAAATTCGGTTTTGCTTCTTGGGATCGGTTGTACCAACCTCATAATGTAAGTTGTGATCGGTTATACCATGTTTCCCAAACCAGGTTGTGACCGGTTACACATTGCTTTCCAAAGTAGCTTGTGACCGGTTACACCTTACTTCCTGAGTTAGCTTGTGATTGGTTACACCTTGCTTCCCAAAGGAATCTTGTGATCGATTACAATTAACTTCCAATTCATCTTGTGACCGGTTATACCTTGGTTCCCAAAGTAACTTATGGCGGGTTACTACTTGCATTCCTATATAGCTTGTGATCGGTTACAACTGGATTTACAATGAAGCTCATGACCGATTGCAACAAACTATATTATATAGGTTATGACCGGTTATACCATAAATCTCAACAAGTTAAGATAGGTTTTGCCAAAGTCATCTTCCATTGGTCATCCAAAAGATGTTCAAAGAATAGCAAGACCAATCACGATTTCCTTTCGATTATGAAACAAGTTCATAAATGTACTTCCTTTAAGCAAATGTTATAAAACATTGTTTCATAGGGTGAAATCATTCATATATAATGTACACATAATCCAATAACTATATACAATAGATTATGTCGATGTCGTTCTTACGAAGTTCCAAAAAATAAGCGTTTATACTTTGTAATATGTTTTCCTTGACACTTTGATCATACTACTATGACCAAGTCACATCACTAGAGTATTATATACAATATATGCAGCTTCGCATGTTATGTTTTCAATATTGCATGACTTGAAAAATGCATTAGGAATGGAACAAGATCAAGTCAATATTACTAACCTCAAGTGGAAGGATGATGTCGTTGTTGTAGTCGTTACTTTTTCACATTCTTCAGGTCTTCGGAGTAATACTTGTATGTCTCAACATTCCTAGACTTTATAGTCTAACCTAAGCGAAATTGATTCTAGTATTTAATCAAGCGACTCTAGATGAGTTTTGATACTAAAATATGACAACCAAACTTGACATACCAACGCTTTGTGGGTTCAACCGAGCTATGCTCTAACACTGGTGATATTTGTACTTGGCTAGAAAGAGATATACACGAGAATGAAGTTTTTAGGTAAGAATAAGGCTCCATGCCCATATGGATATCCTATTGCTTTTTATCAACAAACTTGGAGTTTCATCAGACTGGATGTTATGAATGTGTTTGCTGAATTGCAATCTAAGAGTTTCTTGGATTGGAGATTGTATATGGTGAAATTTGGATAAGGGGCAAAAGTGTCATTTCAACCCTATATGCAGAATTAACTCTCACGGGACAGATTAAGCCCTTGTCCCTCAAGGCATCCATAGCCACGATTTCTAGTATACGTCCCCGCGATACACTACTGGTCGTGATGCCGTGATTCCTAGCGCACATCCTCGACGAGATACTGCTAGTCACGTAGGTTCTGTAAAGCGTAAAACGTCCCCGACATACTTATGAACCAGAACAACCACAATTCTAGCATGTCTTCGCGAGACAAAGATGATTGTGATGCCATGATTCCTAGTATACATCCTCGACGAGATGTTGTTGGTCATGTAGGCTCTGTAGATGCGTAAATACGTCCCCGACGGACTTATGACCCAGAGCGGAGATATACATATCTTCTGTAAGCACGACTAACCCTATTTGAGATCAAGGACTGGTTCCTAGTACACCATCGCGATGTACACTGGTCATGTCTGCTCTAGGCTCTGACTCGACTTACTGAGGTTTCTGAATAACTCATAGGACATCCCCGCGAGATACGCTGGTTATTCTGCCTCCGGGCCCTTTCGACAGACTCCTAGAAAATCCTCTCAGGATACACTGGTCTTGTTGGCCCATTATATGGACACACAGTTGATTCCTAGCACATCTCTGCAAGATACGCTGGTCAAAGACAAGTGAGCCAAAGTCTCGCAGAGGCATTAATTGGGCGTACAAAGCCTTTTTCTCTCTCAGGATGAATCCCAGCTGACCATAGAGAGATTCAGATCCGTTAAGAACATCTTCGGAGAGATTTTGATCCGTCTGCAAAATCTCGAGAGAGATTCAAAACTCTTCGCAAAATCTCGGAGAGATTCAAATCTCTGAAATCTCGGAGAGATTCAAATCTCTCCTCAAATTCTCAGAGAGATTCAAATCTCTCATCGAAATCTCGGAGAGATTCACATAATAGGCATATGCCTTACCTAGTGCTGAAGCCTACTTCTCAGCCTCTCAAACACACTCACTGCTAGTAAATTGAGCCTGAACTATACATGTCTATCCAAAAACGTGGATAAGCTCTCTTGAGCTCCGCATGCTCAAAAAAGGACCCACAAACAATAATACGGTCTTCACATGACATATGTGATCGTCCATGGAGATAGGGAGATCATCCTCAACTCCTCTCACACTCTGCACACGATTCCTAAGGAATTCCATGCCTTTTCACGCGACTCATCCTAGTCATTCTCACAAATCAGGGAATATCTCTCTATCTTGGCTAACTCAGCTAAGGAGAATATTTCTCTCTCAACACATCATCACAAAGGCTGACTCAGCTTCACACAAATGGGGGGATATCAATTAGGGTTTTGGTCTGGCGGTCTTCGACACGTGTGAGGAATACCCGGCTTATTTCTAACCGCAGAAGAGAGTAAAGGCGGTGGAATAATGAGATAAACTCAACCTAGTTTATCCCTATTCCTGAAGAGACGGGAGAATTGCTCCGCACGGTATAAAAAGCAATCCCTATCTTCACCTACCTGAGATTAGAGAATTCAGCTATAAATAGGTCCTATATTTTTCCAAGCTACAATCATCTTTCTCATAACCTCTCAGAGTAATTCTTCTTCAAACCCTAGAATTCTCTGATCTCTCTCTTCATCTGCTTCCCTCCCTAAGACCAGCCCTAAATCTCTTCTTTGTGGCTGAAGCAACTTTTGAACGGCCACTATGCGTGGTTTAGGCGAAGACTGTTCGTGCTCAACCTCCCGTAACTCACTTTCAGAAACCCTAGAATTCAACTTCTAACCTCTCTCATATTTTAGGTAACTAAATTTTGGCGACCACAGTGAGAGGTTGTCCATTCAGTCATAGTTCCAAATCAATCCCAGATCGTATCCATCGATCTTAATCATGGTCACTACTAGGGGAAAGGAAGTTGAGACTGAAAAAATGGGGGTACAACAACCACACCCAACAATTCGTTTGGCAATCTGAATAGACAAACTCCAATATACTTTCAAGAGAATAAATAGACAGTTAGACTCAATCTAGAGAAAAGTATTGATAGACGCATTTATGTGTCTATATTAGTCTCAATTTTCTGTAATGTTAGTACTCGATTTTGCGCTTATTTTGGTATTTTATGTCTTTGTAGGTGTTTTTGGAGAAATAAGCTTTTGCGGGAAAATTGGCTCGAAAAGTGGTATTTGCGCTCGTGGGAGAAAATTGCTATTCGGACTCTCACTATGGATAAGGGGAACCTAGTCGATAAGGGGTAACCCATTGCTATTTGCACCCTAGGGCGGCCCAAGACAACTACTATCGGCACCCCACCAGTGGTTAGGGGGAAACCACCTTCTTCACGGTTTAAAATAGAAATTTGGCGGGAAAAGGAAAGTATCGACTGCACATTCCTCAGATCGGATTTAGAAGAGATTTTGTACGATTTTCACGTGGAGATTGGTGGGAAACACCCTGTCACGACATAACAGGGAAGGTATATGCTACGGAATCGAACAACAACAAGTTTCTATGGTTCTCTCGTGAAAACAGGGCCGGTGAGTACTCGGATTGATAGTTGAGTGGATTGGAGCGAGATTACTCGGACTTTCTCATTCAGTTGGATTGATACGGCCTTGTTAGGGTTAAAATAGGATTGCTAGGTATTTTGTTTCGAAGAAAAAGGAGATTTCCACATATCTCGATAAACAGGGAAAGAGAAAAGATTGTCGGGGTTTCTGTGGATTAATTATGGGAGTTACGTGAACAACAGGGGAGGATGTTCGGCCTAGCAACTTTGGAAGAGTTTGGAGTAATCAAAAGCACCGTGTAAAGAAGAAAAATAAGGAAATAGCCGAGACTTCCGGTGAGAGAAAAACGAGAAAATAAAGGAATTTCTCGAGATATTTTGGACGCTGTGATGTATATAAGGCTTGGAGGAAGTCACAGAGGGAGTCGAGACCTTAGGGGGAGGTTTAGAGAAGAGCAGAGAAACACAGTCGAGTTGCAGAGAACACAGGCGCGAGGAAGAAGAACAACCAGAAAACAGCTGAAGAAGACAGTCGTTAATTCTGTGACCTTTGCTTTCAAGTTCAATTCAGTTTGTCACAATTATTGTAACAATTATTACGAGTTTGCAACAGTTTTGTGTTAGGTTCTCTGTAACAGCGAGTTTTGTAACAATTACATCTGTTACAAACTCGCTGCCTTATACTATTGCTTCAATAAAAACACCTTTTGAGCCATATTTCTATCTTTTGGGTGTGTTTTCGACATGAGGAGCTAAACCCCAACACTTGGATGACGGAGGAAGCCATATTTCATGCGTGTGGTAATTATATTTAATTCTTTCATGACTTTTTGCATGGATTGTTAATTGTTTTATGGTTTTTATTGAATGGTTGTGATTTCAATTGATGGGTTATACTTAGGTTAAGTCTTTTGATATCCCATGCTTTAGATATACTGATCGTTGCTTTTCAAAAATCTACCTTGGCAAAACATAGAGTCAATATTTTATTATTATTTGAGATATAATTGTCTAGAATAAATATATGAATCGCATGAATGAATTTTATGGTGGAATCTGAAGTTCCAGTTCTCTCGATATCGTGACAAACTTGTTTAAATATTATCTTTGTTTTTAGAGTTTTAGATTTTTAAGTCTTAAATCGAGTCTTTACAAGTCTGAGTTGAACGAACTTTTACTACCATTTTACTACAACATAAAAACCACATCAAGTATATCCAAGAGTTTTGTATCTCTATATCTCAATTCAATCTGCAATCAACAAATAAAAATTTGCGAGCCCGATTGAATATATGAGAAATAACTTGAACGGTATTAAAGATCAATGTTCAAGGATCAATCAATTTCAATCAACAACCAAAGGTTGGATTTCCAAATTGATCGATTCAACGCACAACTTGTGATATTTTAATTATATAACAAAAATATAATGCGGAAAAGAAATAAGACACCAGAAGTTTTGTTAACGAGGAAACCACAAATGCAGATTGGACTGTAGTTGAACTACGGATTGGACTGTAGTTGAACCCTAATAAATCACACACTGATTCAAGGTACAGTTGCGCTCCTTACGTCTCTGATCCCAGCAGGATACTACGCACTTGATTCCCCTAGCTTATCTCACCCACAACCAAGAGTTGCTACGACCCAAAGTCGAAGACTTGAGAAAAAAATTTGTCTCACACAGAAAAGTCTATTGGAATAGATAAATCTTCCTCCCACAGAAATGCCTATGATTTTTGTTCCGTCTTTTGATAAATCAAGGTGAACATGAACCAATTGATATACCGGACTTATATTCCCGAAGAACAGCCTAGAAATATCAATCACCTCAAAATAATCTTAATCATATGGTAGCGATACAAGATATTGTGGAATCACAAACGATGAGACGAAGATGTTTGTGATTACTTTTTATCTTTCCTATCGGAGAATAAATCTCGAGCCAATATTAAAGAAGATCGTACCCAAACACGATAGAAGATGCAAGATCAAATCACGTAACTACAGAGAAAATAGTTGGGTCTGCCTTCACAATCCCAATGAAGTCTTCAAGTCGTTAACCTACAGGGTTTCGTGAAAAACCTAAGGTTAAAGGAGAATCGACTCTAGCTTATGCAACTAGTATCACACATGAGGTGTGGGGATTAGGTTTCCCAATTCCTAGAGTTCTCCTTTATATAGTTTTCAAATCAGGGTTTGAAATCTAAGTTACCTTGGTAACAAAGCATTCAATATTCACCGTTAGATGAAAAACTGATTAGATTCAAGCTAATATCTTTCAACCGTTAGGTCGAACTTAGGTTACACACAAATGAAATGAACCTTCATTTAGGTTTATGTAACCGTACCTAAACGTGTACACCATGTTGGCTCAACAATAGCTAACCAAGGTTAGCCATATGAAGACTCTCATATCAACCTTATTCATCTTAACCATAACTAGTTCAAATGACTCAAATGAAACTAGTTAAAGAGTTGTTCAATTGCTATATTCTCATAGAAGTATACAAGAACACAATTGAAGCAAAATCGGTTTGATTCACTCGAATCAATCATGAACATTATAGCCACGGTTTGCAAAGAATGCATTCCTTAAAATATAAATGTATTAGTTCATGTACTAAACTGGTTTTAGAACTTTAACCTTCAAGTATGCGAACATGTACGCATACTTGAAATACCCGGACTGAAATTGGGTTTCGCCAGTACGCGAACAGGTACGCATACCAAATCTCGGACATGAACCTTACGCCAGTACGCGTACGGATGCGCATACTTAGGTTCCTGGACTTCTCAAACCAACAAGTACGCATACGGGTACACATACTATGGTTCCCAGACATGGATAACATATGTGCAAAAGTACACAACATGTCACAATCCAATAATGGTTAAATGTTCTAAACTCTTATTTCAATCATTGAAACTTTCTTAGAGGATGACAATAGCCGTTTTCACACACTATTAGCATCAAAGAAATTTTCAAGTTATTGAAATAATCATAACGAAACATTCCAAGTCTACATCAAATGATTGTATCACACAAACCATGTAAGATGTTACTCGGCAATTTTCACATGATCATCTTTTGACTTTCGTCAAGACAATAAGATGAACTTGGTCGAAGCGAAAGCTTGCAACACATATTCCGATAAATATGCAAGCGAGTTAAACTCAACTCGAAATCTCAAATATGTATAATGGAAAACTATATCGTAACACGACTTATGTCTCAATATAGGAGATAGAGTAGAAATAGACTTTCCAAGTGATAGATGAGTTTCAGTCTTCACATACCTTTTTGTTGATGAAGATCCACAAGCTCTCCTTAGTAGTTCTTCGTCTTCAATGATAAACACCGTGAAGTCTAATACTCAACTACACAATCTATCCTAGTCCGAGTCATCTATAAGTTTACTAAAAATCAAGACTTATATTTTTGATCACTAACATTGACAAACAAGCTTGAGAAAGCAACGCTTGCGAGTTCGAGCGAGCAGTGCTCTAACAATCTCCCCCTTTGTCAATTTAGTGAAAAAACAATCAATACATATGGATAAAAAATAAATAAACTTTGTAGCTTGTCATCCAAATGCATGATCTCCTTGGTTTTTCAACATTACTCGAAATCTTCGTCACTTTCAAGTACTCCAATGATTCCAAATGTGTTCAACTCAGCATCATAGTTGTTGAAGATCCGTAGCTATAACAATGAGAAAACATTTGCTCTCAATCATTGTTATACAGTTGTTGATGGTGGTTTTTAAACAAGGGGTAAAATCGTAAAACCCCATGACCTAGTGTTACCCGCAACACATTAACTAAGAGCATTTAACTCAGGTGTAAATAATTAATAGGGGTATTTTTTCAAAATACCAGATTAGGGTTTTCGACACAGAACCCTAATTCCAAAACCAAGCCGCACACTCACACCATGGCAACAATGCCAAACCAAGACGCTGCACACTGCGCACCATGGCAACAATGCCAAACCAAGCCGCACACAGCTGCAAGCACCATGGCAACAATGCCAAACCAAGCCGCACACTCCGCACCATGGCAACAATGCCAAACCAAGTCGCACACTGCTGCGCACCATGGCAACAATGCCAAACCAAGCCGCACACTCCGCACCATGGCAACAATGCCAAACCAAGCCGCACACTGCGCACCATGGCAACAATGCCAAACCACGCCGCACACTGCGCACCATGGCAACAATGCCAAACCAAGCCGCACACTGCGCACCATGGCAACAATGCCAAACCAAGCCGCACACTGCGCACCATGGCAACAATGCCAAACCAAGCCACACACTGAGCACCATGGCAACAATGCCAAACCAAGCCGCACACTGTGCACCATGGAAACAATGCCAAACCAAGCCGCACACTGCGCACCATGGCAACGACGCCAAACCAAGCCGCACACTGCGCACCATGGCAACGATGCCAAAACCAAGCCGCACACTGCGCACCATGGCAGCGACGCCAAAACCAAACTACATATCGCACTCATTGGCAACCATGCCAAACTAAGCCGCTACGCCATTGGCACATGCCAAATATAGCGCCCTAGGCTTGCAAAACGTGCAACTAGGTAAACATGGCCGTCGTGCCATTGGCACATGCCAACACGTACCACAAGCCATATCTCCAAGCCGCTATGCCATTGGCACATGCCAAATATAGCGCCCTAGGCTTCCAAACCATGCAACCTAGGCCAAGTCGGCCACGCATGCCATTGGCACATGCCAACATGCTCGCTGGTAGCTTTTCCTACTAAAACCACGGCCCTAATGGCCACGCATGCCATTGGCACATGCCAACATGCTCGCTGGTAGCTTTTCCTACCAAAGCCACGGCCCTAATGGCCACGCATGCCATTGGCACATGCCAACATGCTCACTGGTAGCTTTTCCTACCAAAACCACGGCCCTAATGGCCACGCATGCCATTGGCACATGCCAACATGCTCGCTGGTAGCTTTTCCTACCAAAACCACGGCCCTAATGGCCACGCATGCCATTGGCACATGCCAACATGCTCGCTGGTAGCTTTTCCTACCAAAACCACGGCCCTAATGGCCACGCATGCCATTGGCACATGCCAACATGCTCATTTGGTAGCTTTTCCTACCAAAACCACGACCCTAATGGCCACGCATGCCATTGGCACATGCCAACATGCTCACTTGGTAGCTTTTCCTACCAAAACCACGGCCCTAATGGCCACGCATGCCATTGGCACATGCCAAACACACACGCTGGTAGCCTAACTTGCAAACCGTGCAACCTACCACCAAGGCATTCCGCACATGCCATTGGCACATGCCAAACACACACGCGGTAGCCTAACTTGCAAACCGTGCAACCTACCACCAAGGCATTCCGCACATGCCAAACACACACGCTGGTAGCCTAACTTGCAAACCGTGCAACCTACCACCAAGGCATTCCGCACATGCCATTGGCACATGCCACGCACGCCACTAGCAGCTCTGGCATTGCCACTTACACTCAACGTATAACCTACCACCAAGGCATTCCGCACATGCCACGCACACCACTAGTAGCTCTAGCATTGCCACTTACCCTCGAGGTACAACCCGCAACAAGGGCATTCCGCACATGCCAATGGCACATGCCACACGCGCCACTAGCAAAGCACCACTTGCACTCAAGGTGCAACCAACACTCGAGATATCAACACAAACTAAGGATTCTTTCCCGGGGTTTTGGTTTGGCGGTCACACTTACGGCGTACACTACGCTCACATTAAGAAAGCGTGAAAAGGAATAAAGCGGTCAAATAAATGAGGAAATAATGGTGAAAACGTTTTCACCCATAAACACCTTGCGGTTACCACCTCCTCTCATTATTTCACCCTTTACTCTCTTCCTTCATGAGGCCGAGTGCGTTTCAATCTCGACTTGTATAAATAGGTCTTACCTATTTCCACCGGACAACAAGTCTCGGTCGGAGAAAAAAATACCACACTCTCGAGAAGGCAACTTTGCAAGCTCTCCCAAAAGCTTCCATCTCTTGCAAGCTTCCTAAGCTTTCACTTTACGATACAAGTCGAGATACTACTCTCCTCAACACCTTTCTTTGCTTCCCTCCCCAAATCAACCCTTCTCCTCCACTTTGTGACCGAAGCAAGTCTGGAACGACCATTTCTTGGTTTAGGCCGGACTTGTGCAGATTGATCTCTCGAATCTATAAAGTGCTCACGTGCAGCACATTTGTTTAGGGTTTGAACCAGTTTCTCACTCACCCACCGAAATTACCGAAATCAGCAGAAACGATTTTTACCCATAAACAACAGTGTCATAGGATCATTATACAACATCAAAGTTCAATTGTATCACAACTTTGACAACAATACTATGGTGATATGTATCACTCCCCCTTACATAATGATCCATAAACCATATGTATTTGTAGTCTGAACTACACATTAATTCTCCCCCTTTTTGTCAATAAAATTGGCAAAGGTACGAAAACTAGTGGGATCCTCATGAAATTTTCATAGAGATACTTCATGACCAAAAGAGAACAACATATCAACTTATTTAGATGCAATCATATAGCCTAAGCTAAATGCATTCATAAAGGAGTTTATAAAGATACAAGATAACCCCTATAATATTCCACAGCTGCACTCCCCACAAAGATTTGGAAATTAAGCACAAGTTCAATTAAGAACTCTCCCCCATAAAATGTCATTCCCGAAAGAACAACAAGAGCGACCTTACTTTTGCAATAAAAGAAGGATTTCTTTGGACATTAACAAATCACATAATAATATGAATTTGTATCCAAAAATCTCAATTGAATTAACCACAAGGAAAATGATCAATTCAATTGGTCATGCTCAACATAAGAGAACTTACGGAGCAACACAGTATATACACAAAGATGTGAATCAGGGAAAGACCAATACTGCGGAATAAACAAAGATTCATTCTATTTTTCATCACTATTTGCACAATGACATACAATAGAGTTAATCTTTGTAAACAAAAGTTCATCCTTTCTTCCATCAATATTTGCACAATGACATAAAAGGCTTAACTTTTGTAGTCAAAAGTTCATTCTATCTTTTATCAATACTTTCATACCGACATATAATAAAGATAACTTTTGAAAAAATATGGGACAGTCAAAGTTCACGGACGTAAAACACATATCCCATAACAATTTGCAATATATAAAAGCATAAAGATTAATACTGCAAAAATCATCTTCCAAATAAAATTTAGAATTTAAATAAATAAATCTAAAAACATTGCAAGATGAAAACGTTGGCAAATAGCTATGTGTACTCACAATAATGGCTATTACAAACCCTAGTTATCCTTATTAAAACACAAGAATAAATTCTCATAAGAAGTTTCCTAGACATTGAGACCTCTGAAAAATTATTTATCGTCCCGAACTCCTTGTTGTCAACAGCCATGGGAACATAAGGTTCATGAAGAAAGGAGTCAATTCCAACAAATATTTTGAACTGATGCCGAACCAGGGCCTTATGAATTTCAAGAGTTCTCAAAGCAATAGCCTTTATTTCCCGAATCTCCTTCCTTGTTTCCTTCAACTCTTCAAGAACACCAGAAAACTTTTGAGAATTTGAAGGAACAACTCTTGGCTTCCTCACATTCCTTCTTTTTCTTTTCAAAGTTGGAGGTAACAGAGATTTATCTTTTTCCTTCATGATTGATGGCTTAACAATCATATTAACATCTTTTCTATCAGAAGACATAATGCTTGGAGTATCCATAAGAGCGGAATTGTGAGAGGAAATCATAAGATAATCTCAACAAGCAGTCTTATGATAAAAAGAGTTTCAAGAGAAGGAAAAAAGGAACGTAGGGTTATGGAACTTTTTAAACACATAAGTTCACGCACGCACAACTATCAACCCTAAAGAGGGTAGAATTATCGAGAATCACCCTCTTTTATTGATTAAACAGGGAAGTCCTTTTCAATATCAATTAGATATGAAAAGAGGCACGAATTCCAGACTTACAATGCTCAGAAGAGCAAAAGCAAGAAAAAAGAAAATTTAAAACAATCTAAAAAGAATTTTCTTTTCCTAAAGCCTGATGTGTGCATAATCTTGTCTCTTTTGATCAGGCACATGACACAAGATGCACAAACCAACACAATTAAGTTGTGCTGGGGTGAACAATAATCTGTCCACCATAACCTTTTTGAAAGGAATTCATAGAGCCATGTTTCTTATAGTGTTTAGACCATAAATTTCTCTCTAATGATCTAGACTTTTCTTTGGAAACTAACTTCTTTGAAGAATAGATTCGTTTACATACCTCTTATGATTTTTGAACAAGTTTGAGCTTGTTTGCTAACCTATTCGCTCTTCGTTGAAGTTTGTTGACATATCTCATTTTGTGTTTGTACTTGAAACACTTTGAAAGTTTATGACCTTTGAGAGATCAATAAGAGCATGTCAACCTGGAAGATGATTTAGACGCCCGAGATGTGTACGCGGTTAGACACATAGTGGAACCTAAAAAATCAGAAAAAGAGTTTCCAGTAGAAACAGGTAGATCCATTTTTTCTTCCAGACTAGTTGAGATTTCTTCTGAAAGAATATCAAGATTGATGTATGTATTGCTACAATTATCAAAATCAATATTTTCACAGAAGTGCAACACTCGACTTTTCGTGTTCATTAGAATCATAGATGTCAGACATTTCATCAAGAGTTGCAGCTAGACCTTTGTTCCCAGTGTATTTTTTTTTACAATTTGGACACTCATTTGAAAAATGACCAAGACCTTTACACTTAGAGCACCGAGGCATATCCTCATCATCAGTTTCATCAATATCCCTGTTTTTAGGAGAAACACGATTATGAGGTTTAACTGATGATCTAGGCTTATCTATAGAGAATCGTTTACTTCTCTTCAAAAGAAGATCCCTAAATTGCCTTGTGATCAAGGAGACTGAGTTGTCAAGATCTTCATCTGATGAATCAGCCTCAGAAAGATCATCTTCAGAGATGCAAACACTTTTACTTTTATCAAGTAATTTAGTGTTCTTTTGTGTTTTGAAAGCAACATGCTTTCCGGATTTCGATGTATGCTCATGATCAAAGATCTTTAACTTCCCAACCAGAGTATTTCTGGAAAGAGTTGCAAGGTTATTACCTTCAACGATGGCATGCTTCTTAGAATCGTATCTAGATGGCAGCGATCTGAGAATTTTCATCACAATGTCCTTTTCAGGAATAGTCTTACCCAATGCAAAAGATGCATTAACAATTTCAGACACTTTGTGATTAAACTCATCAAATGAATCTTCATCTACCATACGAAGGTTTTCCCAATCGGAGTTTAGGTTTTGAAGCCTAGCTTCCTTTTCACTGGTATTTCCTTCAAATACGGTTTCTAAGATATCCCAAGCATCTTTAGACCGAGTGCACGTAGTCACATGGTGCTGAAGATCTGGGGTAATGGCATGGATGATAGCATTTAGCCCGTCAGAATTTTGCTTTGCAGGGAGAATCTCGGCAGGTTCGTATGCACCAATATCCTTTGGAACAGTTGCATCGCCTTTTGCAAAAACCGGAGGATTATAGACATTAACTACATAAACCCATGATTGAAAATCACGTGCTTGAAGAAAGGCACGCATAGCAATTTTCCACCACAAGTAATTTGAGCCATAGAAGACTGGTGGTACGTTTATGGAGATAGCACTTCTGTCCATATTCAGATCTCTACAAACACAGACTTATAAGGTCTTCGATGTGTTTGCCTACTCTAATACCAATTGAAAAAACGGGGGTACAACAACCACAACCAATAATTTGTTTGGCAATCTGAATAGACAAACTCCAATATACTTTCAATAGAATCAACTAGACAGTTAGACTCAATCTAGAGAAAAGTATATCCAAGAGTTTTGTATCTCTATATCTCAATTCAATCTGCAGTCTGCAAATAGAAATTTGGGAGCCCGATTGAATATATGAGAAATAACTTGAAAGGTACCAAAGACGAATGTTCAAGGATCAATCAATTTCAATCAACAACCAAAGGTTGGATTTCCCAATTGATCGATTCAACGCATAACCTGTGATACTTCAATTATATACCAAAATATAACGCGGAAAAGAAATAACACAGACACAAGAAGTTTTGTTAACGAGGAAACCGCAAATGCAGAAAAACCCGGGACCTAGTCCAGATTTGAACACCACACTGTATTAAGCCGCTACAGACACTAGCCTACTACCAATGAACTTCAGACTGGATTGTAGTTGAACCCTAATCAATCTCACACTGATTCAAGGTATAGTTGCGCTCCTTACGTCTTTGATCTTAGCAAGTTACTACGCAGTTGATTCCCTTAGATGATCTCACCCATAACTAAGAGTTGCTACGACCCAAAGTCGAAGACTTGATAAAAAAATCTGTCTCACACAGAAAAATCTATTGGAATAGATAAATCTGTCTCCCACAAAAATACCTATGAGTTTTGTTCCGTCTTTTGATAAGTCAAGGTGAACAGGAACCAATTGATATAACAGACTTATATTCCCGAAGAATAGCCTAGAAATATCAATCACCTCACAATAATCTTAATCGTATGGTAGCGAAACAAGATATTGTGGAATCACAAACGATGAGACGAAGATGTTTGTGATTACTTTTTATCTTGCCTATCGGAGAATAAATCTCGAGCCAATCTTAAAGAAGATCTTACCCAAACACGATAGAAGATGCAAGATCAGATCACGCAACTACAGAGAAAATAATTGGGTCTGCCTTCACAATCCCAATGAAGTCTTCAAGTCGTTAACCTACAGGGTTTCATGAAAAACCTAAGGTTAAAGGAGAATCGACTCTAGCTTATGCAACTAGTATCACACATGAGGTGTGGGGATTAGGTTTCCCAGTTGCTAAAGTTCTCCTTTATATAGTTTTCAAATCAGGGTTTGCAATCTAAGTTACCTTGGTAACAAAGCATTCAATATTCACCGTTAGATGAAACCATGATTAGATTCAAGCTAATATCTTTCAACTGTTAAATCGAACTTAGCTTGTTCCACACAAATGAAATGTACCTTCATTTAGGTTTATATAACCGTACCTAAACGTGTACACCATGTTGGTTCAACAATAGTTAACCAAGGTTAGCCATATGAACACTCTGATATCAACCTTATTCATCTTAACCATAACTAGTTCAAATGACTCAAATAAAACTAGTTAAAGAGTTTTTCAATTGCTATATTCTCATAGAAGTATACAAGAACACAATTGAACAAAATCGGTTTGATTCACTCGAATCAATCATGAACATTATAGCCACGGTTTGCAAAGAATGCATTCCTTAAAATATAAATGTATTAGTTCATGTACTAAACTGATTTGTAGAACTTTAACCTTCAAGTACGCGAACATATACGCATACTTGAAATACCCGGACTGAAATTGGGTTTCGCCAGCACGCGAACAGGTACGCATACCACCAATCCCAGCAGAAAATCTCGGACATGAACCTTACGCCAGTACGCGTACGGGTGCGCATACTTAGGTTCCCAGACTTCTCAAACCAACAAGTACGCATACGTGTACACATACTATGGTTCCCAGACATGGATAACATATGTGCAAAAGTACACAACATGTCACAATCCAATAATGGTTAAATGTTCTAAACTCTTATTTCAATCATTGAAACTTTCTTAGAGGATGACAATAGCCGTTTTCACACACTATTAGCATCAAAGAAATTTTCAAGTTATTGAAATAATCATAACGAAACATTCCAAGTCTACATCAAATGATTGTATCACACAAACCATGTAAGATGTTACTCGGAAATTTTCACATGATCATCTTTTGACTTTCGTCAAGAAGATAAGATGAACTTGGTCGAAGCGAAAGCTTGCCAACACATATTCCGATAAATATGCAAGCGAGTTAAACTCAGCTCAAAATCTCAAATACGTATATTGGAAAACTATATCGTAACACGACTTATGTCTCAATATAGGAGATAGAGTAGAAATAGACTTTCCAAGTGATAGATGAGTTATTTTCTCCACATACCTTTTTGTTGATGAAGTTCCACAAGTTCTCCTTAGTAGTTCTTCATCTTCAATGATAAACGCCGTGAAGTCTAATGCTCAACTACGCAATCTATCTTAGTGTTGATGGTGGTTTTTAGCTTAGGATTAAAATCGTAAAACCCTAGCCAGACAGTGACATCACATGACTCAAACGCATTTATTGAACCCTTTATTATGTCTGCGAGAAAATTACCAGGGTACCTTTTTTTCTAATTAATTACTAATTAGGGTTTCGATAGGCCAAAACCCTAATTCCCACGCCACATGTGCCAATGGCAAACCGTGCCAGCCACACCTGCCGCGCCAAGGCATGCCAACCATACTAGCCGCACCCCTGTGCCAATGGAAAACCGTGCCAGCCACACCTACCGCGCCAAGGCATGCCAACCATGCTAGCCGCACCCCTGTGCCAATGGCAAACCGTGCCAGCCATACATACCGCGCCAAGGCATGCTAGCCGCACCCCTATGCCAATGGCAAACCGTGCCAGCCACACCCACTGCGCCAAGGCATGCCAACCATGCTAGCCACACCCCTGTGCCAATAACAAAACTTTGCCATCCACACCTACCGCGCCAAGGCATGCCAACCAGGCTTGCCGTTCCTACACGCCATGCACAACGCTGGTTGCCAAAACAAAGGCATGCAACTAATCAACGACCATATTTCTATCACATGAGCAAATCCTAGCCGTCCAAGGTTACCAGACAATACATGGTAACCTTTGACCCAAAAACCTAGCTTGGTCACGCCAAACCCTTGGCCCCACATGCCAAGCCAAACCACACCTTACCTTGGCCCTAGCCATGCTAGCCGCACCATGCGCCCATGGCATGCCAAGCCAAACCATTCACGCCAAACCCTTGGCCCCACCATGCCAAGCCAAACCGCACCTTGCCTTGGCCTTAGCCATGTTGGCCGCACCATGCGCCCATGGCAAGCCAAGCCCTTGGCCCCGCCATGCCAAGCCAAGCCATTCACCCCAAACCCTTGGCCCCACCATGCCAAGCCAAACCGCACCTTGCCTTGGCCCTAGCCATGCTGGCCGCACCATGCGCCCATGACATGCCAAGCCCTTGGCCCCGCCATGAAAAGCCAAACCATTCACGCCAAACCCTTGGCCCCACATGCCGAGCCAAACCGCACCTTTTCTTGGCCCTAGCCATGCTAGCCGCGCCATGTGCCAACGACATGCCAAACCCTTGGCCCCACCATGCAAGCCAAACCGCACCATGCCAAACGCACCTAGCCACGCCACTATGCTGGCCTTCCCTACGCGGCTACCAAAACGAAGGCGTGCGACAATCAATGGTCCCCCTTCAATCCCAGGAGCAAATCCTATCCATCCAAGGTTACCAGAAAACGCATGGTAACCTTTGGCCCGAAAACCTAAGTTTGGCCACGCCAAACCATGCCATGCCAACGGCATGCCAACCTAGCCGTGCCACCATGCTGGCCTTCCCTACGCGGCTACCATAACGAAGGCATGCGAAAATCAACAGTCCCCCTTAAATCCCAGGAGAAAATCCTAGCCATCCAAGGTTACCAGACAACGCATGGTAACCTTTGGTCCGAAAACCTAAGTTTGGCCACGCCAAACCATGCCATGCCAACTTAGCCACGCCACCATGCTGGCCTTCCCTACGCGGTTACCGAAACGAAGGCGTGCGACAATTAACGGTCTCCCTTCAATCCCAGGAGAAAATCCAAGCCATCCAAGGTTACCAGACAACGCATGGTAACCTTTGGCCCGAAACCTAAGTTTGGCCACGCCAAACCATGCCATGCCAACGGCATGCCAACCTAGACGCGCCACCATGCTGGCCTTCCCTACGCGGCTACCAAAACGAAGGCATGCGACAATCAACAGCCCCCCTTTAATCCCAGGAGCAAATCCTAGACATCCAAGGTTACCAGACAACGCATGGTAACCTTTGGCCCAAAAACCTAAGTTTGGCCATGCCAAACCATGCCATGCCAACGGTATGCCAACCTAGCCGCGCCACTATGCTAGCCTTCCCTACGCGGCTACCAAAACGATGGCGTGCGACAATCAATGGTCTCCCTTCAATCCCAGGAGCAAATCCTAGCCATCCAAGGTTACCAGACAACACATGGTAACCTTTGACCCAAAACCCTAGTTTAGTGACGCCAACCTAGCCGCACCACCATGGCATGCCAACCTAGCCACGCCACCATGCTGGCCTTCCCTATGCGGCCACTAACAAACGAAAGCGTGCAACGATCAACGGCTACCTTTCCTCTTAAGATGCAAAATCTCGACCGTCGAAGGTCACCAAGCTTGCAAGTCTCCCAAGCTCGACTTGCCAGGCAACAACAATATACTACATGTTTTCTACAAAAAATATTCGAGACATCAACACATATCACAAACTGGGGGATCCTCTTTGGGTATTGGTTTGGCGGTCTACAGCGTGCGGCGCACACTACGCCCGTCATAAGGAAGTGTCATAAGGATGAGGTGGTTAGTAAATACAGGGAGTTAATGGTGAAACGCTCTTTTATGGGAAATCAATTCCATGCGTTAAAGGTTTTATGGGACATCAATTCCATGCGTTAACGGTTTTATGGAACATCAATTCCATGCGTTAACGGTTTTATGGAACATCAATTCCATGCGTTAACTGTTACCACCTCCTCCCATTTACTCACCCATTTTTCCATTCCTTAATGAAACAAGAGTACGTTTCACTTCGACTTGTATAAATAGGTCTTACCTATTTCCACCGAACAACAAGTTCTGTCAGGAGCATACACCACTCAGAAAACGTTTGCTAGCTTTCCCATCTGTTAGCTTCCCACTTTCTGATACAAGTCGTAACACAACTACTCTTCCAGAATCAACTATTCTGGTCTCATCACTTTCCTTGCTTCCCTCCCCAAAACCAACCCATTCTCCTCCACTTTGTGACCGAAGCAAGTATAGAACGGCCATTTCTTGGTTTAGGCCGGACTTGTACAAATTGATCTCTCGAATCTAAAGTACTCCCTTGCAGTACATTATTTAGGGTTTAAATTCGTTTCTCACCCACACACCCGAAATTACCGAAATCAGCAGAAACCATTTTCACCCACAAACAATTGGCGACCACAGTGGGAGATTGATCTTTCGGTTACAATGTCAATCTTCGACCATCGATCTCATGCTTCGACCCAGACATCAAGATGGTAGAAGCAGGCGATCCACTCAAGGATCGACGACTCAGTTACCAGACGAATCGATTATCAGTCATGACACGGCAAGGGATGACTGGGGACTTCCCAGAAAATTGAAGCAACGATCCGCCCGAGAATCAGCGACTCTGTTATCAGGCAACTTAGTAACGACTGGGGACTTTCTACAATCACGGCGGCGCTTCCCATAAAACTCGGTATTACACCCGGAAGGTTCCCTTTTCATTAGGAGACCTGAGAAACCGAGTAAGTCTTACCTAGACAAGATACGTGGTTTGCTATTTCAAGTTTTCATGAGAATGGAAAAACCGATAGTCACGTTATGTTTCATCCCATGTCATCTACAACACATGGTTCTAGGTTTTTCCTGGGATGCCCGCGTTACTTTAAGTCATAACCAATATAATTTCATTTCCTAAGCAATTCATACCAAAAGAAAAATCCAAAAACCTTCGAGATGACATTTGTCTATCAACCCAAAAAATCCAGAAAATCAAAACCATAAACTAGGCGTTTCATTCGCCTTTCAAAAAAAAAAACTGAAATATAAAAAGTTTCAAAGGCAAAAATGTATTCAAGGAAAATTTTCTAGCAGCGGCTTGCTCCTCTTAGCAAAGGCCTCCCTCGTACTATGGAGAGCCACCCTTTTCAACTTCAGCTGCCTGCATAATTTTTTGAATTCCGCTTCCTGCTTCTTCACCATGTCTGCGGAAGGACCTTCGACTGTTTGGGCCAGCAGCTTTTTAACCTCGGAGAAACCTTCGACGAACCAAGAAGTATTGAACTCGAACTCTATGCACATATCGCGATGGAACCTCCAGCTTGATATTACATCCCGAGAAACCGTGTGACCAGTCACGTTACGCATGTCGTCAATCGAAGACAAAGCTTCCTCCACACGCTTGACCAGCGCGTATCGACTAGTTATTTCTTGGTCGTGGCAATATGACCGTGGCTTTCCCATATCTTGGTGTATAACGCCGCATGTTTAGTTGGCACGCTAAATCCCCCAATCAACACGTGATCCGGATAAGGAACCAAGTATGGAGGAACAAAGGTGGCGCCTACGACTGCATCAGTAACTGGCAAAGGATTCCTAACAACAATTGCGCCAACATTCACATGAGCAATCTCCGTTGTCTGAGTCACAACAACGCTTCCACCTTGATCGGCCTCCGTTTCAAAGCTATCAGGCTTGGCTGACATGGCTAGAGACGAAGCCGTGTGTAGTTGCAGGAAATCCTACACTACACCCCTCACTAGAATATACACAATTATGTCATTTTAAGATGAATGATTATGATTTCTATTGATTGAATACTTGAATCTTTACAATATGAAATAGAAATGAGTTATAGAATTACAATCACTCTAAAACTTTCTCTCTCCTAAAGACTTGCTTAACAATTCAAAAAGAACTCTCTCTTCAACAGACTTACTCAACCCTTTATATAGGGTAGTACACAGTGGATGACAGCTAAGCTGTCCTTTATTTTCGGGAATTACCTGCGATATATCGCAAGTGTACATGTATTACTCCTCGCGACACTCCTGAATTTCGCTAAGTCTTCATATCTTCCTCGTGTTCTGGCTGTCGTCATTCATTGCGTCATTTATTTTACTTCCCTGCGACTCCCTCGCAATGTCGTCATTTATTAATCTCGCGAAGTATTGATGTCGCGATATTCTGATCCTACATCTTGCCTCTTCTCATTTCTTCTCTGCGAATGAGAGAATGTCATGAGAACCAATATTTTGAAATGCCGCAACTGTTCATCTTTATCTTTTTCAATCCCGTACTTTTACACGGAATTTATTAAAGATGTTTCTTCTCCCACTCGTTTCTTGACACGTCTCTTTCAACCGTTTATTCTTGACCATTCATGTCCCATCTCGCATTAAATGCATTTGTTTTCTCGAGGATTCTTCTCTCTATATATAGTTTTTTCACCCTTCTCTTCTTCTCTTTTATTTTCCCTCTGCAACTTTTCTTCAACTCTCTACCTCCGCAATCTGCGCTTCTGTTGCTGTAAATCTTCCCTTCTTTCTTTCTCTTGATCTTCAATTCTCTAATCATTCCCATACTCTAAAAATGGATTCACTTGGTCGTATATATAAACCCCTTTTTAATGAAGCTCAAAAGAATTTACAAGAGAAGGGCTTCATCCTATCAACCATTCCTGATCAAGAATCTTCATCTATACTTTCCGCAAAGTTGTTTTCTGATCATCGGTGTGATGATCGGAAAATCATAATCTCGCTAGGTCAAATCCTCGCAGCCTTCCCATTCCTCTCTACAATCCCGAGATGCCTTTATTCTATGAAATTCTTGCTCATGAGAAATTCTCGCGAGCTATTTATCAATTAAGCGGTGATTGCATCCGTTTAATGCTTGAATTCATAACCGTGGCGCTGGTAAGGGATCTTTATATCCTGACGATGTCAAAGATCCTAGATTCGCAAGTTTAAAAATAGTCGATGAGAAGTATACCGTAGAAAACTTTTTTGAAAATTATGAAGTAATAAATATGAGAAATGATAAATCTCATTTGGGGTGCTCGATTGAAGAGAAAAGATAATATTTCCAAGTGATAAGTCGCTTATGCAAGATATTGACGGCACTCGGGCAAAAATAATGTTCCTCGGTACCCCAAAGATGAGAAGTGGTGGGTTGTTCCTCTAATTTTGAGCGGACCTTATATTGCAGGTTCTCATACACTCCCTGCGAATCTCGCAGACTATCGTCCTTGGGAATTTAAGTGGCCCGAGAAGGAAAAAGAGGTATATTTCCTATTTCAGGTTTGCTTTACGATATTTCCTTCCTCTTATATTTACTAGGCTTGAAAAATTTTCAGATTATCAAATTGAAAAAGAGTTATAGAAGACGTCCAAAGGCGAGTACTCTGGCGATACTCCGATCAATCACGGATGAAGTAAGAAATACTTTCTTTTGTTATTTTTAACAATATTGTTGCCTCTGTTTCTTATCTTCATTCGTGTGCGAAGGTTGGCGTTGAAGAAATTGACATTCCTGAAGCTGCGAAGGTTAAAGGCAAGAATAAAATGACTCTTCACAAGGATAAATCTTCTGCTCCATCTTCTAAAAAACGGAAAATCCATCCCTCTTCTCGTTCTAGTTCCCAAACCAGCGAGAGTTCTGACGAAGATGAAAATGAGGTTGATACTTCTTATGCAAAGGAAAATCATTCGGTCGAATCTGCTATGGCGCAATTGTCTAGTGTCTTCTCCGATTCTATGCAAGGATTGGGAGATTATCATTTATCTGCTACTTGCGAAGCTCTCGCTAAGATTTGCGATGCTCCCCTGCTAGTGGATAATGACTCTTTCCGCGGAGTTTCTCGAACAATGACTCCCAGTCTCTTAAATGCACTCAGTGCCTTGGTATGTTCATATTTCTTTATTTCTCTGTAATTTTGATTATAAACCTTATCTTAACAATTTCTTTACCTTCCTTTATAGTCTGGGAGAGCTTCCTTTGTTGTTGCCTCAGACCTCGAGAAAAGACACAACAATCTTGAAAAGAAAAATCTTCAACTTAAAGAGAAGAACAAAGAACTAGAAACTGAAGTTGCGACATCTCGCAAGAAGGATGAGAAAATTCAACAGTTGGAAGTTGAGTCTTCTTCCCAAAAGGACAAAATATCCACTCTTCAAAGTGCTAATCAGCAACTTTATGGTATAACACCCTCCTCTTTTCTTCATTTCTACTTTGCCATTTATTTTTCTTTGCCTGACTTATCATTTTCGCAGACGTTTATAATCTTTCTGATGAAGCCATCCTTCTCCATTCATTCCCTGAACCTATGGATGATGATGCTCTTCTCGCTCATCTCAATGAATCTTTAAGTAGTTCTTCAAACAAGATTAATTCTCTCTCATTAAATGAACTTCGAACCAAATTTCATCTTTTAGAAATTGAACATAGGTATAGTTTAGGTTTAGCCAACCGATTTAAACGTTTATATCTTGACTCCCAGGAGAGTAATAATATTCTAAGGAAAAAGATTAGCAGCCTCATAGATGATAAGGATCGCATTGCTAATAAAGGTGCACAAGCATTAGAAAAATTCCAAAAAACTATTCTTGAAGTCCAAATTGAACGAGATGAATCCCTTCGCCAAAATGCCATACTTAATGAGCGAGAAAATCAAATTCGTTCACTTCTTGTCATAAATAATGATGATGAATTCGCTTGGGCTGCGAAGGTTCTAGATAACGCCGTAAATAACTTAGGTGTTAGCGTCGGTCTTCATCTTGAGCATACCGCCTTGGTTAAAGATATGATTTACGACGAGAGAAGGTTGTTTGCTGTTCTTCATTATTTTTCCGCTTCTTTTTTATGAAACTGTTATCAAGCTGCTAACTCATTGTCATTTGTTCGCAGAGTCTGAGAAGAGATTTCAAACTAGAATCAAGGAACTTGAATCTGATAAAGCACAACTTGCAAAAGACTTCTCTCTTCGCAATGACAAATATTCTAAGATGAAGAAGCAACTACAAACTACTGTGGCGAATTTCAATAATGATGATGTTCGTTTTCACAACCAAACTATTGAAAAAATTTGCAATGACCACAATATTCCTCTTTCTTCATATCCTTGTCTTCTCGATGAAATTCCTGAAAATATGCCTTGCTCAGATGTCTCTGATAGTGATGTAAGCAAAGAAGAGGAATCTGATAAAGAATCTGATGAAGAAGAAGAATAAGTTGAAAGATTGTTCTATTTTCCTTTTTCTCTTCCTGTGATACTTGTACATTTATCCTTCTAACCTTCCATTTTGTAATCTCTTCTTCAGTAAATCTATCATATGAAAATAAATAACAAGTTTTTATTCTAATCATTCCCATACTTGCCTCTCGTTATTTATTTTCACATGAGAGAAATTAAGTCGATAATCTTTAAGTAATAATACTTCTTAATTTCATAACTAACATTTGCTTTGATTCTCCACAAATAAGTTAAGAAATATAGTCGTATTCGCGAGCTTGTTTGCTTACTCAATTTCTTGTGTTGAAATTCATCATTGCGACAAAATCGCAGGACGTCGTTACATTTTCATGTAATGACCCATTGATCTTGTCTTATCATTGTTTGTGTGTGGTCTTATTTTGCCTTCCTAGTTAAAGGTCTTATTTTGCCACCCCTCATTTTGCATCAATATGACAGGTCTAAATATTCTTGCGAACATAAAGTCCCATGACATTGATGTCTTGCGACAAAATCGCGGGACGTCGTTACACTTTCATGTAACGACCCATTGATCTTGTCTTATCATTTCTTTAGTATTTTTGCCTCTGCAAGATATTTCATTTGCGACAATATGATAGACCTAAATATTCTTGCGAATATAAAGCCCCATGACATTGCCGTCTTGTGACACTTATCAGCTCCCTAATGGAGGGTGCCGCCCTTATCATCTCCCTGGTTGCCCCTTCAAGGAGGCGTACATCGGCCATACAAGACTAGCTCCTCCCATCCGGTCTTAACAACAACCGTTGTTTTCGCAGCCTCTTATCCCTTATACCTATAGGGTTTATGGTTACGAGACGCACCCTAAGTGGAGTTTTCTTGGGCCGAGTGCGGCATGTGCCAAGACTTGCCAAGAATGGCCGAGACACTTCAAATGTCCCGGCACTCTTGGCTCAACCGTGTACCTCGGCGCCTTGAGCATACACTCGACTCCTTGGAAAAGACCCTCGGGTGTCCAACCGGGTATAACCTTATATATATAGTTGGAAATCCAAGGTATCTCTCCCGGATAGGCTTTCATGGGCCCCAAATTTTCATGACTCGGAGTTCCGGGGGCGGTGTAACCTTTTCCCCGAGCCATGTCAAGAGATACCCCCTTATATGACGCACTTTAGGTCTTACATTTGCCTCTTGCAAAATATCATTCGCGAACTAGGGTGTACGCCATAAAGGTTCGTCCCATTCACTCACTCTTTCATTTTTGTTAATTCATTCAATCATTCATTTTTGGTATTTTGTTTGCGAAGCTATCGCATAATCTTGCTTTGTTTGTTGTAATCTCATTTCAATTCTTCAATCAAATTTTCATACATTCTTGATGGCGAGATTCTCGCGCATTTCTTCTTCAATTATTATTTCTTCCTCTTACTCTTGATATGCCTTTGTCATTGATTTTGATAATAATGATTATTCATTTCTTACACTTTTTGCTCCTGCTGCTCTCTCCTCTGCATCATTCAAACCTCTTAATGAGTCCTTTCCATCATAATTTTCAATCTGTTTTCATGCACTTGCTTCGCAATGTATCTACACCTCTTGTTTCTATGGTATCCACCATCAACCTTTCTCTTCTTTGTTTATCTTTTATATTTTGCTTCCAGCCCTTTCTTTTTGCAGCTCTTTCCTCGCAACTCTCCACATCAATCTCATAACATTTTTGTCCTTCCATCCAGTCTCCCTTTATAACTCCAACACCATTCCCATACCGATAAATGGCTTTCATTGCTAGGATGAGGAAACTTTATACACTATTCTGATGATAAGTCGACGCTTCCCTTGTACACCCTTTATTTTATGAAATCTTGAATTTCATGCAACCATGGCCTTCCGATCAATGCATTATAAGGGGATTCCACATCGACTACATTTTAAATGGTCCTTAACAAAATTTCGAGTTGATAATCCTTGCAAGGGTATTCTCATATGAACTTCTCCTTTAGGCTTATTCGTTCGCAAGGGTAAATCTTCCTCGTGCCATTGAAACCGTATATTTTATACGTCGAAGGTATCAACTCTTCATCCTTCCCACCCATAGTCTTGTAAGTATGGTAAAAAGGATGTTTACTTGAGCTCCCTCTTAACGTATCAATTAAGATTCTATTGATCGCCTTCTTCTCGCCACCTCAATCAATCTCTAAGAATTTTCTTAAAGGATCTTCAATCCAAATATCATCTCTTGCTTCATCATCTTCGCCATCTACGGTTTTGGATTAATTTCCAATTTTACGACCAATGGGCTATCATGCGTCTCTCTGCCTTCAAGAATCTCTTCTGCAGTGAAAGAAATAATCTGCATTTGCCATTCTTTTAACTGCGATGTCTTCGCGATGTTCATCACTTCTCTATTATCAGCATCCCTCGCAAAAACCTTACTGAGAACATTATCATGAAAATCTTCAATTGTTCGGTATGAATGTACAATGGAGTTGCAAAACAAATTTTTAGCTTTCGCTCCAACTTCTATTACGAATGTTTCTTTCCCCTTTCTTGAGTTTGTCCTGTGCATTTAAGGCGGTGGTGGTAATGGTTGAACTTTCTCTTCACTTTTTAGAAAATGATTCAACTTTCCTTGGTCAATCATTCTGAGGATGATTCTTTTTATATTTCTGCAGTCATTTGTTAGGTGTCCATGAAAGCGGTGGTAAGAACAGAACTCGTGACTTCTATCACTTGGTGGTGGCTCATTCCCCATGTTCCATGGTGCAGGTATGTTTTCCATCAAGAGTATAGCTTCCCATATTTTTTCCACACTAGTATTTAGTGGTGGCATTTTGATCTCCTCCCATACTACTCTGTGACTTCGCTGCCCTCCATGATAATTCTGCCTTCGACCTCCATAAGTTTCTTGCGGATGATCAAGTCTTTGAATTTTGTTATTGCCGCCACGGTTGTAGTAGTTCCTTTCTCTTTCAAATTCTTCCTGATCACGGCTTCCCATAGCTACTATCTTTGGCTGTCCATCATCTATTATCCTTTCTTGTTGCCCTTGCGAAGTGCTCGCTCTTTGTGTTTATCAATTTGGGTAATAAGCTTGCATTCGACATTTGAATTTGTATTCGCAACTGTATGATTCCATCTCATTTTGCCTTTCCTCTAGAGCAATATATTCCTCCTGGAGTTCTCGCAACTCAGTCATTGTAATTGTATTCTTGACTCTAAAAATTTGAATATATAAAAAATTGGTCGCGAACATAGCGTTTATGAATGATAGAATAAGATATCTTTCATCCACTCGTCCAGCCATTTCGCTACACATTGTCTTCCATCTCACAGTTAAGTGTCTCAAACTTTCGCCAACTCTTTGTTTCAGCCCAAATACGTCTTCAATTCCTGGTCACGAGGAGTTGTTACTTATATATGCCCCTAAGAATATAGCTTGTAAATGGTTGAATGATGTGATTGTGTTTCTTGGCAAACCCTCAAACCATTTTAGTGCTTCTCCTGTTAAACTTGATGCAAAATATTTGCACAATATGGCATCATGATTTTCCCATTGTAACATACATCTCACATACGCTTTGATGTGTTGTATTGCACAAGTTGTTCCATCAAAAATGCTGGTTAACGCGGGTAAATTGCACTTTGGGGGTATTCCTCCTAACTGCACCTCTAGTGTAAAGGGGGTTTTCGCAGCCTCTTCGATGGCCTCATCCAATTGTCTTCTTCCTCCTCCCCTTCTATTGTTCAACATTCCTCTCATCTCTGCCAACTCTCTCAAGATTTGTTCATTTACATCAGGTTTCGAATTTATTGGTCTTTTTAGTTCTGCCTCTCTCCTTCTACGTTCATGTCTACATTGATTTTCTTGTTCTTCATTTTCTTCTCTTCTTTCTCTGCGACCTTCTCCTTCATCTCGTTCACAAATTCGCACACCGTTATATCTATCATTTTCTCTTCTTGGTTGTCTATCAGTTCTCCTTTGTATTCTTTCATATTCTTCATTGATATTTTCATTGTTGCGATTTTGCTCGCGTCTTCTTTCTCGATTGTCATGATTGTTCTGCCGAATTGCTTCCTCCAATTCCCGTTCTTCAATTTCTACTCTTAATCTTTCCCTTTCGCAAGCTAGACGCGCTTGTTCAATATAATGTTTTTCGATGTCATCTTCAATCTCCTTTTGTTTCCTCCGTGTTTCTCTCCCATGCAGTATTCTTCTTCCTTCTTCCCCGATTTTCTTCACCAATTGGATTATTCTGCCCTTGACGCGCCTATTTTCTTGATTTCCGTCATTTTGGCCATTCTCAGAATTTCGGGACGTGGAATATAACGATCTTCTACCACTTCTCTTCTCTCGCAACATCCTTCACCGAGATTTGGCTCTCTTTCTAGATCTTCTTCATTAACATTTTCTACGGGTAATGTTCTCCTCATATCTTCTCTAACCGATCCTGATCTTGACCTGGTATTACTTCTCGACCTTCTATTTTGCAACCTCATATTTTCCATTCTTAACTCATGGTTTTGCCTTGTTAAATTTGCACGTTCTTCCGCTTCTAACCGCCTTTCTTCATGTATTGTTTGTCTCAATGCTTCTAATGCTGCGATTTCTTCATTTCCATGAATTGTTTCTCCCATCTCTTCTCGATTTCTCTCCTCTTGTCCATTATTTATCAATTGTTGCACTTCTTCTCTTTCTTCCATAGAATCCGATCTCCATGTATGCACACTCACCCTATCATAATCTATTACTCTATTCGGTGCTGGTTGAATTTGACCTTCTTCTCTATCTCTTGCGTTTATTCTTGATGGTTCACCTACTTCATTTCTCCTTTCTCCAGCTAACCTCCTGCTCCTTCTAACAGTTGTTGGTTGTTCTGATGTATTCCTTCTTCTAGCCATTTCTCAATTTCAGTAATTTGTTGAAAATTATATGAAATTTCTTTCTTGTTACTCCTGATTCTTTCGATTCACAAGGTTGATCTCTACTCACTCCCTGTTTCTAGCGCCAATATGTAGTTACAGGAAATCCTACACTACACCCCTCACTAGAATATACACAATTAAGTCATTTTAAGATGAATGATTATGATTTCTATTGATTGAATACTTGAATCTTTACAATATGAAATAGAAATGAGTTATAGAATTACAATCACTCTAAAACTTTCTCTCTCCTAAAGACTTGCTTAACAATTCAAAAAGAACTCTCTCTTCAACAGACTTACTCAACCCTTTATATAGGGTAGTACACAGTGGATGATAGCTAAGCTGTCCTTTATTTTCGGGAATTACCTGCGATATATCGCAAGTGCACATGTATTACTCCTCGCGACACTCCTGAATTTCTCTAAGTCTTCATATCTTCCTCGTTTTCTGGCTGTCGTCATTCATTGCGTCATTTATTTTACTTCCCTGCGACTCCCTCGCAATGTCGTCATTTATTAATCTCGCGAAGTATTGATGTCGTGATATTCTGATCCTACACCGTGTCTTCACCAGTTTCCGTCTCAAGTTCAGAACTGGCTTCGCTCTGTGATATCGCGGCTTAGACACTCTTCAAAAAAAAAAAAAGAGAGAAGGAAGAAGAAGAACATGGAGAAGACTCACTGATTCTCTTTCAGACCGACTAGAGGAAGATTCGGCACTACTATCAGAAGAACTACTCTCGCCATCTCTGGACTCTGAGCTTTCATCCTTCTTGGGTTCTCCATCGCCGCGAACAGGCTCAGCACCGCCACCCTCCGTCTCGGGAAGGGTCGTTTTCTGATAACTTGCAAGCTTGGTAAAGGCATTCACGCTGCCGAGACCCTGGATGAGATGCAAAGGCGGATACTCAGAAAGGAAAACAAGGATATGCACGATCTAACTAAAGTCAAGAGGAAAATCATACGTACCCGCATATTGGAAGAACTAAAAGTCGGTAGAGCTGCGGAACCTGACTGGAAACCGCCTGCACGATTTTTAGACCTTCGCTCCTTCGCTTGGGGACTGTCCGCGTCCGGACCGACGGATTTTCTTTTGGCTAAAGAAGTATCCCTCAACAACGGATGCTTTGCTAAAATCGCGGCAGAAGGCCTACCACGGGTGTTCTCCACTACGAGCTTCACAAATTCCTGGATGACAAGGAATTCACTCTGCCAGAACGTGTTATACTTGGAAGTAGTCGAAGGATTTCGTTTCGAAAGCAAGAAAGAGAGACTTTTGCCCGACACGAGAACACTAGCATCGAGAACGTCCGGAAGTGAGTCCTCTGGAGTTACCAGCTGACGAACGAGAGGGATCCCTTGGTCGAAACCCATATGCCGAGCTTCCCGATCAATATTGTAGGAGACTGCCTGACACGATCCTCGAAAGAAAGACGGTATATAACCAGGCGTACAACTTCGCATGAATACAACCTCGCCGACGACCAGGTTCCCTTCGTCAGAAAGCAAAGACATGTTTGGAGCAGAAGCAAAAGTATTAACCTGGACTATGGATGTACACACTGGGGCCCATGGACGAAAATTAACAATGCACGAATTATCGAGGAAATCAGCCAGGTTTGAGCCAGCTCTTGGACGCCTATTCGACCAGCGAAGTATTCTCGAGCCACCCCAAGGTGCGTGGAGTGAAGCCAATGGTTTAGGAGTGTATTTTTCAAAATGCTCCGATAGCCACGCCTGGAGAAAAGCAACGTGAACATACGAGTCCACTTTCATGTAACCATTTGAAGCGCGCATGTCCATAGCCAGATGATCCAAGTGCGTGTACAGAGAACCGAGAAACAAGCCACCAATGGGGAGAACGACTCCTTTCGCCAATCTTATATCAAAATTGATGAGTTCCGGCCTTATCTCCTTTTTACCAGAGCCATCATCGAAAACATCCCGGGACAACCAAAGAGCCAAGAATACCGCGACATGGAGTGTACTATTCTTTTGATCCGGTGCCAGCTCATCGGGAAACCATTGAGACATCCACCAGATATAGAAACACTTCATCTCATTCTCTTTTCGAACAAACCCTTTCGACTTCGCAACCAGGGTGACACGCATTTTTTCTTCATCATCTGACAGCTTGATGTTAAGGTTTCCTGTCATGGGAAGATTCAGCAGGATGGCCACACTTTCTAAGGATATAGTCATTTCTCCCCACCTTCATATGGCCGTGTGAGTATCCGGACACCACCTGGAGATGAAAGCAACCAAGCACGGGATATCTTTCCTAATTTGAGGTGATGCAGAAGCCGCGACAGCATCAATGATTTGCGCCTTGGTCAAACTATCTCTTACACAATCTTAAATTATCATAAATTGCATCCATTCATCAAAGGAACGCAATGGACTCACCGAGATTTTGAAATCAATAAGAGAGGGGGAATACTCTTTCCTCTGAAGACAAAACCGTATTACATTTCCGGGCGGAACCGACCGATCCCCTCCCTCACTCTCCGGACCGGTCAGAAGAATCGGCGCATATTTAAGATGACTTCTCCTGGCAGAAACTATCGTGAAGAATTCATCAGCCACGTTTGTCTTGGAATTACCAACATCCTTTGGTATGGCAGAAATTGTTGACATCCTAACGAAAATTCTCTTACGCTGCTTTCGTCCTCCGAGATAACTACAATGGAGCAATACGAGGAGAAATTATTACAAAAAGTGCATGGAAATTATTTTATCTGACGCAGGGGAGCCGTCCCGGACGCAAACCAATTGGTTCAAAAATCATTTGACACATACGCGAAGAAATGGGGACTGACAGACTCTGCATCGCCACTTTATGCAGTAGGAAATTCACGCCCGGCCAAGTAGGTGCGCCTCACCACGGGAACCATGCACATGGCCACACCAAAAAAAAAACAAAATAAAAAAAGGGGGGGGGAACCCTAAAAGCTAGATTTTCGCAAGAAGGGAGTAACAATGCTCGTGCACACCTACTTCGCACAGTAATTGAGACGGTCAACATTGCTACGGTAGTCACGCCTAAATACTACTATGAGCTCGTGCAAAATATACCTACGGCCGAATTCACGCCAACACAGAAGGCCAACACTTTCTACAAGGTCATGAAAAAGGTACGCCCACAACAAGGGTTCGCACCAACACAAGAAAGCAAAAGGAAGCAAGTTAAAGAGGAAGCGCCAGAAGACATACCTAGTCCGCTCGTCCTCTTCACTGTTACCACACAACAAGTGCAAAAAAATATATGATGGAGGCGTGAAGTAAAGGGAGAGGCCGGCCTCCCTTTTATAGACGTGATGCTTGGGAGTTTGAATAAGGAAAGGACTTCTTATTCGAGTCAAGTAAGGAAAAGAGGCAACTTGGCCCGTGAAAATAAATCACCAAGCCGTCCGCGCCATGCCTTGGCCCCACCACGCCAAGCCATCCGTGCCATGCCTTGGCCCTACCACGCCAAGCCATCCGTACACGCCTCGCCTTACCAAACCACGCCTCACCTTGGCCCACCGCGCCAAGCAGTTCATCCACGCCTTACCTCACCGAACCGCGCCTTACCAAACCACGCCTCACCTTGGCCCACCGCGCCAAGCAGTCCATGCACGCCTTGCCTCACCGGACCGCGCCTTACTGTGACCGCACCAGCACCAACTCGCCGAGCCAGCGTTATGACGTTTTCCAAACCCAGCCAAGATGGTGAGTGACAAGACTAAACCGACGATTCTCATCTCACCACTTCACGTTCTACACCGCAAATAGAAACTATACGAGGCCAACAACACGGGAAGCACAAACTCTCTTCACCTCTCGAAAAAGGTTAGTCGGACCTTCCTGACCATCTTATCACGGCTTGTTGTTTCGATTTCCTGTCCTAGCCTATCACCATCTTATGCTTACCTCGCAACGAAGCACCCGATCCGAGCTAAGCAGGGGACTTAATATTGATGTTGGTTTTTAGCTTAGGGTTAAAATCGTAAAACCCTAGCCAGACAGTGACGTCACAAGACTTAAACGCATTTATTGAACCCTTTAATATGTCTGCGAGAAAATTACCAGGGTACCTTTTTTCTAATTAATTACTAATTAGGGTTTCGATAGGCCAAAACCCTAATTCCCATGCCACATGTGCCAATGGAAAACCGTGCCAGCCACACCTGCCGTGCCAAGGCATGCCAACCATGCTAGCTGCTCCCCTGTGCCAATGGCAAACCGTGCCAGCCATACCTACCGCGCCAAGGCATGCCAACCATGCTAGCCGCACCCCTGTGCCAATGGCAAACCGTGCTAGCCACACCCACTGCGCCAAGGCATGCCAACCATGCTAGCCGCACCCCTGTGCCAATAGCAAAACTGTGCCAGCCACACCTACCGCGCCAAGGCATGCCAACCAGGCTTGCCGTTCCTACACGCCATGCACAATGCTGGTTGCAAAAACAAAGGCCTGCAACAATCAACGACCATCTTTCTATCACATGAGCAAATCCTAGCCGTCCAAGGTTACCAGACAACACATGGTAACCTTTGACCCAAAAACCTAGCTTGGTCACGCCAAACCCTTGGCCCCACATTCCAAGCCAAACCACACCTTGCCTTGGACCTAGCCATGCTAGCCGCACCATGCGCCCATGGCATGCCAAGCCAAGCCAAACCATTCACGCCAAACCCTTGGCCCCACCATGCCAAGCCAAACCGCACCTTGCCTTGGCCCTAGCCATGCTGGTCGCATCATGCGCCCATGGCATGCCAAGCCCTTGGCCCCGCCATGCCAAGCCAAACCATTCACGCCAAACCCTTGGCCCCACCATGCCAAGCCAAACCGTACCTTGCCTTGGCCCTAGCCATGCTGGCCGCACCATGCGCCCATGGCATGCCAAGCCCTTGGCCCCGCCATGCCAAGCCAAACCATTCACGCCAAACCCTTGGCCCCACATGCCGAGCCAAACCGCACCTTGCCTTGGCCCTAGCCATGCTAGCCGCGCCATGTTCCAACGGCATGCCAAACCCTTGGCCCCACCATGCCAAGCCAAACCGCACCATGCCAATTGCACCTAGCCACGCCACCATGCTGTCCTTCCCTACGCGGCTACCAAAACGAAGGTGTGCGACAATCAACGGCCCCCCTTCAATCCCATGAGCAAATCCTATCCATCCAAGTTTGGCCCGAAAACCTAAACCATGCCATGCCAACGGTATGCCAACCTAGGCGCGCCACCATGCTTGCCTTCCCTACGCGGCTACCAAAATGAAGGCGTGCGACAATCAACGGTCCCCCTTCAATCCCAAGAGCAAATCCTAGCCATCCAAGGTTACCATACAACGCATGGTAACCTTTGGCCTGAAAACCTAAGTTTGGCCACGCCAAACCATGCTATGCCAACGGCATGCCAACCTAGCCGTGCCACCATGCTGGCCTTCGCTACGCGGCTACCAAAACAATGTCGTGCGACAATCAACGGTCACCCTTCAATCCCAAGAGCAAATCCTAGCCGTCCAAGGTTACCAGACAACACATGGTAACCTTTGACCCAAAACCCTAGTTTGGTCACACCAACCTAGCCGCACCACCATGCTATGCCAATGGCATGCCAACCTAGCCGCGCCACCATGCTGGCCTTCCCTATGCGGCCACCAACAAATGAAAGCGTGCGACGATCAACCATTACCTTTCATCTTAAGATGAAAAATCTCGACCGTCGAAGGTCACCAAGCTAGCAAGTCTCCCAAGCTCGACTTGCCAAGCAACAACAATATACTACATGTTTTCTACAAAAAACATTCGAGACATCAACACATATCACAAAATGGGGAATCCTCTTTGGGTATTGGTTTGGCGGTCTACAACGTGCGACGTACACTACGCCCGTCATAAGGAAGTGTCATAAGGATGAGGCGGTTAGTAAATACAGGGAGTTAATGATGAAATGCTCTTTTATGGGACATCAATTCCATGCGTTAACGGTTTTATGGGACATCAATTCCATGCGTTAACGGTTTTATGGAACATCAATTCCATGCGTTAACGGTTTTATGGAACATCAATTCCATGCGTTAACTGTTACCACCTCCTCCCATTTACTCACCCATTTTTCAATTCCTTAATAAGACCAGAGTACGTTTCACTTCGACTTGTATAAATAGTTCTTACCTATTTCACCGAACAACAAGTTCGATCGGAGCATACACCACTCGAAAAACGTTTGCTAGCTTTCACATCTCGTTAGCTTCCCACTTTCTGATACAAGTCGTAACACAACTACTCTTCCAGAATCAACTATTCTGGTCTCATCACTTTCCTTGCTTCCCTCCCCAAAACCAACCCATTCTCCTCCACTTTGTGACATCTATAAGAAGAAATCAAGACTTAATCACTAACATTGTCAATGCGGAACTAACACCAACACCGAGTGGTTTAGGCCATTTCTTGGTTTAATATGTCTAATGCATGCCGGACTTGGAAAGCCTAGCTACAAATCAAGAACAACTTTATGAAGCTCATTAAGAAACTCAAATCGCAATATTAGATAGTTTGAAAACTCGATTGATCTCTCGAATCTAAAGTACACCAATCCCAAACAAAAACTATTTCTGCCGGTTTTGAGTACATTGTTTAGGGTTTAAATTCGTTTCTCACCCACACACCCGAAATTACCGAAATCATCAGAAACCATTTTCACCCACAAACACCTAGTCCGAGACATCTATAAGTAGACTAGAAATCAAGACTTATAGTTTTGATCACTAACATTGACAAACAAGCTTGAGATATCAACGCTTGCGAGTTCGACCGAGCACACCGATAGATGTACGCTCAATCGGGATAGTATAACACACCGAATTGTAGCTTTTTTGCGACGTAATGGTATTTCGTACATGCTTCATTATTAATGCTTGGAGGTTCGTGTTGCCTAGATGTACGCTCAATCGGGATAGAATAACGCTTGGAGGTTCGTGTTGCTCTGCTGAGAATAACAGTCAGTCGTCATGCCGCACCGGTAATGAGTACAGGAAATACAAGGCTGGTCATGCATTAATTAATAATGATGTAAATTCACAGGGTATATGGGATTGTTGCTACATGCTCCAACCTGGATGAATTTCGTGTATTTAATTCACAGAATACTGGGATTGTTGCCACATGCTCCATTCTAGGTGAATTAGTAAAGTGAAGAAGTATTCATCACTTTATCAGTGGCTATCCTTTGCAGGATGTCAGCGCATAAATTTGGTTTCATAATCTTAGCCATGAACTAAAATCCACCATCAATATTAAGTCCCCTGCCTAGCACATAATGGTTACACTATTGTGGGGTAGGCATTAGATGGTGACATATACAGATAAAACTTATGAGACAAAGTTAGATGTTACCAGGAGAGACGAGTCGTCTTGTCCTTGGAGCATGTCACGTTCAAGAGGCGTTCAGGCGAGCGTTCCCCTAGCATGATGTCGGTCTTGCCTGCTTCGATCGACCTTGCTATGCCTACTTCGGTCGAGAGCCTTCTTCGTGATTGTTCCCTTCGAGCGAGGGGATGGTGTGCCTGCTCAACGGGCTGTTGCGCCTACTTCGCTCGATCGTGGGACTCATCATGTGCCTGCTTGATCGAATGTGGGCTTGTTATGCCTGCCTTGCTCGAACGTGGGACCCACCACGTGCCTGCTTTGCTTGGGGCCGACTGTGCCTGCTTCGACCAATTTGGGGCTGGATGTGCCTGATCAAGTGGGAGCTATCGCGTGCATGCTTTGCCTGGGGCCGGCTGATGGATATTTTCAATGATGTTGTAGTAATAGGGGTTATCGTTCACTCGGACTTGACGAGATTGATTTTAAGAATTAATAAAAGAAAATAAAAGAAAAATATATACAAATATTGTCACGGGATGAAGAGTAACTAGGACGCAGGATTTCACTACTTTTCATATTCTTGTGGTTCAGTCATTAACTCTAGACAATATAGCTCAAACAAAAGCGATTTGTGACTCTAATTCCTTGCCAAAAATAGATTTCATAAAACATTATCTGTAAGTCGTAAGCATGACGCATCAAGAGTAATTTAAACTAAGCATGCGACATCAGACAAAATAACAAATAATTAATAGAAATCATAAAACAATTAAATCTATGTAAAAAGTCATATAAAGAAATAATTCATTTACCACAATCATGAAAAGTTGCTTCCTCCGTTGTCCCAGTGATGGGTCCTAGCTCCGCATATTGGAAACACGCTCAAAATATGATTTTATTGCTCAAAGGGTGATCACAATAATGAAATGGGAGAAAAACAATTAAAACCGGGTTTGTAACAATTATATTTGTTACAAACCGAACTCTTACAGACAATGATAAATATGAAGTGTCGCTTGCTGCTGTAGATCAGCGACCCACGTCTGGCAGTCGTTTATACTGTAAAATGAACGACTGTCCCTTGTGCGTCGTATGTTCTTGGTATTCTTCACAGCAGCAGAAAATGGCGATTCTGTGCAACTTGATTTTCTCGGCTCTGTAGTGTTCTAAACTGCTCCCAAACTCTCCATACCCCTCTGTGATTCTCTAAACTCGATTAAATACCCACAGCTTCTCCAAAATTTCTCGAGTAAATGCAAATAATTCTCTTCTTTACCCGAGAATAATATCTTACCATATTATGGGAATTATTCCATTTGAATCTCCTTCACGCGTCAATACTAGTCCACCTCCATCTGAACACGTTTTTGCACAAACCAGATAGTACCAAACACTCTCAGAACACACGCCAAAACTCAGTGAACATTGGAAACCATGTTACAGAGTAACACGAACCTCCAAGCACTATAATGAAACCATGTACGAAATACCCGTACAGGCTGACTCTCGGTGTGTTATACTAGCCCGATTGAGCCCCTCTCGGTGTGTTATACTAGCCCGATTGAGCATCCGGACTAACCGTATCAGTCCGAATATGATCTGATCGCAGTCATCCAACTCCATAAGCATGATTGGATGACCCCAGATCAATTCCATCACCCCCAAGCGGTATGGAATACCCACGGCCGACCCCGCATGGTCGGTCATTGGCCTAGCTTGCCAAGAAACCGTTCATACCAAGCATTAGGGACGGAAAACCCTAAATTAGGGTTTGCGGCATATTACATGTGTTGCAAAGCAGTCTCAACCATCCATCTTCGCAGGTATAGATGGAGGGTGTAGATGTAGATTCAAAGGGCCCAGAGCATGTCAACACGATCACCGTGGGCCCGCCTACACACTTGACCAATCGGTCAAGACCAACCATGCTTGGTTGCAACAAATTCGTACGCCCAAAGGGAGCATGGTCACACGGCTATGAAAGCCAAAATTAGGGTTTTAAGCCATCACGAGCGTCCATCTTCTCCGGCACGAATGGAGGGTCCCAGATTAGATTAAACAGGTTCGGTCATACCAGCATGACCACTGTGGGCCCATCTACATCCTCATGTGTTCGGCCAAGGCATATCATGCCTGGTTAATCCAAAACGTGCGCCTAAACTAGCGTGGCCACGCCTCCCAAACCACAAACTGATCTCGACCGCTCAACTTAGCCGGACGATTTGGGTGGCTCGGATCACGTTTTAATGGGATATTCAGGTATAGGCGTGAACACCAGCCTACCATCTTCACGTCAAACCAATCGGCCAAGACCGACCAAGTTAGGTCGTCTTGGAACGCATGCCGGAAAAGAGCATGGTGCGCGGCCTTTTGCGGCATCAAATTCCTATTGCAAAATCGATCTCAACCACTCCTCTTTGCCGGTCAAATTGAGTGGCCTAGATCGCACCTTCATGAGATAGTGAGACATGGACGTGTACACCGGCATGCTATCTACATGCATGCCCGGTCGGTCCTCTCCGAAATCCTTCCCATGCTTGGTTTCGACCAAGGCAAGAGTGATGCTTGCGCGCCTCTTCAAAACCCTAATTTCATTAACGGTCGCGAGATGAGTGTCTCAAAGATCATCTCATCCGTCCAACTTCACCAGCCTAGTTATACAACCCTGGTCAGGAGTTAATTGGTCAGTGAGGCGTCATTACCCATCACTTTACCACACCATGATGCAGTACCTGCATAAAATACACACGGTACTTCACAAGTATCGACTTCCTGAATAACACAGTTATTCAATTTAGCATTACATGCTATCTTTCTTTCGTGGATCCACGATCCACACATTCCAGACATCAATCATGTCACAAACCGGGGATACATACGGGGTATTGGTGCGGCGGTTTACGGCGTGCGGCGTGCAACGCGCCATCACAAGAACGTGTCGGAAGTCATGGACGGTTAGAGATGAACAAGAGAAGTGGGCAAGACGGTCGTGTGTGGCACCGACGCACAACTCTACTACTCCATCACTCCACTTCCTCCACTTCCCACGAGAGACGTGAATAAGGCTCAATGACTTGTATAAATAGGTTCTCCGCCCTATTTCAAACAACAACACAAGTCCAGACGAGACAGAAAACCAAGTGTTAATACAAAACGTATTCAAACACCCAGAGCTTGCTTGCATCAATCACAAGCCTGCTCACCTTTATGTTACAAGTCATAAGCAAGCCAACACCTTCACAATCTCAACACCTTCTTCGCTTCCCTCCCTAAGATCAACCCCATCTCCTTCACTTTGTGACCGAAACAAGTCTGGAACGGCCATTTCTTGGTTTAGGCCGGACTTGCACAGATTGATCTCTCGAATCTACAAGCACTCACCGCTGATGCATTTGTTTAAGGTTTAGATTCATTCCTCATCCACACCCCAAATTACCAAATTCTGCAGGAATAGTTTTCACCCATAAACAATTGGCGACCACAGTTGGAGGTTGATCTCTCGGTTGTAAAGTCAATCTCTTCAATACCGTTCAATCAATTCTGAGATGGTTGGTCTTAGGACCGCTTCGACAGTCTCAAATCCTGATGGCTCCTCCAACGGAGATACCCCCCCTCCTAACGGTACATCCGACGGCATAATCAGAAGACTTCCAACATTAAGCGAACTAGCACGGGTACAGGAGATTCACACGAAGAACATGGAGCTAATCAAAGAAGCGGTAAACGGCATACTTGATCTCCTCATCAAGATGACGTCAGAAATGAGCATTCCGGAGATTTCTACACCGGGGACTAATTCCCCTCAGATCAACAGTTTTACTACGAACCGAAACCAAAGGGATCGGGAAGCGGCATCTCTAGTAGAAAGCTTGTGTGAACTCTTGCACCTCTCGAGGAATCAACGGGCAGAGACGTTTGCTGCAATTAATAAAATAGCTCGGGATGCACACCTGACTCCTTCTCGTCCAGAAGTCCTAGCTGCGTCGGAAATATCTGTAAACAATGTCACATTTACGGAAGATGACATGATGGCAGAGGAGGGTCACAACCGGGCCCTACATGTTACCGCACACATCAAGGGTTCGGAGTTCAAAAGGGCCCTCGTCGACACAGGAGCATCTTCGAACGTAATTACTCTCAAGACTCTCAAGACAGCCAAGGTTAGCCTATGCGAGATTGTACGACGGCCCACCACGATGACGGACTTCGAAGGAAATCAAACTTGCACATACGGGTATGTCAATCTGAACTTATCAGTAGGACCCGTTCAATCAAAAGCAAAGTTTGAGGTCATATAAAAAGAGCCGGACTACCATATGATACTGGGGAGACCATGGCTTCACGACAACAAGGTCATTCCCTCGACGTATCACCAGTGCCTGAAGACGATGCTAAACGAGAAAGTCATCCGCATTCCCGCATCATTGTCTCCGTATGCACCAATATGCGGAGTGGAGCTGTTCGAGCCAAAAGGTACCACACAGGGAGGATCAGACAAAGTCCTGTGCACCCCACTACCCACGTGGGCTTCAATCAAGGAAGGAGACCGACTTACACCACTGGAGGCCAAACACTACAAAGACACGTTACGTAATGAGGCGTCCATCTCTATCCCAAGTGAGACTCCAACTCATGCTCACACCAAAAGGGGACGCACTTTCGAGGTGAGAAGTGATCGAAGGGGAGAACAATATACCGGCGCATTGTTAGCAATTAGCGGAGAGACTGGAACCCGGCCTCTCCGCCCAATTGAATGCTTTGCAAGAATGATGAAACACAAGATGAGGTACCGGACGCCCAAAAGAAACTACAAGATGGAACCAACTCCACAACCGACGAGCTCGAGAGCTGTGACATCGGGAATGAAGAATCTCCCGGGCCGGTCTCTATCGGTTCGACTCTATCCACAAACGAACGTACGAGTCTTGTTCAACTACTCAAGGATTACCAAGACGTGTTCGCTGGACATACGAGGAAATGCAGTCGGATGAAAAATTGGTCACCCATCACTTACATGTCATACCCGGATCCAAGCCAATCAAGCAATCTCCGAGGCAATTCGGACATGAAGTAGAGGAACAAATCAAGAACGAAATTCGAAGTCAGCTAGGCTGCTGGCTTCATCGAGCCTATTCATCATCCAACCTGGTTAGCCAATGTGGTCCCGAAAAGAAGAAAAACGGACAGATCCGGTCTTTGCGTAGATTTCGAGAGACTTGAACAAGTGCTGCCCCAAGGACGACTTTCCTCTACCTAACATCGACATGTTAGTAGACGCCACCAGCGGACACGACATGTTCTCCTTCATGGATGGTTACAACGGATACAATCAGATAAGGATGTATGAGCACGATGCGAGTAAGACAACTTTCCGAACCCCTCTTGGTAATTTTTACTATACTGTTATGCCATTCGGTTTAAAGAACGCCGGCGCAACGTACCAACGTGCTATGACGGCAATATTCCACGACATGATGCATAAACAAGTAGAAGACTATGTAGATGATATCGTGGTCAAGTCAAGGGCTCGAGCAGATCACACTAACGTCTTACGGCAAGTATTTGAGAGGTGTCGGGAATACAAGTTAAAGATGAATCCTTTGAAATGCGCTTTCGGTGTCTCCTCAGGTAAATTTCTAGGATTCCAAGTGACTGCAAAAGGAATAAAGGTAGACCCGTCCAAGACTCAGGCTATCCTCACAATGCCGCCTCCCCGAACTGTGAAGGAGCTCCAGAGTTTCATGGGCAAGGTGAACTACATTCGACGTTTTATACCTGGTTTAGCCCAACTTACCGCCTCGTTCACCCCCTTATTGAATAAAGTAGCCAGCTTCGTTTGGACCGCAACTCAGCAAGAAGCTTTTCGAAAGATCCAACGAATACTATCATCTCCAGCCATCATGAAGTCTCCTGTACAAGGGAAGCCGTTGTGTCTTTACACTGCCTTCAGTGACACTGCAGTGGGGGCTCTACTCGCTCAGGAAGACGACGAGGGAATTGAACGTCCCATATACTATTTCAACCGAATATTGAGGGACGCTGAACTCAGATACCCCAGAGCAGAAAAGGCATGTTTAGCTTTGATCCATTCCATTCGAAGTTTAGGCATTACCTACTGTCTAATAGGGTGATACTCGTGTCTAAATCGGATCCTGCAAAGTTTTTACTTTCAAAGTCGATCCTGACCGGAAGGACAGGCAAATGGATTCTCCAAATGTCAGAGTTGGACATTACGTGTGCGTCACCTAGAGCTATCAAGGGTCAGGCAGTTGCAGACTTACTGGCAACATTTCCTGGAGAAGGCACTACAGAACTACATGAAGACCTCCCTGGAGAATTTCCATACGTTTCTGCTTTGGAGGAAGAAGTATGGCTCCTGTATTTTGATGGCTATGCTACCCCTAGCAGTAATACTGGAGGAGCGGGCGTGGTGTTAGTCTCTCCAACCGGAGAAGTATTTTCACATTCTTTCAAGTTAGACTTCGAATGCACCAACAACTCGGCAGAATATGAAGCTTTCCTCATAGGGCTTTCAATAGCTAAACAAGCAGGAGTCACGCGTCTGGAGATAAGAGGTGACTCCAAACTACTGGTAAACCATATGAATGGAGTATACGCATTGAAGGAAGTAACACTAGCTCCATACCGGTCAGAAGCACAAAAGTTATTAAATTATTTTGCCGATGCAACCATAATCCATGTTAGTCGCAAAGAACAATAAACATGCCGATTGTGCGGCAATATTGGCTTCCAAACTAAAGTTCGAAGGAGCGGAAGAAACCCCGACAAAGAAAGAGGAGAACCATAGAGTCGACATGGCTGTCACAATACAAAGACACCAGATCGATGATTGGCGAACTCCGATCATTCAGGAGCTCAACAACCCACTCTCCCAAGGAAAGGTCAGTCTCAAAACTCTGCAGAACTTCTTCATGCTTCATGGTATGTTGTACTATCGAAACCCGGATGGTTCTCTGTCGAGATGTCTTGGAGATGACGAAGCACAGCTACAACTGAGTCGTGTTCACAATGAAATTTGTGGGCAATCATTGGTGGTAACGCTTTACCGACGACTCCAGCGTCTGGGTTATTACTGGCCAGAGATGGAGACTCAATCCAGACTACTTCAGAAGTCCTGCTCAAATTGCCAAGGAACGCCGCACCAATCGGAGGTTTTTAGTGTGAATGACACTGGGGACTGGAGAGAGCCATACATCAACTATCTTCGTGATGGAGCAACTTCCGCCGATCAAAGGGATGCCATCAAGATAAAGCAAAAGGCCAAGCGATTCGTATACCACGAAGGGATCTGTCTGCAAGAGTTTTGGAGGTAATCTATTAAGATGTCTGGCTGGGTTAGAAATTCCAATCATTTTGAAGGAAACACACGAAGGGGAACATCAAGGGAAGAGGAAACTGTTCCTCCAGATACACGAGAAATATTACTGGCCGACCATGGAGGATGACGCGGCCGCTTTTGTTCAAAGCTGCCACAATTGTCAAATTCATGGAGACCTTGTTCACGCACCTTCCACCCCCTTGCACTCGATAAGCAGTCCGTGGCCATTCTACAGCTGGGGACTAGACATCATCGGGAAAATCAACCCGCCCTCATCGAAGCAACACGAGTACGTCATAACTGCAACGGAATACTTCACCAAATGGGTAGAAGCCATCCCAGTGCGAGGAACTACAGGAGCAACCATTGCGGCTTTCATTAAAGAACACATCATTTGTCGTTTCGGTATACCTAAGCAAATTATCACCGATAACGGCACTCCCTTCGCCAATAAACAGGTACGAGAGTTACTTGAGAGGTATGGCATTAAACAGGTTTTCTCCACCATCTACTATCCTCAGGGGAATGGACAGTGAAAGTACCAACAAGACGCCGATCCGGGATCATCGGTCGAATCTGTACATGACAATCCTAGAGAATGGCATGACCGATTACCAATGGCGTTATGGGCATACTGTACGTCACCTAGAAGCTCCATTGGGGTCTCCCCATATTCACTTGTTTACGGAGCGAGACGCAATTCTCCCAAACAGAAATCAAAATCCCATCGGCCAGATTACAACGATGACCGGGATCCATTGGGACGAGGATGAAGCCTCTAACTCTCGAATAGCGGAGTTAGACACTTTGGATTCCGGGAGAAACAAAGCGGAAGAACGTACTCGGATATACGAAACAGAATTTCCGGGGCATATAACAAGACCGTGAGACCACGTATTTTCAAAGTAGGAGATTTGGTCCTAAAAACGGCCAAGCATATCCAAAGAAGACATGTCTGCACCGAAATTCTCACCAAAATGGGAAGGTCCCTACAAGGTCACCAAGGCCTACAATACGAGGTTACTACAAGATCATTAAGGTGGACGGAGGAAGGCCGAAGCATCATCAATGGAAAGTGGCTCAAGGCATATCATGCACGACCACTATCCGCTGTGTCAACAATACGGGCATTTATTTTCATTACATGTTTGAATCCTCAATTATATTCGAGAGATGTGTCAATGAAAAAACTGTTTTACCAATCAAAAACCAATGCGGTTTATTTCGCAAAGACGTTCAAAAACTCTTGACATAAACATCATTAACAACAAAGGAATGAAGTTTAGAAGAGGCCGTCTAGAAGATTATAGTTCCTTGAGAGCATCATCTCCGTCTAGCGTGATATCTTTCTGTTCTTTTCTTCAAGTCCTGCACAACCTGCTCTACCTTCTCCAATTCTGCAGCCAGAGCCTTCTCCTCTTCCAAAATAGCCTTCGCAGCAGGAACAACATTTACAAGGATACCAGCTCGATCAACCTTGATGATATCAAGACGCTACCGCAACCAGCCCACGTTGAACTCCATGGATTCACAGGTAGATACCATATTCTCCCACTTTTCGAGGCTTGATTCAGCAACGTTGCGGATAGAAATACTCTCCATCTCAGCAATCATGGGAAGAAGGCAGTTTACCGCGGTGACCAAAGCAGAGGAACAGTGTCGGACCACGTTTCTGGTTGCGATATGGCCGTACCTCCTCCATAACTTTGTGTACAAAGGCACAAACTCCTTCCGCACCAGGAATCCACCGACATCTCGGTAGCTGGAGGATAAACATTTCATGCGAACATCGAATGAAAGACCTGCATTTGGATATTCATAAGATGAGATACCCAAGTCGGCGTCTTCAAGGTTCACGGGGGTGAATGTGTTTGAATTTGAAGGAAGAGAACTGGTTAAGTCATCATCATCGATAACCGTGACACATGTTCCGGTAGGGTATCTCTGCAAGAATAAAGGGATTATTTACTTGATCATTACGACGAACAAGCAATGGTTCAGAAAAGGAAAAAGAGACAAACCGGTATGATCTTCTTGACTCGGAGAACACGAGCATGGGATTGATCATGAAGCTCAGACGTTGGTCGTGCACGTTTAACGGAAGATCCTGGATGGTATGAAGAAGACGATCCACTGTTGTTCGACATGATGAGGAAACGGAGTTTACGTGGGAAAGCCCTATTGAAAAATCGCAAAAATGGTTCAAAACCTCTACACCCGCATATATCTTTGAAAACCCTAAAACGATTACGGCGCCCGATATGCGAGGATTCAACACCGACCAAGTCAGGCTTTCTTTTGAACCCTAATCAAGAATCATAAGAGCATTTGGATACGAGCAATTCAACCAACGGTGTGCAAGCACCCACGCCCAGGATCCCAGTAAAAAGAAGAATCATATTCCTGACTCAAACACCTAAGGGAGAAAGCCGGTTCATCAAAGGCACTGTGGTCACGCACGTATGGAGGATTGCCCACGGCCAGAATCCCTCCAGGTAGACTTCTTTTATTTTTTTCTCCTTACATTTGTATATGCCACCATCTCATGCCTACCACACAATAGTGTAACCATTATGTGCTAGGCAGGGGACTTAATGTTGATGGTGGGTTTTCATTTGAGGTTAAAATTGTAAAAACCAGAAAAATCATGCGCTGACATCTTGTAAAAGATAAAGCCATTTATAAGTGTTGGATACTCCCTCACTTAATTCACCAAGAATGGAGCATGTAGCAACAATCCCAGTCTGTGAATACATGAAATTCCTCCAAAGTTGGAAGCATGTAGCAACAATCCCATCCTGTGAATTTCATATCAGCCTTGTATTTCCAGTACTCATTATCAGTGTGGCATGACGACTGAGTGTTACTCTTACAGAGTAACACGAACCTCTAAGCACTATAATGAAACCATGTACGAAATACCCGTACAGGCTGACTCTCGGTGTGTTATACTAGCTCGATTGAGCCCCTCTCGGTGTGTTATACTAGCCCGATTGAGCATCCGGACTGACCGTATCGGTCCGGATATGATCTGATCGCAGTCATCCAACTCCATAAGCATGATTGGATGACCCCGCATCAATTCCATCACCCCCAAGCAGGTATGGAATACCCACGGCCGACCCCGCATGGTCGGTCATTGGCCTAGCTTGCCAAGAAACCGTTCATACCAAGCATTATGGACTAAAACCCTAAATTAGGGTTTGCGGCATATTACATGTGTTGCAAAGCAGTCTCAACCATCCATCTTCGCAGGTATAGATGGAGGGTGTAGATGTAGATTCAAAGGGCCCAGAGCATGTCAACACGATCACCGTGGGCCCGCCTACACACTTGACCAATCGGTCAAGACCAACCATGCTTGGTTGCAACAAATTCGTACGCCCAAAGGGAGCATGGTCACACGGCTATGAAAGCCAAAATTAGGGTTTCAAGCCATCACGAGCGTCCATCTTCTCCGGCACGAACGGAGGGTCCCAGATTAGATTAAACGAGTGTCCTGGTCATACCGGCATGACCACTGTGGGCCCATCTACCTCCTCATGTGTTCGGCCAAGGCATATCATGCCTGGTTAATCCAAAACATGCGCCTAAACTAGCGTGGCCACGCCTCCCAAACCACAAACTGATCTCGACCGCTCAACTTCGCCGGACGATTTGGGTGGCTCGGATCACGTTTTAATGGGATATTCAGGTATAGGCGTGAACACCAGCCTACCATCTTCACGTCAAACCAATCGGCCAAGACCGACCAAGTTAGGTCGTCTTGGAACGCACGCCGGAAAAGAGCATGGTGCGCGGCCTTTTGCGGCATCAAATTCCTATTGCAAAATCGATCTCAACCACTCCTCTTTGCCGGTCAAATTGAGTGGCCTAGATCGCACCTTCATGAGATAGTGAGACATGGACGTGTACACCGACATGCTATCTACATGCATGCCCGGTCGGTCCTCTCCGAAATCCTTCCCATGCTTGGTTTCGACCAAGGCAAGAGTGATGCTTGCGCGCCTCTTCAAAACCCTAATTTCATTAACGGTCGCAGATGAGTGTCTCAAAGATCATCTCATCCGTCCAACTTCACCAGCCTAGTTATACAACCCTGGTCAGGAGTTAATTGGTCAGTGAGGCGTCATTACCCATCACTTTACCACACCATGATGCGATACACATAAAATACACACGGTACTTCACAAGTATCGACTTCCCGAATAACGCAGTTTATTCAATTCAAAGATTACATGCTATCTTTATTTCGTGGATCCACGATCCACACATTTTAGACATCAATCATGTCACAAACCGGGGATACATACGGGGTATTGGTGCGGCGGTTTACGGCGTGCGGCGTGCAACGCGCCATCACAAGAACGTGTCGGGAAGTCATGGACGGTTAGAGATGAACAGGGAGAAGTGGGCAAGACCGGTCGTGTGGCACCGACGCACAACTCCACTACTCCATCACTCCACTTCCTCCACTTCCCATGAGAGACGTGAATAAGGCTCAATGACTTGTATAAATAGGTTCTCCGCCCTATTTCAAACAACAACACAAGTCCGGACGAGACAGAAAAACCAAGTGTTAATACAAAACGTATTCAAACACCCAGAGCTTGCTTGCATCAATCACAAGCCTCATCACCTTTATGTTACAAGTCATAAGCAAGCCAACACCTTCACAATCTCAACACCTTCTTCGCTTCCCTCCCTAAGATCAACCCCATCTCCTTCACTTTGTGACCGAAACAAGTCTGGAACGGCCATTTCTTGGTTTAGGCCGGACTTGCACAGATTGATCTCTCGAATCTACAAGCACTCACCGCGCAGTGCATTTGTTTAAGGTTTAGATTCATTCCTCATCCACACCCCAAATTACCAAATTCTGCAGGAATAGTTTTCACCCATAAATAATTAGTTAGTGCCAACCTTAATAAGCATAAGTTTCTAGTCTATGGAGTTTATTTATTGCAACTAAAAAGTTTCTCCCATACCCCCAAACTTAAATCTAACATTGTCCTCAATGTTCTAAAGATGAAATTAAAAGCATGAACAAGGAGAAACCGTTACCACTTGAAGAAAAGAGATAAGGAAAGATATTACCGTGTCGCATGAATATTGGGTTACCTCCCAAGAAGTGCTAAGTTTAAAGTCTTCAGCCAGACATTGGAAGAGATTAGTCACCTCGAAGAATCATAAAGCAGAAAGGAATAACTCACGGGTCATCTAGATCAAAAAGTGCTAACCACAAGAAGAGGAGACTGCAACAGACCAGGAAGATATCCAACACACCCTTATCTATTTTTAAGACCACTACATCTAGTTGTGGTTCGGGTTCAGGCTTTATAAAATGGTATAGATAACATATTTTCATGGGTTGCGTTTCCTCATGAGTTAGATCCGAATGTTCAGGTTCTAGAGTCTGGAAAAACTCAAATAAAAACTTAGAAGCACATAATAATAACCTGAATAATTGAGGATCCTCTAAGTCAATCATTTTTGACTTACACAGCTGACCACAATAAGATTGGTGGTCTTCCTTAAGCAAATGTGTCGACCCTAATATCCTAAAGTAATTAGGTTTAGTCTCAAAACTTAATAATTGACACATCTGAAACTTATACGTTCCCACAATTGGAAGGAAGGTTTTTGGTGGGAAAACAAAGTCAATCGTGGTATCATAGCCTGGGTTAACCACATCAACCAGAGGATGGGTTTCTAACAACTGAACTTCTTTCTGGACATTATTGGGTTCAGGATAACGTGTATGAAGATAATCTTGTAAAATGGTTGAGGCACATATGTCAAGTCCCAAGTGAGGGATCTCTGTAAGAGCTAAAGGTAAGGCACAAGGAGAATGATAATCACCCCCAAAATTAGAGTTTTGGGTGTCTCTAGATAGACTAGCTACAATTTCCCTAATTTCTAGATCATCGGAATCCTGAAAATGGTCAATGGCTTCTTCTAGGTTATACTCAGGTGATGCATCCTCACTCATATTTAAAATCTCTATGAGTTCATCTTCTTCGTCTAAGACTATTGTTTCTAAATCCTTGGACTCTAAAACAGTATTCTCAGGATAAACCCATTCCTCTAAACCATTATCGGCTTTGTAACTAGGAAATTCTACATCGTCTAAAACGGAGATACTTCTAGTCAAATCCTCATCCTTTTGAATAGGTGAATAATTATTAAAATTATTTGGATTTAAACCAGAAATATTACTATCATTATAAAGCTCAATTGGAGAAACAAATTCCTGATCACTATGCCTAAAAACTTCATATTCTTCATCAACACTTTCCATATCATGATCATCACTATAATAACATGAAAAAGATCGAACCTTATCTAAACAAGTAGTGTTACCAATTTTATCCTCGTCATCTTGATTATGCAAATAACTATCCTCATTTTTAAGGGTATTATTGGAAACACTGTATTGGAAATCAAGATTATTTCGAGCAATTCTTTCGTTCGTCTCATCTATCATCTTGAGGGATTCCTCTATAGAAAGTTTCCTTTCATCATAAACTAAGTTATTCATCTTAGCTAACTTACGTGTCGTCTCCTCTAATTTTCTGAGAGACTCTTCTAAAGGAGAAACATAAGAACTTTGCTCGTACGACCCGTGCGTGTGTGGATAGTAATTGGGCACATCATGGTATGAGCCATAACCTTGAAAAGGCTGATGTTCCTAACCACTATTCACACTATGGTCAAAGTAGTAACGTCCATTTTCAAACTCAGTCGGATAATCATTGTATTGGCTGTTATAATACCAGTTTGACATCCTAACTGCAAGGGAATTCTACACAAACACAAACAAGGCTGACTCGACCACAACAAACCTACTGATTTCTAGCAAACAAAAAGCATGATGGCTCCACTTAGATTGTTTCTAGACTAGCTTCTAATCCTTCGAAAGGGAATTCGTTACAATCTGAGCAAACCCCTCTGGATCAATCCGAGTCAAAGTAAGTTGAATCAAGGCGAGGGAAGCTGCGTGGAGCTTTGATACCCAAGGCCTCACCGCATTACAAGGCGGCGCAGTCACGCATTCAACTCACAGAAACCATCATGAACTTTGAAGTATGCTTAATAGAGTAACCAATATTTTTCGAACGACTTTCCTATTAAGCTCGTTACCCTATCGGTCTCGTTCTATTCAAAATTTTAAGCTTAGGTTCGTGTTTGGTTTTGTTTTCCTAAGGCGGGCAAGAAGAGAACGGTGATGAAATCCGAACCCTTATCTTGTATGGCCAGTCCTTGCCCTTTACTAGGAATTAAAACAGCCGTATTCAAGACCTCAACATATATGCATACAAAATCATCCAGGAAAACCCGCTGACAGGGGATTCGCGGGTGTTTAGAATTCTTACCTCCCGTTCCAGACGGGGGATGAACCGTTGAGGTCGACTCGGGCCACAACTCCTATGTCATGTACGAACCCGAGGGGCCGAGACAGTATCGTAACTGTCGTCCTTCCCTGTGCAGTTTATATTTAATTTAACCCTTCCTTAGGATTTAAAATTAATAATGTTCAATGTCCAAAAATAAAAAAAAATAAAAATATCCAAAAATATAAAAGATTACAAAAAAAAAGCCTATTTACAGTTTCTAAAAAAAAAAATATATCTAATAAAAATAAATTAACTATACACAAAAATATTCTTCTTTACTCCTTTGGATTTTCTCTCTTCTTTCTTTCTTTGGCTTCGCTTTACTTTTCAACACTTTCTCTTTTATATAAGCTCCGCACCAAGTCTGAAAGCAAATAGAAAAAAAACCAAAACGCGTAAAAAGGAACAAAATAATAAATAAAAAAAAAACCTAAAAACAAATCTATAAACAAGTCCGGGTCGGCGGCGCCAAAAATTGATGGATATTTTCAATGATGTTATAGTAATAGGGGTTATCGTTCACTCGGACTTGACGAGATTGATTTTAAGAATTAATAAAAGAAAAATATATACAAATATTGTCACAGGATGAAGAGTAACTAGGACGCATGATTTCACTACTTTTCATATTCTTGTGGTTCAGTCATTAACTCTAGACAATATAGCTCAAACAAAAGCAGTTGTGACTCTAATTCCTTGCCAAAAATAGATTTCATAAAACATTATCTGTAAGTCGTAAGCATGACGCATCAAGAGTAATTTAATCTAAGCATGCGACATCAGACAAAATAACAAATAATTAATAGAAATCATAAAACAATTAAATCTATGCAAAAAGTCATATAATGAATTAATTCATTTACCACAATCATGAAAAGTTGCTTCCTTCGTTGTCCCAGTGATGGGTTCTAGCTCCGCATATTGGAAACACGCTCAAAATATGATTTTATTGCTCAAAGGGTGATCACAATAATGAAATGGGAGAAAAACAATTAAAACCGGGTTTGTAACAATTATATTTGTTACAAACCGAACTGTTATAGACAATGATAAATATGAAGTGTCGCTTGCTGCTATAGATCTGCGACCCACGTCTGGCAGTCGTTTATACTGTAAAATGAACGACTGTCCCTTGTGCGTTGTATGTTCTTGGTGTTCTTCACAGCAGCAGAAAATGGCGATTCTCTGCAACTTGATTTTCTCGGCTCTGCAGTGTTCTAAACTGCTCCCAAACTCTCCATCCCCCTCTGTGATTCTCTAAACTCGATTAAATACCCACAGCTTCTCCAAAATTTCTCGAGTAAATGCAAATAATTCTGTTCTTTACCCGAGAATAATATCTTACCATATTATGGGAATTATTCCATTTGAATCTCCTTCACGCGTCAATACCAATCCACCTCCATCTGAACACGTTTTTGCACAAACCAGATAGTACCAAACACTCTCAGAACACACGCCAAAACTCAGTGAACATTGGAAACCCGTGAATATATCTTCTTCTCTGTGTTAACCCAAATCCACGTATTCAACCCAGCTTCTTCGAATCTGAAGGACTTACCAGTCCTGTTTGAGTTCAACAGGCCCAAACCAAGCAAATTCAGTGATTGAGTCTCGCTCAAACTCTTCAGAATTGCAAACAGAGCTTTCCGTTTGGGGATAAACCCGAGATTATGATTTTCTTCAACTCCACCATTATAGCCAATTCTGGTCGAAACCATTGATCATACAATGCCTGTTAGGCTTGATGAAGTCTTCCCATATAGTTCTAGCCATTGAGTCTCTCTATATCACGCACAAAAATCGAACTAAGAATCTGCCAGTGAAGAACAGAATTTTCCCGCCAAATTTTGTTTAAACGAAGAAGAAAGGGGGAGTCCCCTTATCCGAACTGGGGTGCGAATAGCAGGTGGTTACCCCTTATCATCTGGGTGCCCCTTAACCAATAGTGAGGGTCCGAATAACACGAGTCCTCCGGGGTGCTTTTTAACACTTTTTCGAGCCGAATTTTCCAAAAATGTTTATTCCCCAAAAATACCTACACACACATAAAACACCATAATAAGTACAAAATCGAGTGCCAACAATATATAGTATTGAGATCAAATTAGACACAAAAAATGTGTCTATCACCGGCGGTGCCTGCTTCGACCAATTTGGGGCTGGATGTGCCTGATCAAGTGGGAGCTGCCGTGTGCCTGCTTTGCTTGTGGCCGGCTGTGCCTGCTTCGACCAATTACCAAACCCGTTGCCTCACCCCAACACCAGACTTGCCCCTTGACCAACACCGGCCTTACTGATTTGACGAACCCTGACGAACATCGCTGCTTCGATCGACACCGGTCTTGTTTGCTAACGTGGCCCAATACCAGCCTTGTTCGCTGACGTGGTACAATACCAGCCTTGTGAAGTTGATCGGCCTTGACCAATACCGGTCTGACGTGACCCAATACCGTCCTACTTGCATGACGTGATATCAGTCTTGCTTGCGTGATGGGATATTAGCCTTGCGATCTCGACCAACACCGGCTTTGCGGACTTGACTAACACGACCTCGTTTGCTGGCCCAATACCAGCCTCGTGACCTGAGCAGTACCGGCCTTGTGACTTGATCAACACCGGCCTTGCTTTCTTTGCCCGTACAGTTTATGTGCTTGCTCGAGTGTCATCTTTGCTACTTCGACCAACATCGGTCTTGCCTTGACGAACACCGGTCTTGCTAACCAACATCGGTCTTCCCTTTGCTCGAACGTGGGATCTAGGCGTGCTTGCTTTGCCCAAACTGAACCTTGTATGTTCGAACGTGGTGTGGGTCCCGCTGAGAGCGTTGAAACATCTTCTGGAGCAAGCAAGTCCCGGAGAGCGTTGAAGCAACTTCTAGTGGGTGGAGCGTTGAAGCGGCTTATGCTGGAGAGAGTGTTGAAGAAGTTCTTGACTGGCGGTAAAGGAATTTCATGCCAAACCTCAGTCCCCAAGCGTGGTCTACGTGGCTCTATCTTGTATGCCAGATGGGTCTTTTGTACGTAATGGTCGTTGATATGGTGAAGCTCTGGATGGTATTAATCGACGAGCAACAACAGTTCTCGGCAGCAAACAGTGATCAGAAGAGGCTAGCAGGGAGAGGCGTGATAGATACGGACACGAACTTGGCAGTATTCATATAGTGGTAGAGCTCATCTCATTGTTAGAGGGATAAACTGGAACCGATGGCTTTCTTGACGGTTCTTCATGAAATAGAGAAGAGGGAGACAATCCCCTGCCCACGAGTATCCAGAGCTTTTGGACTTGATAGATGTTGTCACGCTAGGTTCATGAGGATGTCTTTGAGATAGGCAGTGCTAAGCAGTCCCAGTCATACTCCTTTGGTAACGCAACTAAATCTTCTACGGGAGACAAATTCTGAAAGCGTCTCTCATTGATGTAGTTACCATCGATCCAGATATGGAATATCTTGGACGTTGTTTCACCATTACTAGCGAGTCATGCATATGGTGCTTTGGAGTTGGAGTTGGCGATTTTGGACGCGCAGGATGTTGTATCTCGGTGGCTTTCCTCTTGTTGCTTCAAATAAACTGCTTATGGAAGGCTGAAGGTTGTATTGCCTGTTGGTGGGATGTATGCTTCCACGAACATCATGAGGCTCTTCATTACTGGAAGGCCTGGTTCTTTCCAGCAGGGTAGATGCTGTCGTAGATGAGCGTTCAACAGCTTCATGAAGTCCAGAGGATGACCAAAAGTGCAGATTCTCCAACATAACATGGTAGACATGCATCATCCTCTGATAGAGTGATTCGCCCAGATTCTTTCTCGACATGACACGCGGACATCGTTATCTTCTTGAGGCTGCTCCCTTGAGGTGTCGGCTTCAGTGGATCTGAAGATGTCCCATTCTCGCTCTTGTGCGGGCTGACATAATAGGCTAACCCTTTGTGATGATTCGAGATGACAATATTTGTTGAATCCTCTCAAACGCTTCTGTTGTAGTGTGATCCAGACGAAACTTGATCCTTTCTTCAGCAAGGGGTGAATGAAGCAAAAGTTCACCTTTCCCATGAAGTTTTGGAGCTCCTTCACAGTTCACGGCAGCGACATTGTGAGGATAGCTTGAGTCTTGGATTTTACTACTATATCATCCACGTAGTCTTCGACTTGCTTATGCATCATGTCGTGGAAGATTGCCGTCATCATAGACGTTGATACGTTGTGCCGGCGTTCTTTAAACCGAATGTCATAACAAAGATAGTAAAAATTGCCAAGAGGGGTTCGAAAGGCTGTCTTACTTGCATCGTGCTCATACATCCTTATCTGATTGTAGCCGCTGTAACCATCCATGAAAGAGAACATGCCGTGTCCGCTGGTGGAGTCTACTAACATGTCGATGTTAGTCAGAGGAAAGTCGTCCTTGGGGCAGCACTTGTTCAAGTCTCTGAAATCCACGCAGCACCGAATCTGTCCGTTTTTCTTCTTTACTGGGACCACATTAGCTAACCAGGTCGGGTGATGAATAGGTCTGATGAAGCCAACAACTAGCAACTTATGAATTTCGTTCTTGATTTGTTTTTCCACTTCGTGTCTGAATTGCCTCGGAGATTGCTTGATTGGCTTGGATCCAGGTATGACATGTAGGTGATTGATAGACGCATTTATGTGTCTAATTTGTCCTCAATGTTTCGTATTGTTAGTACTCGTTTTTGTCCTTATTATGGTATTTTGTGTGTTTGTAGGTATTTTTTGGAAATAAAGATTGTTGGAAAATTCGGCTCGAAAAGTTGCTCGGAACACCCCCGGAGGACATTTGCTATTCGGACTCCCACTGTGGATAAGGGGCACCCAATTACTAAGGGGCACACTAGCTTCTATTTACACCCCATTGGTGGGCAGCTGCTAAAGGGACACCGTATCCAGATAGGGGGACTCCCATTTCTTCCTCAAAATTTGGCGGGAAATTTCAGCTTCAAAATATCAGTTTTCTGCGTATTTTCTGGGCTACAATTGGACGTGATTTTGTGCGACTTTCTTGCGGTTCCGGTTTGGTGTTGACTTGTTAATGCAAAACAGAGCTGGTAATTCAGTTGAGCTCGAGAAAAAAAAGGAGGAATGCGTGGAACAGAGTACACAAGAATATCGGGTTTGCAATTCTTCTTTCCCGTGTTTGTTTGGATCGCTACTGAGGACGACGTGTGTATTTACTTGAGTCTTACTATAAATGAACGTGAAATAAGCGTGTTGGAGTGTGTGGAATTAACAGAAAATACGAAGAATAAATTGCAGGTGCGTGAAATAGTTTTAAAAGGAAAAAATATTATCCCGTGACTGTGGAGCTTTAAAGATAGAATTATATGGAGTAATGACGGGATATTTCAGTGCTGGGAGACTATTTAAACTATTGAGGGATAGTAGGAAGGGGGGAGGGAGAGAGTTTGGGAGCATTACAGAGCTCAGAACGTCGAGTTGCAGAATCACCATTTCTGCTGCTGCTGAAGAACACGAAGAACATAAGACGCACAACGGACCGTCATTTTATCTACAATGACAACGACACATCTGTGGGTCGTAGTTCAGAAGACAGTCTTAAAACTACAAAGAACAACAACACTTTACATTTATCGTTCTTCAGAATGGTGTTTGCAACAATTATAAACGTTGCAAACACCCGATTTTCATCATTTTCTCCTTTTCATCATTTGTAAACACCTTTTTGAGCAATGAAAAAATCCTTTGAGAGTGTTTTCACCATGCGGAGCTAGAACCCATCACTGGGACAACGGAGGAAGCTGTTTTGCACCCATGTGGTAATTCTATTTAATTCCTTTATGACTATTTGCACTATTATAATTGATTTATGATTTTTCTTGATTATTTGTGAATTTGTTAGATGTCACATGCTTAGTCTTAGGTACTTTAGATGTGTCATGCTTGTGAATTACATATAATTCTTTATAAAATCTACCTTGGCAAAGAATTAGAGTCGATGTTTGTTATTTTATGAGCTTTAATTGTCCGGAATTAATAGATGAACCGCATGAATGTGAGAATTGGTGGAATCCCGAGTCCCAGTAACTCTCTTCATCTTGTGACATAAATTGTATATTTTCTCTATTTTTCTTATTTTTCTTTATTAAATCCTAGAATCGATTTCAACAAGTCCGAGTGAACGACAACTCTACTTACCACTATCTAAAATTCGATTAATTTTTGGCGCCGCCGACGCGGACTTGTGTATAGATTTGTTTTTAGTTTTTTTTTTTAATTATTATTTTTGTTCTTTTTTACGCGTTTTGGTATTTCTGTTTGCTTTCAGATTTGGAGTGGAGCGAAAGAAAAATAGAAAGTGCTGAAAAGAAAAGCAAAGCCAAAATAGGAAAGAAAAGAGAGATCCGAAAGGAGTGAAGAACAAAATTTTGTATATAGTGTAATTATTTTTTTTTATTTTTTTTAGAAACTGTAATTAGGTAATTATTTTTGTAATTTTTATTTTTGGATTTTTTTATTTTTGGACTTTATTTTTGGACTATTGGACATTATTAATTTTAAACCCTAAGGAAGGGTTAGTTTAAATAAAAACTGCACAGGGAAGGACGACAGTTACGATACTGTCTCGGCCCCTCGGGTTCGCACACGACATAGGAGTCGTGGCCCGAGTCGACCTCAACGGTTCATGCCCCGTCTGGAACGGGAGGTAAGAATTCTAAACACCCGCGAATCCCCTATCAGCGGGTTTACTGGATGATTTTGTATGCATATATGTTGAGGTCTTGAATACGGCTTCTTTAATTTCCTAGTAAAGGGCAAGGACTGGCCATACAAGATAAGGGTTCGGATTTCATCACCGTTCTCTTCTTGCCCGCCTTAGGAAAACGAAACCAAACACGAACCTAAGCCTAAAATTTTGAATAGAACAAGACCGATAGGGTAACGAGCTTAATAGGAAAGTCATTCGAAAAATATTGGTTACTCTTTTAAGCATACTTAAAAGTTCATGATGGTTTCTGTGAGTTGAATGCGTGACTGCACCGCCTTGTAATGCGGTGAGGCCTTGGGTATCAAAGCTCCACGCAGCTTCACTCGCCTCTATTCAACTTACTTTTACTAAGATTGATTCCAGAGGGGTTTGCTCAGATTGTAACGAATTCCTTTTCGAAAGATTAGAAGCTGGTCTAGAAACAATCTAAGTGGAGCCATCATGCTTTTTGTTTGCTAGAAATCAGTAGGTTTGTTGTGGTCGAGTCAGCCTTGTTTGTGTTTGTGTAGAATTCCCTTGCAGTTAGGATGTCAAATTGGTATTACAATAGCCATCACAATGAATATGAATATCCAACTGAACAATATGGACATCACTCTTTTTATGACCATAGTGTGAATAGTGGTTGGGAACGCCAAACTTTTGAAGGTTATGGGTCATACCATGGTGAGCCCAATTACTATCCACACACCAATTGGTCATACGAGCAAAATTTCTCTCTGCTAGAGTCAACACGTAAGTTAGCTGAGTCGACACGTAAGTTCGCAGAAATGAATAACTTAGTTATGGACAAAGGAAATGCAACGAGTGAAATTTCTTTCCTAGATTCAATAAGGAAGTCATGTGAGTCGAGTCACGATACAATAAGGAAGTCATGTGAGTCAAGTCACAATACCATAATGAAGTCATATGAGTCGATTCGAAAGCTTTTGTTAGAGGCCCGTAACGGAACTCGCCGAGATAATCTTAGTGTTTCCAATAGTACCCCGAAAATGAGGATAGTTATTTACATAATCAAGATGACAGGATTAAATTAGTAACACTACTTGTCTAGATGAGGTTCAACCATTTTCATATTATTATAATGATGATTATGATGAGGATAGTGTTGATGAAGAATTTGAAATAAGTAGGCATAGTGATCAGGAATTTGTTACTCCAATTGAGCTTAATAATGATAATATTTCTAGTTCAAATCCAAATAATTTTAATAATTATTCACCTATTCAAAAGGATGAGGATTTGACTAGAGATACCCCGTTTTAGACGATGTAGTATTTCCTTTTGATTACGAAGCCAATGATGGTTTAGAGGAACGAGTATATTTTGAGTCTAGTGATTTAGAAACAATAGACTTAGAAAAAGAAAATGAACTCGTAGAGATAAGTGAGGATGTACCTGACTTAGAAGAATCAATTGACCATTTTCAGAATCGATGACCTTGAAATTAGGGAAGTTGTGACTAGTCTTTCTAGAGACACTGAAAACTCTAAGTTTGGGGGTGATTATCATTCTCCATGTGCTTTAATTCTTATAAAGGTCCCTAACTTGGGACTTGACATATGTGCCTCAACCATTTTAAAAGATTATCTTCATACACTTTTTCCTGAACCTAGTTGTGTCCATAAAGAAGTTCAGTTGTTAGAAACCCATCCTCTGGTTGATGTGGTTAACCCAGGCTACGATACCTCGATTGACTTTGTTTTCCCACCAAAAACTTTTTCTCCGATTGTGGGAACTTATGAAATTCAAATGTGTCAAATATTAAGTTTCGAGACTAAACCTAATTACTTTAGGAGATTAGGGTTGACACATTTGATTAAGAATGACCACCACCGTGGGTGAATCAGTGAGTCAAGTCCGATTGACTTAGAGGATCCCATTATTCGTGTTATTGTTATGTGCTTCTAAGTTCTTAATTGAGTATTTCCGGACTCTACAACTCGATCTTAAGAATCCTTCTTTTGAGGAAGTCCACCCATGAAAACATTTTATTTAGACCCTTTTATAGAGCTCGAACCCGAACCACAACTAGATGTAGTTGTCTTAAACAAAAAATAGATAAGGGTGTGTTGGATATATTCCTAGTCCATTGCGCTTTCCTCTTCTTGTGGTTAGCACTTTTTGATCCAGATGACCCGCAGATTATTCCGACTGTTGCTATATGATTCTTCGAGGTGACTAATCCTTTCCAATGTCTGGCTGAAGACTTTAAACTTAGCACTTTTTGGGAGGTAACCCATGCTCTTGCAACACGGTAATATTTTTCCTTAACTCTTTTCTTCAAGTGGTAACAGTTTCTCATTGTTCATGCTTTTAATTTCATCTTTAGAACATTGAGGACAATGTTAGATTTAAGTTTGGGGGTATGGGAGAAAGTTTTTAGTTGCAATAAATAAACTTCAGAGACTAGGAATTTATGCTTATTAAGGTTGGCACTAACTAATCTAAGTGGATGGGAACATCTTGGTTGTAGGAGTTGAGGAACCAATCTGATTAGATGGAAACATCTAGAAGAGTCTATTCATAAAAGCACAGAGCTCAGGTGTTAGAAAAGAAAACATGGTAGTTTCGCCATATCCTCGTGATGGAAACATCGAAAGAATCCTGATCACTTCTTTTTCTTTTTCTTTTTACCATTGCTAGGGTGAAATAGAGTGACTGAGATATAAAAAAAAAAAAAAAAAAAAAATTTGAGACCAGACCATCAGACCAACCGTAATAAATTCAATAAAGTCGACCACTGGAGCCCTTGTATATGCCAGTTGTGTTGACCTAAAGTTAGGATTATCGACCACCGTCCCCTTGTATATGCCAATTGGGTTGATATTAGTCGACCAGTATCTCGACCATTAGGATAGGTTCACCTTAGTCAACATCATCCATATTTTTCTCTACATCCATCTTCTTAATCTTTCCATGTGATTGGTTGACTCCGGGTTTATGATGTCCGAGAAACTATCCGAGAGAGCTCATTACTTTATATGAATTTTAGTATGCTTGAGTGCAAACTCGTGTACAACAATTGGAATTTCGCATCAGGGTACTTCCTCCTGTAGTAAATAAGTATGCCAACCAAGGAGATTCTTTAGTGCCTTCCAAGGTTCTGCGTTGATATCTAGGGTCTGGAGTAAAGGTTTTGTGGGTACACCTCTGGTAAACCCTCCGGAGACAACACTCCGCCACTAGGGCCACCTAGCGGTTTAACGGCTTGCTGCACGTGCTAAGTGTAGTCATTTTATTTTTTTAATAGTTTTGCTCGAGGACTAGCAAATAATAAGTTTGGGGGTATTTGATAGATGCATTTATGTGTCTAATTTGCCCTCATTGTTTCGTATTGTTAGTACTCGTTTTTGTCCTTATTATGGTATTTTGTGTGTTTGTAGGTATTTTTTTGGAAATAAAGATTGTTGGAAAATCCGGCTCGAAAAGTTGCTCGGAACACCCCCGGAGGACATTTGCTATTCGGACTCCCACTGTGGATAAGGGGCACCCAATTACTAAGGGGCACACTAGCTGCTATTTACACCTCATTGGTGGGCAGCTGCTAAAGGGACACCGTATCCAGATAGGGTGACTCCCCTTTCTTCCTCAAAATTTGACGGGAAATTTTAGCTTCAAAATATCATTTTTCTGCGTATTTTCTGGGCTACAATTGGACGTGATTTTATGAGACTTTCTTGCGGTTCCGGTTTGGTGTTGACTTGTTAATGCAAAAAGCTGGTAATTCAGTTAAGCTCGAGAAAAAAAAAGGAGGAATGCGTGGAACAGAGTACACAAGAATATCGGGTTTGCAATTCTTCTTTCCCGTGTTTGTTGTGACTGCTACCGAGGACGACGTGTGTATTTACTGAGTCTTACTATAAATGAACGTGAAATAAGCGTGTTGGAGTGTGTGGAATTAACAGAACATACGAAGAATAAATTGCAGGTGCGTGAAATAGTTTTAAAAGGAAAAAATATTATCTCGTGACTGTGGAGCTTTAAAGATAGAATTATATGGAGTAATGACGGGATATTTCGGTGCTGGGAGACTATTTAAACTATTGAGGGATACTACGAAGGGGGGGAGAGAGTTTGGGAGCATTACAGAGCACAGAACGTCGAGTTGCAGAATCACCATTTCTGCTGCTGCTGAAGAACACGAAGAACATAAGACGCACAGCGGACCGTCATTTTATCTACAGTGACAACGACACATCTGTGGGTCGTAGTTCAGAAGACAGTCTTAAGACTACAGCAACAACAACACTTTACATTTATCGTTCTCTGTAACAGTGTTTGCAACAATTATAAACGTTGCAAACACCCGATTTTCATCATTTTCTCCTTTTCATCATTTGTAAACACCTTTTTGAGCAATGAAAAAAATCCTTTGAGAGTGTTTTCACCATGCAGAGCTAGAACCCATCATTGGGACGACGGAGGAAGCTGTTTTGCACCCATGTGGTAATTATATTTAATTCCTTTATGACTATTTGCACTATTATAATTGATTTATGATTTTTCTTGATTATTTGTGAATTCGTTAGATGTCGCATGCTTAGTCTTAGGTACTTTAGATGCGTCATGCTTGTGAATTACATATAATTCTTTATAAAATCTACCTTGGAAAAGAATTAGAGTCGATGTTTGATATTTTATGAGCTTTAATTGTCCGAAATTAATAGATGAACCACATGAATGTGAGAATTGGTGGAATCCCGAGTCCCAGTAACTCTCTTCATCTTGTGACATAAATTGTATATTTTCTCTATTTTTATTATTTTTCTTTATTAAATCCTAGAATCGATTTCAACAAGTTCGAGTGAACGACAACTCTACTTACCACTATCTAAAATTAGATCAGTGATGGGTGACCAATTTTTCGTCTAGACCAGGCATTTACTCATATGTCCAGGCAAACACATCTTGGTACTCCTTGAGTAATTGGACAAGACTCACACGTTCGTCCACGGACAGAGTCGAACTGATAGAGACAGGCCTGGGAGATTCTTCATTCCCGATGTTAACAGTCTCGGGCTCGTCAGTTTTGGAGTTGGTGTCATCTTGTAGCTGTCACGGGGCGTCCAATACCTCATCTTGTGTTTCGTCTTTCTTGCAGCATTCAATTGGGCGGAGAGACTGGGTGCCAGTCTCTCCTGCTAATTGCTATGCAGTGCGCCAGACATTGTCTTCCCCTTATGATCACGGTTTACCTCGAAAGTGCGTTCCCTTTTGGTGTGAGCATGGGTTGAAGCTTCACCGGATAAAGATGGACGCCTCGTCAGAAAAGGTGTGTCGTAGTGCTTAGCCCCCAGTGATGCAAGTCGATCTTCTTCCTGGATTGAAGCCCACATGGGTAGTGGGGTGCACATGACTTTTTCTGACCTTCCCTGCGGAGTTTTTTTGGCTCGAACAGTTCCACTCCGCATATTGGTGCGTACGGAGACAATGATGCAGGAATACGGATGACTTCCTCATTTAGCATGGTCTTCGGAGCACTTTGGTGATATGTTGAAGGGATGACCTTATTGTCATGAAGCCACGGTCTCCCTAGTATCATATGGTAGTCCGACTCCTTTTCTATGACTTCAAATTTCACTTTTGACTGAAAGAGTCCTACTGATAAATTCAGATTGACATACCCGTATGTGCTGGTCTGGTTTCCTTCGAAGTCCGTCATTGTAGTGGGCTGCCGTACAATCTTGCATGGGCTAACCTTGGCTGTCCTGACTGTCTTGAGAGTAATCACATTCGAAGATGCTCATGTGTCGACGAGGGCCCTCCCCGAACTCAACCCATGATGCGTGCGGTAACATGTAGGCCCTACAGTAACCTTCCACTTTGCCATCATGTCGTCTTACGTAAATGTAACATTATTTACTGATTTTTCCGATGCGATTAGGACTTACGGACGTGAAGGAGTCGGTGTACGTCCATAGCTATTTTATTAATTGCAAAGAAACGTCTGTCGTCGTTGATTCTTCGAGAGGTGCAAGAGTTCACACAAGCTTTCCACCAGAGATGCCGCTTCCTGATCCACTGGTCTCTGGTTCGTAGTAAAGCTGTTGATCTGAGGGGAACTAGTCCCCGGTATAGAGGTCTCTGGAACGCTCATCTCCGATGTCATCTTAATGAGGAAATCAAGTATGTCGTTTACCGCTTCTTTGATTAGCTCCATGTTCTTCGTGTGAATCTCCTGTACCCGTGCTAGTTCGCTTAATATTGGAAATCTCCTGATCATGCCGTCAGATACGCCATTAGGAGGAGGGGTATCTCCGTTGGAGGAACCATCAGGATTTGAGACTGTCGAGGCGGTCCTAAGACCAACCATCTCGAAATTGATTGAATGGTATTGAATAAATTGACTTTACAACCGAGAGATTAACCTCCGCTGTGGTCGCCAATTGTTTATGGGTGAAAACTATTTCTGCCGGTTTTGGTAATTTGGGGTGTGTGGATGAGAAATGAATCTAAACCCTAAACAAATGCACTGCACGGGAGTGCTTGTAGATTCGAGAAACCAATCTATGCAAATCCGGCCTAAACCAAGAAATGGCCGTTCCAGACTTGTTTCGGTCACAAAGTGAAGGAGATGGGGTTGATCTTAGGGAGCAAAGCGAAGAAGGTGTTGAGATTGTGAAGGTGTTGGTTATGTATGACTTGTATCAGAAAGCTGAACTGGCTTGCAGGATGTAAGCTATCAGTTCCGGTGTTTGAATACGATTGTATCAACACTTGCCTCTGTTGTCTTGTCTTGCCTTGTTCCTGTTTGGAAAATAAGGAGGAGAACCTATTTATACAAGTCTTTAAGCCTAACCCTCGTATCTCGTGGGAAGTGGAGAAAGTGGAGTGATGGAGTAGTGGAGTCGTGAGTTAGTGTCACACAACCAGTCTTGCCCACTTCTCCCATCATCACTAACCGCCCATGACTTCCTGACACGTTCTTGTGATGGCGCGTTGCACGCTGTAAACCGCCAGACCAATACCCCAGTATGTTTCCCCCAGTTTATGACATGATTGATGTCTCGAGTGTGTGGATCGTGGGACCCACAGAAAGTAGCATGTAATGCTAGATTAAATAACTAAGTTATTTAGGAAGTCGATACTTGTGAAGTATCGTGTGTATTCTATGCAGTGCTTGCATCGAGTATATTCGGCATGTATGAAGCATCGGTGTTTGAGCGTCTCAAAATAGCCTCATGTCCAAATTTACTTCATGTGATGGTTTGGAGGTTGCGCAAGCAAGTCCTCCCTTGGCCGACCACATGGTGTGGTAGAGTGACGGGTGGTGATCACCATGACGCCTCACTGACCAATTAACTCCTGACTAGGGTTGTATAACCAAGCCGGTGAAGTTGGACGGATGAGATGATCTTTGAGACACTCATCTGCGACCGTTAGTGGAATTAGGGTTTTAGAAGATGTGCGCAAGCACCACTTTTCAGCTTGGTCGAATTCAAGCTTGGGACACGATTTTGGCATGGCCGATCTGGCATGCGTGTAGACGGCATGCCAGTATACATGCCCATACCTCATTGTCCCGTGAAAGTGTGATCTGGACCGCTTAATTTGTCCGGCAAAGAGGAGCGGTCAGGATTGATTTACGACAGAAGTTTGGTGCCACAAATACCGCACGTCATGCCTTCTTCAGGCTCGCGTTTCGGGATAACCAAGCTTGGTCGGTCCCGGATGATTGGTTCGGCGTGTAGGTGGAAGGCTGGTGTACATGCCTATACCTTACTTTCCCATAAGAACGTGATCTAAGCCACTCACCCGTCCGGCGAAGTTGAGTGGTCGAGATCAGTTTGCGATTGGGAAGTGTGACCACGCTAGTTTGGGCGTGCGAATTGGAACGATCAGGCATGGTACGCCTTGGCCGATCGGGTGTGGAGATAGATGGGTCCACGTTGATCATGTTGATGCTCACTTGACCTGCTCAGTCGACTCCTAAACCCTCCATTCGATCAGGAGAAAACGGACGTTTGCGATCAATGCAAACCCTAATTAGGGTTTTGCCGGCCGTGCGGCATGCCCACTTTGGGCGCACGATCTGGAACGACCAGCCATGGTTGGTCCTGACCGATCGGTTATGTGTGTAGGCGGGCTTACAGTGAGCGTGTTGACATGCTCTGGGCCCTTTGAATCTACATCTACACCCTCCATCTATGCCTGCGAAGATGGATGGTTGAGACTGTTTTGCGACACATGTAATGTGCCGCAAACCCTAATTTAGGGTTTTTCGTCCATACTGCTTTGGCTTGGACGGTTCGGCAAGCTATGCCACCCTTTTGGGGAGGCCGACCATGCGGGGCCCGCGTTGGGTCGGTAGTGAATATTCCAATACATGCTTGGGGTCATGGATTCAATCTAAGCCATCCAATCATGCTGGTGAAGTTGGATGGTCGTGATCGTTTCTGAGACTGATATGGACAGTCCAGATTCAAATATGCTCAATCGGGCTAGTATAACACACATATAGATGTATGCTCAATCGGGCTAGTATAACACACCGATAGATGTATGCTCAACCGGGCTAGTATAACACGCCGAGAGTTGTAGCCTGTACGGGTATTTCGTACATGCTTCATTATTAATGCTTGGAGGTTCGTGTTGCTTTGCTGAGAACAACAGTCAGTCGTCATGCCGCACCGTAATGAGTACAGGAAATACAAGGCTGGTCATGCATTAATTAATAATCTTGTAAATTCATACGGGTATATGGGATTGTTGCTACATGCTCCAACCTGGATGAATTTCGTGTATTTAATTCACGAGAATCTTTGGATTGTTGCCACATGCTCCATTCTAGGTGAATTAGTAAAGTGAAGAAGTATTCATCACTTTATCAGTGGCTATCCTTTGCAGGATGTCAGCGCATAAATTTGGTTTCACAATTTTAGCCCTGAACTAAAATCCACCATCAACAACCCTGTCTGATCTGGGAAGAATAGTTCAGAGGGCTAATGAGCATCCCAATGATTTTGTGTTAAGATTTAGATCTCAGGATTTGGATTGCCATGACTCGAATGCAACAGAATCTCATCTCGTCGAAGTATGCATCAACAACTTGCTTCCTGTGTATCGATCCCTCCTCGAGAATCTCGATTTACAGACTTTTTCGAAACTCCATGATGCTGCAAAGCGATCTGTCGTCAGCTCCCGCGCTACTAGAGAAACCAAGAATGACCAAAATAGAAGATGAACATCTGTTAAATGCATATTTTGCATATATTTAGTGTCGAATCCATGCTAGTAATTGCTTAGTTTCTTGCAAATTATTGTATATTACTCTTGTTTTCTCTTATTTATGTTTTGCTAGGTGAATCATCCAAAAGAAGTGAATTTGCACTTAATTGTGCAATAAAAGAAGTTAGCGCAAGGTCGAGAAGGGCCAAAGACCAAGTGGAACTCATCCAAATTGAGGAGTTCTTGCTATCATTTCGAAGAGGGCGAAAAGACGAAGCCAGCGGCGAAAGATTGGAGTTATTCTGACGTCGTATGAAGAAATTACAAGCATTCGAAGCTAGTCAAAGTTTCACAATCTCTGAACCTACAGAATTGTTATAGGCACCCGAGTTTCTACTCAGGGCAGCCACATAATAGGAATTATTAAGGACGCTTCAACTTCTTCTTATTATCACGACCCAGAACACCCGATTCGGGGAAGTTATCGTCCTGTTATATTTATTCTCGACAGTCGGTAGTTCAATCTTGTTGATGGAGTTATCTCATCACGATGATGGCATGGAACCGATGATCAAGATAAGATGAAGTGGTGGTCTCAGTAGTCTTGGTGGTGTTATTCAAAGGTGAAGCTCGACAGTGATGCTCTGTTCATGGTTGAAGTTGGACTATAGGAAAACATGGAAGATATCAAGTCATATATAGAGAGTTTATGATCATCCGCGTCGTGATGGAGAAGATCAAGGTGTTGCTGCCATTACCGATGGAGTTGGCAGTGATTATGCTAGTTTGATCAGTGATGATGTTAACGATTGAACGGGATGGAGATCGACAGTGATGTGGTTGAAGGAATGACGACGGAGGAGTGGAACTCGATGAGACGTTGCTGCCAGCGACAAAAGAAGATGGAAAGGATGATAATGTTTTGTGTATCCCGAATGTTGCTCGAGCTATGATCTTTGTAGTAATGCGAGAGGTTGAAGCCTGTGCCATTATCGAAAGAAGAATAGAAGTCGTGTTTGTTGGCGAGATACGATGATGCTATGGTGAGCTCGGGGCTATGATTGATGGTCTCTAGGTTGATATAAAACGAGAGAGAAGGTGGAGCTCGAGATGTTTGCTACCGGTGATGTTGCTCGAAGGGTGTTGTCTTTGTAAAATTTTTGGGCTCGAGTTTTGGAGTTGAAACTCGAGTGATGATTGCTTGTCATTCATGGCGGATGAGAATGAAAGATGATGATGCTCTCGGCTCTCAAGGGAGTTCTGTCTGTAAGCTTTGGAGTTGAGATGATGATTACTCGAGTGGGATCCGGACAGTTGAGACTCGAGTGTTTCTTTGCCATTAAAGGTGATCGAGATGGAGGATATAGTGAACGGTTCTGCTGCCATTGGAAATTATGGAGCTGGGTACTGTCGATGGAGAACTTGGAAGTAGGCGAGAGATGACGAGAAAAGAAAGAGGCTGAGATGGGTTTCGCAATGATGAAGAAACAGATGGTTGTCACAGACTGACTGGTATACGCGAGTTATTGGTTTAGGCTTGAAAACTCGAGAAGATTGTGAAACTCTCGATCACCAGAGTATCCGTGGATGGCTGGGTAGAGAATGAAAATTCAGGGAATTAAAAAACTCACGGAGATGTGAGTGTCCGAGAACTCAACGGGAGGAAATTGCAAATTCAGGGGAAAAATATTCTCACGGTGACTTGTTGGTCCGTGAATTATTGAACGGAGTAAATAGAATTCGAGGGAAAAATATATTTCACGGATATACCTCTGGCCGTGGAAATGGAAGAAAAGATATGTATGTTTGTCGGTTACCTGCAAACGACGGGCTAATAGTGCTTTGGGCTGGGCTTGTCCAGTTTCGTTTATGAGCCCATTTGGCTATTTCAGCCACTCCATGCACGACCAAGACTTTGGAGCGTGGGATATTTGGAATTTTGGCTAGTTTTGGCAACCATTCGACCGGGATTTGGTGCACGGGCGCAACTACAATTTGGAACCTATATAAAAGAGGAATATCTCATAATCTTTTATCAAGTTTTGGAGAGGAGAACTCAAGAGAAGAAAAGCTAGGGTTTTGGAGCGATTCATCACCGTAACTATTTCTTTACCATTTTATCATATGAAACTCATGGGTTTTGTTAGTACCATGAGTAGCTAAACTTCTTAATGATTGGGGATGAATTCTAAGTTCTAGACATGATTTGAGTTATTATATAAATCTATTTTGAAGTTCTTCACATGATTATTGATTGTTTATACTAATTAGAATATTTATGATTGATTGATAGATTGTTTAGGTGGCCAACTGAATTAATTTGTTGATTAAATCAAATGCTAGTATTGAGTTAGGAGATAAGTAATAGTCGAATAATTCATACAAAAGTAGAGAACACAAGACCTTGCAGAGGGATTCTGTGTAGTGATTGTGTGTATAAACAAACACTAGAAAGTGGACCTTGAGCTAAGAGTCTAACTATTAGGATCAATCTATAATTCACAAAAGATAAAGCATTCGGAAAAATTACACCTTGAGTGAGCTACTACTAGGTGGTTTCAAGAATAGAATCTGGTATTGGAGAGCTTACGTACCCGATGATTTAAGGAATTTAGGGGATAGCACTGAGCTAGCTGTTATTCCACGGTTGGTAATAATTTGTGATTAATTGTATTAATGGATGAATATAATAACTTGATGACGGTTTAGTAATGAAGAAGGATTCCCTGATCATATTTCTCTCCATTGCTTGCAACTTAATTATTTTTAATTGCTTTGTTATTTACTTTGAATCAAAAACAAAACCCCATTGTGACACTTTTTGACAACTAAATCTCCCTGCTCTTCGTGGGAACGAACTTGAATTCCATTATATTATTTTTAATTGAGTGGAAATAAGATATTAATTTGATTGCACCTACGACACGCATCAAATTTTGGCGCCGCTGCCGGGGAGCAGTCGGTAGCTTTAGTTGTTATTTCTTTTTGTTTTTAGTCCTATTTTTAGTTTTTGATTTAGCTTTTTGAGAATTTTGTTTCAGTACTTAATCTCGGCATCAAAGGATTGGAATTACCCAAGGTGCGAATTCAAACTCGCAAGGAACGGTACTACAAGCACGTCCACAATCGCAACAAGAACCCTCTACAGAAGAGATGGTTAATACAGACGACGAGAGAGATCCTCCACCTCCGGAGAGGAATTTAAGAGAGTTGACGTCTCCATGCTTAGATTCGCAACCACTGTGCATTGCAATCACTAACCCAGTGGAGCTGAAGTCGAATCTACTTCATCATCTACCAAAGTTCAAGGGACATCCAGTGAAAATCCAAATCGACACCTTCAACGGTTCCGAACACGATGACAAGTCTGAGGCATGTAACCGCAGGCAGAGATATGGCTATGCTACAAGCCTTCCCGTTCTCATTGACAGACTTAGCAGAAGAATGGTTGTATTGTCTTCCTCCAGGGAGTGTTACAACATGGACTCGGATGAAAAAGCTATTTCTGGAGAAATATTTTCCTGCTTCCAAAGCGGCATCCGTTCGGAAGGAGATTAGTGGCATTCTACATATGTCCGGGAGTCTCTATATGAATATTGGGAGAGGTATAAGAAGTTGTTGGCAAGCTTCCCACACCATAATATATCCTCAATACTTATCATTCAATACTTCTACGAAGGATTACTCCCCAACAGAGGAATTTGATTGATGCGTCGCTTTAGGTGGTTCACTTACCGAGAAGACAATTTCGCAGCAACCAGTTTGATTGAGAGTATGGCTTCTAATGCTCCAAAATTCTACACCAGAAACAACTCTAATGTCAGAAGAGTTAGCAAGATGGGAGAGTCTCAGCACGGTCGAGCAACGGATGAATAACATAGAAAAGGTAGTACAACGAATGGCAACAAGTGATTATTCCTTCTTATGAAGAAGAGTCTGAACAATTGAATGTTGTGTTCCCTAATCGAGAGGCCAAGGTATGATCCCTATTCTAATACTTATAATCCAGTTGGAAAGATCACCCAAATTTCGGTTATGCAAATCGGCAAGTCTGCAGCTCCTAATCCTTATGGGCGACAGAGTGTTTTCAACAACCACGGTTTCGACCACAACCTCCACCTCCTCGGCCTCAACAACGGACTCGAGTTCTAGTTTAGAGGAGATGATGAAAATGATGATGCAAAAGCAAGATGCTAATGCTCAAATCAAGATACAATCTGCTGAGAAACAAGACATGTCTATAAAGGATTTGCAACTTCAAATGGGACAATTGGCTACAGACATGAATGAAATAAAAGCACAGAATTCAAAGAAAGTTGCCATCACAACCTTTTGTGAATCCAAGAGCGAACGTCAATGTCAGACTCTAAGAAGTGGGAAGCAAACCAAGAGCCAAAACAACAAGAAAAGGTTAGTCACGACTTGGAAGAGGAAGTAGAGGTGGAAACTGTTCCAAAGGAAAAGCCAACCTCAACTGGCCAACCTAAGGACACAGTTCCTACTTTTACCACACCACCTCCTTTTCCTAGTCGTTTTGCCAAGTCAAAGAAGCAAGCTCTAGACAAGGAGATTATGGATATTTTCAAAGAAGGTGCATATCAACATTCCATTTATTGAGGCCATCGAACGGTACCCGTGTATGCCAAAGTTCTCAAGGATTTGTGTACAAGGAAGGAGAGATTGATTGCTAACGAGATCACTCGGGTGGGCGAAAGTGCTTGACTATGTTGCTAAAGAAGATGCCTGTAAAGTGTAAAGATCCTGGTGGTTTTACGATGCCATTACTATTGGTGAAAAACGGTTCGAGCGTGCTTTACTCGATTTGGGAGCTTCGATAAGCGTGATGTCAGCCGATGTTTATGATTCATTGAATCTGGGACCTTTAAAGGAGACAGGGATTATCATTCAACTAGCTAATAAGTCTAACATATATCCTAAGGGACTCGTGGAAGACGTGTTGGTGCAAGTGAATGAATTAATCTTTCCTATTGATTTCTTTGTTGTGGATATGCAGAATGGGGACAATTGTTCGTCTACTTCATTACTTCTTGGGAGACCATTTATGAAGACTCAAGTAAGACGAAGATTGATTGTGATCTTTGGAACACTCACTATGGAGTTTGACAAAGAGGTTATACGCTTCAATATTTTTGAAGCCATGCGTTATCCAAGTGATATCCATTCCACATTTTCTCGTTGATGTTATTAGTTCGTTAGTACAACAGATGTTTGATTTGAATAGAGAAGATGAACTTGAATCTGTGCTACAAAATAGCATTGATTTGGACGTCCATGGCATGCCTAACTTGGACATTGATATTCCCAAGGAGTTTGTTGAGACATGTGGTGCTTTAACGGCATCACAAGAAGTTAGAAGAGGTAATATTTCATATATCTCTTTACCTGTAACTGATGAAGTTCCTTTACCTTCTGTTGTGCAGGCACCTAAATTAGAGCTTAAACCTCTACCTGATCACTTAAAGTACGCTTACTTGGGTGATGGGGAAGAGCTTCCAGTCATTATTGCAAAGAATCTCACAGAAGTACAAGAAGAACGCCTCCTTAGGGTTCTGAAAGAGCACAAAACGGCTATTGGTTGGACAATTGCTGACATCAAAGGCATTAGTCCAGCCATGTGCATGCATAGAATCCTTATGGAAGATGATATCAAGCCAGTACGTGATGCTCAGCGTAGGCTTAACCCCCCAATGATGGAGGTCGTGAAGAAAGAGATCCTCAAATTACTAAGTGAAATTGGGTTAGTCCTATGCAAGTGGTGCCTAAGAAATCAGGTGTCACTTGTTGTTAGAAATCAAGATGATGAACGTGTTCCTACAAGAGTTCAAACAGATGGCGAGTGTGCATAGACTACGTAAAGCTCAATTCGGCAACCCGCAAGGATCACTTTCCTTTGCCTTTCATTGATCAGATGTTAGAGAGGTTAGCGGGACATTCATATTATTGCTTTTTGGATGGTTATTCGGGCTACAATCAAATTGTTATTGCACCGGAGGATCAAGAGAAGACTACTTTCACTTGTCCTTTCGGTACATTCGCATATAGAAGAATGCCATTTGGTCTTTGCAATGCGCCCGCCACTTTTCGAGATGTATGGTTAGTATATTTTCGATTACGTGGAAAACATCATTGAGGTATTTATGGACGACTTCAGTGTTTATGGTGATTCATTTGATATTTGTTTAAATAATCTTGAACTTGTGCTTAAAAGATGCATAGACACTAATCTTGTTTTAAACTGGGAGAAATGCCACTTTATGGTAGACCATGAAATTGTACTTGGCCACATCGTGTCCTCCAAAGGGCTCGAAGTAGACAAGGCAAAGATAGACTTGATTAGGAACTTATAATACCCCACTTCGGTGAGGGAATTCGCTCGTTTCTTGGTCATGCGAGGTTTTATAGGAGGTTTATCAAAGATTTCTCCAAAATCTCAATGCCGATGTGCAAATTGTTGCAAAAGGAGGTTGCCTTTAACTTCGACCAGGGAGTGCAAGGATGCCTTTAATAAATTGAAGGAATTGTTGACTACTGCACCAATTATTAAGTCACCCGACTGGAGTTTGCCGTTCGAGTTAATGTGTGATGCAAGTGATTATGCAAATGAGTCGTTTTTGGGTCAAAAAGTAGACAAGAGGTCACATGTGATTTATTATGCATCAAGGACCCTAAATGATGCTCAAATCAACTATTCCACTACTGAGAAAGAGTTGTTGGCTATAGTATTTGCATTAGAAAAATTTAGAGCTTATTTGGTGGGTACTAATGTGATTGTATATTCTCGATCATGCAAAGACTACTGGTATCTATTGAAAAAGAAGGAGGCTAAGCCAAGACTCATACGTTGGATTCTTTTCTGCTGCAAGAATTCAATATGGAAATCGAGAGATAAGAAAGGTGTTGAGAATACAGATTGCTTCGATCATCTTAGTAGACTTGTTGTTTCCGAAGAAGAACTTCCCTTATAGGATCGTTTTCCAGACGAACAACTTTTCTCGATTGAAGAATCAATACCTTGGTACGCTGATATAGTGAACTATTTGGTTACAAGGCAAGTACCTAGTACAATGTCTACTTTTCAAAAGCTAAAGCTCAAGAAAATAGCCAAGCAGTATGTGTGGGATGAACCCTACTTGTGGAAATATGGTGCTGATCAAATTATCCGCAGGTGCGTACCAAACTCTGAATTTCAGTCAATTCTATCTTTTTGTCATTCTTATGCTTGTGGTGGTCACTTTGGTGTAAAACGTACCGCTCTCAAAGTCCTTGAGAGTGGCTTTTATTGGCCTACCCTATTTGAGGATGCATATGCTTTTTGCAAATCTTGTGATAGATGTCAACGAACGGGCAATCTAGGTGATCGAAATCAAATGCCACTCAATCCTATTCTCACTGTCGAGATTTTTGATGTGTGGGGCATTGATTTTATGGGTCCTTTTGTTAATTCGAATGGAAAATTTTATATACTTCTTGTTGTGGATTATGTTTCTAAATGGGTGGAAGCTAAAGCCACCCCTACTAATGATTCTCAAGTTGTTTGTGAGTTTGTGAAGGAATATATTTTCTCTAGACATGGTACACCAAGAGTGGTTATCAGTGATGAAGGCTCGCACTTCAAGAAATCCTTCCATGCTCTCCTCAAGAAGTACAACATTACACACAAGATTGGCACGCCGTATCACCCACAAACTAGTGGGCAAGCTGAAATTTCTAATCATGAGATTAAGTCCATCCTTGAGAAAACCGTTAATGTTACATGGAAGGATTGGAGTTATAGACTCAACGATGCACTTTGGGCGTATAGAACAACATACAAGACACCGATTGGTATGTCTCCATATCGGTTGGTTTATGGCAAAGCTTGTCATCTCCCAGATGAACTTGAGCATAAGGCTTTATGGGCAGAAAGATGTGCAACATGGAGTATGACAAAGCGGGGAAACATAGGCAACTACAAATTAATGAGCTAGAGGAGATACGTAATGATGCTTACGAGAGTTCTCGTATATATAAGGAAAAGACTAAGATTTTCCATGACAAGATGATTTCTCGGAAGAATTTTGTTGTGGGACAGAAAGTTCTTTTATTTCATTCTCGTCTTAAGCTATTTCCTGGTAAGCTAAGGTCCGATGGATTGGACCATATGTTGTTACTAATGTTTATTCTCATGGTGCAGTTGATATCACTAGTCTTAGAGATGGGACTACTTCTAAGGTTAACGGCCATAGATTGAAGCCATACTATGAAAACATCGCTTATGTGAATGTGGACGAGATAGAGCTTAAAGATTTGCTCCCTCTGGAGGAGTAGCATAAGGAGAATTCCAAGTCGGGCTGACGACTTTAAACCAAGCGCTAAATGGGAGGCAACCCATAGGTTTTGTATCTTAAACCCTTCTATTTTTGTTTTTTATTGTTTTCATATCATTTTTGCATCCCCATGTTTAATTTCATTGAGTCCGGAATCTATTTTAGAAAAAATTATAGACGAATACCTTTTCGTCAGAAAACTTCAGACTGCGCGTAGTTCAGTCCAGAGACCATAACTGTCAGACCGTTTATCGAAACACTGTGCCCTTTTGACAGTTTTTGCGTTTTATCTGCTGTTGTAGGATCGTAATATCGCAACAAACAAGGTTCGCGGGACTAATAAACGACAGCATCGCGAAGGAGTCGCAGGAGCTAAAATAAACGACGCAATGAATAACGACAGGCAAAACATAAAGAAGACGTGAGATCTGGCGAGGGTTAAGAAGTGTCGCGAGAGTGAATGTTTGTGCATCTGCGACACTTCGCGAAGCATTCCCGAAAATAAAGGGTAACTTAGCTGTCATCCACTATGTATTACCCTATATAAAGGGCTAAATGAGTCTGTAAGAGGGAGATCTTTTTAGGGGAATTGTTGAGCAAGTCATTAGGAGAGAGAAAGTTTAAGAGTGTTTTAACTTCTAAGTGTAATTCTATCTTCCTGTGTAAACACTTCATGAACTCAATCAATAAATATTCTTGATCTTACATCTTTCAATGGATTAATTAAGCAAAATTGAGTAAGGGGTGTAGTGTGGGATTTCCTGCTACTACATATGCGCTAGAAACAGGGATTGAGCAGAGATTGACGAGGAAATTGGAAAGAATTTGGATAAACAGAGAAAAGGTTTGGAGAGATACTCAAGAATCCATTGAAAAAGAGAAATGGCTAGAAGAAGAAACGTACAAGGGCAACCAACGATTGTAAGAAGAAGTGGGAGACTTGGCTGAGAAAGGAGGAATGAAACCGGAGAATCATCAAGGATGAGTATGAGAAATGATGGAGAAAATCAAAATCAGCCACCGATCTCACCAGTAGCAAACGCGGCTGTGGATTATGATAGAGTAAGTGTACATACTTGGAGGTCTGATTCTGAAGACGAAAGAGAAGAGGAGCAGCAAATGGTGAGTAATGGACAAGGAGGAGAAGAGCAAGGAATGAATGGAGAAATGAATCCAGAAAACGAAGAAATCGCAGCATTAGAAAGATTGAGACAAACAATACACGAAGAGAGACGACTAGAGGCAGAGAGAACGAGCAAACTTGACAAGACAGAACCATGAATTGAGAATGGAAAATATGAGATTGCAAAATAGGAGATCAAGAAGTAGTGTGAGATCAAGTTCAAGGTCGACTAGGGAAGAAAGAAGGAGAGTTTTACCAACAGAAAGTACCGAAGAAGAAAACCAACAAGAAACACAAAATCCAAACACAGAGCGTGGCGAGAGAAGAGGGAAATGGAAGATCGTTATATTCCTCACCAAAATCGTCAAGATGAGCGGAATAGGTAGAATCAAGGAAACATGCAACTCCAAGGGCCGAATGACCCAATTGTTTGAAGGAAGAATGATCTTGCACGGAGAGAAGAATTGAGAAGAAACCGAGAAATTGAGGATGACATTGAGAGGCACTACATTGAACAAACGCGACTAGCTCGCGAGAGAGAAAGGATAAGAGCAGAAATGGAAAATCAAGAGATGGAAGAAGCAATCCGGCAGAATAACCATGACAACCGGGAAAGAAGGAGGGAACAGAATCGTACCAATAGAAATATTAATGAAGAATATGAGAGGGCGCAGATGAGAGCTGAGAGACAAATGCAAGAAGAGAGAACAACCGATATAATGGCGTGCGAATTGAGGAAAGAAACGAAGAAGAGCGTCGCAGGAAAGGAGAGAAGAAAATAACGAGCAAGAAGGTCAAAACAGGCACGAGCGAAGAAGGAGAGAAGCAGAGCTAAAAAGACCAAAGAGAATCAAATTCCGAGGCAAATGAACAAATCTTAAGAGAACTCAGCTGAAATGAGAGGATTGCTGAACAATAGAAGGGAAGGAGGAAGGAAACAATTGGATGAAGCTATCGCAGAAGCTGCGAAGAATCCTTTCACACTAGAAGTACAGATGGGAGGAATACCTCCTAAGTGCAATCTTCCTGCATTAACAAACATCTTCGATGGAACAACCTGCGCGGTACAACATATCAAGGCCTATATGAGGTGTATGCTGCAGTGGGAGAACCATGATGCTATACTGTGCAAATATTTCGCATCAAGCCTAATTGGAGAAGCACTAAAATGGTTTGAGGGTCTACCAAGGAACACAATCACATCATTCAATCATTTACAAGCCACATTCCTGGGAGCATACATAAGTAACAACTCTTCACGACCAGTTATTGAAGATGTATTCGGGTTGAAACAAAGGGTTGGCGAGAGCTTAAGGCAGTTGACAATAAGATGGAGAACCATGTGTAGCGAAATGGCAGGACGGGTTGAGGAAAGATATCTCATCCTCTCATTTGTGAATGCTCTTTTCGCGACTAACTTGTTATACATTCAAATTTTTAGAGTCAAAAATACAATCACGATGGCGAATCATGAGAGTTACGGAAGAATATATCGCCTTAGAAGAAAGACAGAATGAAGTGAATTCTTATCCTATCGCGAACACAAACTCGAATGCTGCGAACGCAAGCTTGTTACCTCAATTCATAAATACAAAGTGGCGAGCACTTCGCAAGGACAAAGCAAGGAGGAAGGTCGATGAGGGACAACGGAAGATAGTAGCTATGGGAAGCCATGACCAGGAGGAGTTTGAACAAGAAAGGAACTACTACAACCGTAACAGCAATAATAAGATTCAAAGGCTAGATCATGTGCAAGAAACTTACGGTGGACGAAGGCAATATAACCATGGAGGGCAGAGAAGTCGCAGAATAGTATGGGAACCAATTAAGATGCCTCCACTGAATGCTAGTGTGGAAAAGATCTGGGAGGCTATACTTGTGATGGAAGATGTACCAGCACCTTGGAACGCGGGGATGGAACCACCACCAGGCGACAGAAGTCATGAGTTTTGTTCTTACCATCGTTTCCATGGGCATCAAACAAATGATTGTAGAAACATAAAGAGAATTATTCTTAGGATGATTGATCAGGGGAAGCTGAATCACTTTCTAAAGGGAGAAGAAAAAGGCCAGACATTACCACCACCACCAGAAATGCACGCACAAAGGTCAAAGAAAGGAAAGGAAACATTTGTGATAGAAGTCGGAACAAAAGCTAAAAATTTGAATTGCAACTCTATTGTCCACTCTTATCGCACAATCGAAGATTTTCATGACAACGTGCTCGGAGAGTCTTTGCGAGAGATGCTAACGATAAAGAAATAATGAGTCCAAGCGAGAACGACGCAGATTAGAAAAGTGGCAGTGAAGACTATTTCTTTCTCTGCAGATGAAGTGCCAAAAGGAAGAGAAACACATGATAGCCCGTTGATTGTGAAACTAGAGATTAACCCGAAACCAGTTGATGGGGAAGATGATGAAGCAGAAGCTTGTTGGGCGATCAACCGAATCCTAATCGACACCGGAAGTTCGGTGAATATTCTCTTTTACCATACTTACAAGACGATGGGAGGAAAAGATGAGGATTTGATCCCCTCGACATACAAGATATATGGCTTTAATGGCACTGCAAACAAACCAAAGGGAGAGGTTCACATGAGAATACCTCTACAAGGATTATCAACTGATATCTTATTCTGTGTGGTTGACGTGGAATCTCCATATAATGCGCTGATTGGGAGGCCATGGCTTCATGAAATTTTGGGAGTCGCGTCAACATATCATCAATGTATAAAATTTCCACATCCAAATGGCATTGGTATTATACAGGGAGATTGGAAGGAGTCGCAACAATGTCATGAGGTCGATGTAGAATGCTGCGAAGAAAGAAATGCCAAAAGAAAAGGTTGGAAGCAACATGTGAGAGATGAGCAGAGAAAGGAAAAATTGATGGTGGATGCTATAGAAGTAAGGACTGAACATACCTCGCGAGGTGAATGCCTAGAGACAAAGCGAATGTTATGATAACAAAGAAACGAAGGATATGAGGAACAAAAGGCATAAGAAGTGAATAATCAACAAAAAAGCAGGAGGAAAAGTAGCAATTGAAGTAATGATGTGCGAGAATCTCGCAGTCAAGGATAAATGAGAATTCGGTTAAGAAAGAGATAAAGACACAACAAATGAAATGGAATTTTGCGAATACTTCGCAAACAAATGTTAACAAATAATGAAACATGAATGATTGAATGATTTAACAAAGATGAATGAGTAAATGAATGGGACGAACCTTTATGGCGTGCACCCTAGTTCGCGAATAACATTTCGTAAGAGGCAAATGTAAGACCTAAAGTGCGTCATATAAGGGGGTATCTCTCAACATGGCTCGGGGAAAGGTTACACCGCTCCCGAAGCCCGAGTCATGAAAATTTGGGGCTCATGAAAGCCTATCCTAAGAGGTACCTTGGATTCCCAACTATATATATAAGGTTATACCCTGGTTGGGCGACCGAGGGTCTCTTCTTAGGAGTCAGTGTATGCTCAAGGCGCCGAGGTACACGGTTGAGCCAGAGTGCCCGGGATGGATGAACCTACCCCGGCCATTCTTGGCAAGTCTTGGCATATGTTGCACTCGCCCAAGAAAACTCCACTTAGGGTGCAGCCTCGTAACCATAAACCCTATAGGTATAAGGGATAAGAGGTCACGAAAACAACTCGGTTGTTGTTAAGACCGGATGGGAGGAGCTAGTCTTGTATGGCCGATGTTTCGCCTCCTTGAAGGGGCAACCGGGAGATGATAAGGGCGACGCTCTCCATTAGGGGGGGTGTCAAACAGACGCAAATGTCATGAGGCTATGTTTTCGCAAGAGAATTTAGGCTTGTCATATTTGTGCAATTATCCTGCAGAGGCAATAATACTAACGCGAAGGTAAGGCGAGATCAATGGGTCTTTACACGAAAGTGTACGGACGTCCTGCGATTTCGTCGCACGACGGCAATGTCATGGGGCTTTATGTTCGCAAGGATATCTAGGCCTGTCATATTGTCGCAACTAAAACATCCTGCAGAGGCAAAAATACTTGGAAAATGATAAGACAAGATCAATGGGTCTTTACATGCAAGTGTAAAGACGTCCTGCGATTTTGTCGCGATGAAAGGTGGCAGGGGAAGACCTCTAATTAGGGAGGTCTGACTTGGAAGACCACACAAAAATGATAAGGCAAGGTCAATGGGCCATTGCATGAAAGTGTAAAGGCGGCTAGCGACCTTGTCGCAACAAGAAGAGATAAAATAAAGACTACCGAAATGATAAGGCGAGATAATAAGGAAATCCCGCGACCTCGTCGCAACGATATATTTCAATGACAATAAAATAATTATCCAACAAAATACATGATGACAACTAAAATCTTCCATCTGAAGATAAATAACAGAGGCAAGTATGGGAATGGAAAAGATGAAATATTGTTATTCATCTTCTGATGAAAGAGTTATACATCAATAATGTTAGCCAATTATATTACAAGGAAGAACTACCAAAAAAAAAAGGAGGAGTAAAGATTGAATTGGGGGGAAAAAATCCAAGAAATACGCTATAATAAGGATACGAAATGTACGGATATTACAAGCAGAAAAGAAAACAAAAAGAGTTATCTCTTTGGTGATTCTTCTTCTTCATCCGATTCTTCGACCTATTATCCTCATCGCCGTAGTTTTCTTCTTCGCCACCCTCGCTTATCGAAACGTCCGAGACAAAAGTGATTCTCAGAACCTTTTCAAGGAGCCAGGGATATGAATGCACAGGATATTGTGGTCCTTACAAACATACTCCATGGCTCCATTGCGAAAACGAACAAACATCATTATTAAAGTTCTCCACCGTCGTTAGAAATTGTTTCTTCAACTTGGAATATTTATTCTCGAAGGGAGAGACTCTTTGCGAGCCGTTCTTTTTTCAGTTTCGAGTTCTTCAATTCTCGCTGGAAAATTCCTGGCGAGTTGTTCTTTTTTCAGATTCAAGTTCTCTAATTCTAACCTGAAGCCTCTTCTTGATTCCGCAAATAAGAAACAACAAGTTAACAATTTACAAGCAATACTACGTAGTAAGAAGCGATGAAGGTATAATAAGTAACCTTCTCTATCGATATCATATCTTTAATCAAGGAAGTATGCTCGGCATGAAGACTAACATCAACACCTAGGTTATTCCCGGCATTATCTAAAACCTTCGCAGCCCAGGCGAATTCATCATCACTACTAATAACAAGAAGAGAACGAACTTGCTCTTCTCGCTGTTTAAGCATGGTATTCTGATGAAGGAGTTCATCTCGTTCAACTTGCACACCAAGAAGAGATTTGTGGAATTCTGCTAATGCCTGTGCACCTCTGTTAGTAATGCGATCGTTCTCATCTATGAGATCACTAATTTTCTTTCTTAAAGTCTTGATATTCTTCTCGGAATCAAGGTACATTCGTTTAAAGCGATTAGTTAAATTTAAACTAGATCTATGTTCGATCTCCAAGAGATGATATTTGGATTGAAGATCCTTTAATGAAAGGAGGTTAGTTTTATTGGAGGAACTACTTAAAGATTGATTGAGGTGAGCGAGAAGAAGATCATTATCCATAGGTTCAGGAAATGTATGGAGAAGAATAGCCTCATCGGAGAGATTATATACATCTCGAAGGTAGTAAGTTAGGCAAAGAATATGCAACCGATAAAATAGAAATGATAAAAGGAAGTAAAATCTTATACCATAAAGTTGTTGATTAGCGTTCAAGAGTGGACACCCTATCCCTTTGGGAGTCAAGTTCGGTATTTAACTTTTGAATTCTCTCGTCTTTATCGCGAGATGACGCAGCCTTCAATTTCTAATTCTCGAATCTTCTTGTTCAATTGTGAATTCTTCTTTTCAAGATTGTTGCGTCTTCTCTCGAGATCTGAGGCAACTACAAAAGAAGTTCTTCCAACCTATAAAAGAAGATAGAAAAATCATTAATATATATATATATATTTAAAATTTTAAAATTAACAGGAAATATGACCGCATACGTACCAAAGATCCAAGTGCATTCAAGAAGTCGGAGACACAATTCTAGAGGCTCCATTGAAAGAATTATTGCCCTCTAATAAAGTAGCATTACACACGTTTGCGAGAGCCCCGCAAAGAGAAGCTAGGGAGCATCTCCCATTCCTTGGAAACAGTCTGAGAAGATGCTAGATAACTGATCCATAGAAGAACTGGTCGACGGAATCTTCTTGGCGAGAGAAGGATTCGAGTCATGGTTATCCTCGTCAGAAGATTCAGAGCTTGAGCTAAGGCGAGAAGAAGATTGGACCTTTCGCTTCTTAGTTAATGGAGCGGAGCGAAGATTTACCCTTGCGAACGACGTTTACCCTTACTTTTAATCTTCGCTACTCTGCCTTCTTCAACAAACCTTCGCATACGGTTAAAGATAAGAAACAGAGGCAACAATATTGTTTCAAATAACAAAGGAAATGTTTCTTACTTCACTCCGTAAGCGATCGAAGTATGGTCGAGTACTCTCCAACGGATTATCCTTGTACTTTCTTCTCAATTTGGCGATCCGAGAAATTTTACAAACTCAACATATATAAAAAGAAAGTTGCAAAGGCAAGATTTAAAATGGGAAACATACCTCATCTGCCTTATCGTGCCATTTGAATTCCCAAGGATGATACCTGCGAGATTCGCAGGAAGAACGTGCGAGCCCGCGATATAAGGGCCATTTAAAATCAAGGGTACAACCCACCACTTCTCATCTTTGGAGTGGCGAGGAGTAGTATTATTGCCCGGTGCCAATCAATATCCCGCATGAGCAATTTATCCTCGTGGACATTATCCTTCTTTTTCGTGCGAATGCCCCAAATGAGATTTCGCATTAATCATCTTTATCACTTTGAATAGTTTTCAAAAAGCTCTCTACAAGTGTACTTCTCAAGATTTATTTCCAAGTCTCACGAAATCGGGGTGTCTAACAAGTAGTAGGGTATAAAGATCCTTTGCCAAAGACCACGATTTGCGAACTCAAGCATTAGGCGAATGCAATCGCCACTCAATTGATAAACAGCCCGAGAGAATTTTTCATGGGCCAAGATTTCATAAAATAAAGGCATCTCGTGATTGTACAAGGGAATGGGAAGTCCCGCGAGAAGTCGACCTAGCGAGACTATAATTTTTGATCATCACATTGATGATCGTAAAACAACTTTGCGAAAGGATAGATGAAGGTTCTTGATCGGAATGGTTGATAGAGTAAAACCCTTTTCGAGCAACTTCGTTGAACTTCATCAAAAGAAGCTTTGTATGCACGACTAATGGAGGCCATTATCGGTATGGGAATGGATGGGATGTTAAAGGTTAGGATCAAACCGAAAAGGACGAAGAAAAGATTTGCAGAGCGGGAGCGCAAATTGCGGAAGGAGAGAGTCAAAGAAAAGTTGCAGAGAGAAAACTAAAAGATGAAAAGGAGGGGAAAAGAAAACTATATATAGGGAAAAAGATCCTCGAGAAAAACGAGGTCATTTAATGCGAAGAGACATGAATGGTCAAGAATAAGCGGTTGAAAGAGACGTGTCAAGAAAAGACATTAATAATCAAAATCCGTGTAAAAGTACAAAACTCAAACAGATAAAGATAAGCAATCAAGGGCAACAATATTGTAAAAATCTCATGATACTCTTCCCTTCGCAGGAGAAATATGAGGAGAGAAAGGAGACGATACTTCAGATATATCTCAAAGAAGCTTCGAACTTTGCAAAAGAATAGAGGCAAGTACGTACTTTTCAAGGAAAGTATTCTTTTGCTCGTTCCTTCATCAACAAAAATCAAAGATCGCTACCACAATAGATTTTTCCTTAAAGATCGCTTGTCAAGCAATATTCAAGGAAAAAGAGGCAAGATGTAGGATCGTAATATCACAACAAACAAGGTTCGCGGGACTAATAAACGACAAAGATCGCGAAGGAGTCGCAGGAGCTAAAATAAACGACGCAATGAATAACGACAGCAAAACATAAAGAAGACGTGAGATCTCGGCGAGGGTTAAGAAGTGTCGCGAGAGTGAATGTTTGTGCATCTCGCGACACTTCGCGAAGCATTCCCGAAAATAAAGGGTAACTTAGTCATTATCCACTATGTATTACCCTATATAAAGGGCTAAATGAGTCTGTAAGAGGGAGATCTTTTTAGGGGAATTGTTGAGCAAGTCATTAGGAGAGAGAAAGTTTAAGAGTGTTTTAATTTCTAAGTGTAATTCTATCTTCCTGTAAACACTTCATGAACTCAATCAATAAATATTCTTGATCTTACATCTTTCAATGGATTAATTAAGCAAAATTGAGTAAGGGGTGTAGTGTGGGATTTCCTGCTACTACAGCTGTTACGTCAGAATTCAGAACTTTCGGTTTTACACATTGAGGACAATGTGAAGTTTAAGTGCGGGGGAGTATTTTGCATATAGATTTTTCAATTTCTTTGTATATATTTGAATAAAACCTCCAACTTGTAGAGATTTTAGAGTCACTAGCATACTTATAGGTATGTTTACATAGAGATTCCTCACCGACATAACCGAACTTGGAAGTGTTAGGGAACTACATTCGGATTTCTTACTGAATTGGAGTGTTAAATAATGGATTTAATCATGCCGGTGATGCAAATTAGGAGCAGGGAGAAATGCATTATTAGAGTTGCTTGATCAATCATTAGTGGAGACTACCCATTTTCATATCAACCAAGGCACTGCACCAAATTTTCTTTGTAGTGACTAAAGAGCTTTCTTTTGAGTGTGTGTCACCGTACGTTAATTCCGGGTGGAATGGTGAGCTACCCAACCTCCCACCAATAGAAGCACTATTTTTGATCTCTTGAGTGATAATTTTGTCAATCATAAGGGTGACGTCAATAGAGGAAAACCACCTTCTTGTAGTTTGATTTGCAGTTAGCACCATTCTCTCACTCGACAATAACAGATCCATAGAAACACCATCATCATCAACAAATGGAGCGACATCAAAATTTACAAGGAAAGTTGAAGACGTTTGAGGTTTACAAGCAACAATACAAGGAAGAGAGAAATTTCATATTCAAGTAAAGCAACATATACATGAGCAGATTTTTATATACATGTTGAAGACTTACACATAAAGAGCGGAATTCTATATCTAAGTATGAAGACTTATTACAAGAGCGAAGAAAATCAAAAGATGAGAGTTATTGAAGTTTATGATACGAAGGCATTACAAGTTGTGAAGATCAAAGTGGTAACGTACTTCTTTCATGGCCATGTTAATTTTATTTCATATTTATTGTTTTAGTTGCAATCTCTAATCAAAAAAAAAAAAAAAAAAAAAAAAAACAAAAACAAAAGGAAAAATATATATATATATACAAAGAGATTTGCATTTAGGTTGTTATTTGTTCAATAAGGCCGTGTGGAAGAAAAATATATAAAGAAGTTTCAAGCAACAAGGAAATTGAGGAAAAGAGTACAAATCGTCGAAGTTCTACAAGTTCAAGAGTTTATGATCAACAGTTGAAGACCGAAGACGAAGACCAAAAAGATGAAGAAGACGAGCCGAAGGAAGACGTTTCTATTGGATGCTGTGAGAGTGGTGCTTTCATCATTGCAATCAGATGTGAAGGTGGTAAGTACTCTCATCCTTGCTATAATGGTTGATTTCCTTTCGTAGAGATCATCAGAAAAATATCTTTATTTTCCACGATTTTGTGGAGTCTCCAGAAATAATTCGGAAGGTTTCCTTCCCACCATTCAACGTATGTAGGATTCTCTCTTCATTCCTACCTGCACACATGTGAGACCCATAAAAAATTCGTCTTATCGAGTGCAATTATCATAAAATCCTTTTAAGTGAGGCAGAAGTCGAGGCGAAATGCTTATTGATCGCTCTCAAACACGCATTCTCTCATTATGGTGTGGCTATTTCTCACTCAAGATTTAAGAATGAATATGTTCTTTGGTATTTCTAACTTCTTATTACTAGCATGCAGAAACTCTATGTCCTCATAGCTCTTTGGATGCTTGGGAAGCTGGAACGCTTTGAAGTTGGAGCTGGTTTTGTGGGTATACCTCTCGTAAGCCCTCACGAGACTATAACTCGTCCACTAGGGACACCTAGGGGTTTAAAGGCCTGTTATTCATGCTAAGAGTAACCGTATCCTCGGCGACATGGAGTTGTTGTATTTTAAATAGTTTGCTCGAGGACTAGCAAAAGCCAAGTGTGGGGGAATTTGTTAAGTGCATATTTTGCATATATTTAGTGTCGAATCCATGCTAGTAATTGCTTAGTTTCTTGCAAATTACTCAGATATTACTCTTGTTTTCTCTTATTTATGTTTTGCTAGGTGAATCATCCAAAAGAAGTGAATTTGCACTTAATTGTGCAATAAAAGAAGTTAGGCGCAAGCTGAGAAGGGCCAAAGACCAAGTGGAACTCATCCAAATTGAGGAGTTCTTGTTATCATTTCGAAGAGGGCGAAAAGACGAAGCCAGCGGCGAAAGATTGGAGTTATTCTGACGTCGTATGAAGAAATTACAAGCATTCGAAGCTAGTCAAAGTTTCACAATCTCTGAACCTACAGAATTGTTATAGGCACCCGAGTTTCTACTCAGGGCAGCCACATAATAGGAATTATTAAGGACGCTTCAACTTCTTCTTATTATCACGACCGGAACACCAGTTCGAAGTTATCGTCCCTATTATATTTATTCTCGACCAGTCGGTAGTTCAACCGTTGATGGAGTTAGTTTGTCACAGGTGATGGCATGGAACCGATGATCAAGATAAGATGAAGCCGGTGGTCCAGAGTGCTGGTGGTGTTATTCAAAGGTGAAGCTCGACAGTGATGCTCTGTTCATGGTTGAAGTTGGACTATAGGAAAACATGGAAGATATCAAGCTGTTATAAGAGAGTTTATGATCATCCCGCGTCTGTGATGGAGAAGATCAAAGTGCTGCTGCCATTACCGATGGAGTTGGCAGCGATTATGCTAGTTTGATCAGTGATGATGTTGACGATGGAATGGGATGGAGCTCGACAAATGATGTGGTTGAAGGAACGACGACGGAGGAGTGGGACTCGATGAGACGTTGCTGCCAGTGACAAAAGAAGATGGAAAGGATGATAATGTTTCGTGTATCTCAATGTTGCTCGAGCTATGATGCTGGTAGTAATGCAGAGGTTGAAGTCTGCCATTATCGAAAGAAGAATAGAAGTCGTGTTTGTTGGCGAGAGACGATGATGCTATGGTGAGCTCGGGGATGTGATTGATGGTCTCCGGGTTGATATAAAAACAGAGAAGGTGGAGCTCGAGATGTCTGCTACTTGGTGATGTTGCTCGAAGGGTATTGCTGTAGAAGTTTTGGGCTCGAGTTTTGGAGTTGAAACTCGAGTGATGATTGCTGTCATTCATGGCGAGATGAGAATGAAAGATGATGATGCTCTCGGCTCTCAAGGGAGTTTGCTTGTTAGCTTTGGAGTTGAGATGATGATTACTCGAGCCGGGATCCGGACAGTTGAGACTCGAGTGTTCTTCTTTGCCATTAAAGGTGATCGAGATGGAGGATATAGTGAACGGTTCTGCTGCCATTGGAAATTATGGAGTTGGGTACTGTCGATGGAGAACTTGGAAGTAGGCAGAGATGACGAGAAAAGAAAGAGCTGAGATGGGTTTCGCAATGATGAAGAAACAGATGGTTGTCACGGACAGCCTGGTATACGCGGAGTTATTGGTTTAGGCTTGAAAACTCGAGAAGATTGTGAAACTCGATCACCGAGTATCCGTGGATGGTCGGGTAGAGAATGAAAATTCGTGGGAATTAAAAAACTCACGGAGATGTGAGTGTCCGAGAACTCAACGGGAGGAAATTGCAAATTCAGGGGAAAAATATTCTCACGGTGACTTGTTGGTCCGTGAATTATTGAACGGAGTAAATAGAATTCCAGGGAAAAATATATTTCACGGATATACCTCTGGCCGTGGAAATGGAAGAAAAGATATGTATGTTTGTCAGTTCTGGCAAACTGACAGGCTAATAGTGCTTTGGGCTGGGCTTGTCCAGTTTCGTTTATGAGCCCATTTGGCTATTTCAGCCACTCCATGCACGACCAAGACTTTGGAGCGTGGGATATTTGGAATTTTGGCTAGTTTTGGCAACCATTCGACCGGGATTTGGTGCACGGGCGCAACTACAATTTGGATACCTATATAAAAGAGGAATATCTCATAATCTTTTATCAAGTTTTGGAGAGGAGAACTCAAGAGAAGAAAAGCTAGGGTTTTGGAGCGATTCATCACCGTAACTATTTCTTTACCATTTTATCATATGAAACTCATGGGTTTTGTTAGTACCATGAGTAGCTAAACTTCTTAATGATTGGGGATGAATTCTAAGTTCTAGACATGATTTGAGTTATTATATAAATCTATTTTGAAGTTCTTCACATGATTATTGATTGTTTATACTAATTATAATATTTATGATTGATTGATAGATTGTTTAGGTGGCCAACTGAATTAATTTGTTGATTAAATCAAATGCTAGTATTGAGTTAGGAGATAAGTAATAGTCGAATAATTCATACAAAAGTAGAGAACACAAGACCTTGCAGAGGGGATTACGTGTAGTGATTGTGTGTATAAACAAAAGACTAGAAAGTGGACCTTGAGCTAAGAGTCTAACTATTAGGATCAATCTATAATTCACAAAAGATAAAGCATTCGGAAAAATTACACCTTGAGTGAGCTACTACTAGGTGGTTTCAAGAATAGAATCTGGTATTGGAGAGCTTATGTTACCCAATGATTTAAGGAATTTAGGGGATAGCACTGAGCTAGTTGTTATTCCACTATTGGTAATAATTTGTGATTAATTGTATTAATGGATGAATATAATAACTTGATGACGGTTTAGTAACGAAGAAGGATTCCCTGATCATATTTCTCTCCATTGCTTGCAACTTAATTATTTTTAATTGCTTTGTTATTTACTTTGAATCAAAAACAAAACCCCATTGTGACACTTTTTGACAACTAAATCTCCCTGCTCTTCGTGGGAACGAACTTGACTTCCATTATATTATTTTTAATTGAGTGGAAATAAGATATTAATTTGATTGCACCTACGACACGCATCAACATCGAGTTGATCCCAGGAACGGAAAGCGCTCGTCTGAGAAACGTGTCGATTTGCATCACTCATCTATGGTCACTGAAGTAAGTAAGAGGAAGGGACAGAATCAGGACGCCAACCCTTCGAAACGCCCAACTTATGATCACAACAATGTCAAAGGCCCTCCAGACTTTCCATGCAAGTATGAGGAAGTGCTAGAGTTGTTAGATGCGTGGATCCTGGATGAAACAATCAAACTTCCCTTTATACGAAGAGAGACAACGGCTGAAGCTATAGCCAATACAAAGTATTGTCACTTTCATAGGTTTTTCGGTCATCCAACCAGAGAGTGCAAAGCCTTGAAATGGATTTTCAAAAAAAAAAGATGAGGCCAGAGAGCTTATACTGGATGACCAAAAGAGGGCGTACATAAGAATCCTCTACCTCAACACCAAATTAGAAGTATCTCTGCTGATGAGAAACCAGTCGAAGAAATAGCGGCCTCACTAATACATGGTCTATGCGAACTCCTCCATTTCTCCAAAAAATAACGAAAAGAGGTTTTTGATATGGTGAGTTGTATTTCACTAGGGACTCTTGCTTCACCGCCCGAAGATGTTCAAGTTTCATTTGCAATGACAGTTGTTGTATAAGACATTACCTTCACGTCCAAGGACATGATGATGGAGGAAGGACATAACCGTGCTCTATATGTCCCAACATTTCTTGGAGGAAAAGAATTTAAACGTGCTCTGGTAGACACTGGAGCCTAGGTTAATATCATCCCTTTACAAATATTAGAGGAGGCTGGAATCCCTCGGGATCTGATTGATCCTCGCTCAACCGTTATTAGTGACTTTGAGGGGAATACTAGTAATACCTACGGACATGTTGTACTCAATCTCCAAGTTGAACCGATCCAGGCCAAGGTGAAATTCTACGTTATCGAAAAGACTCCGGTTACCACATGATTCTGGGACGTCCCTGGCTTCATGAAAACCGGGTTATACCCTCGACCTATCATCAGTGCATCAAGGCAGTTCATGAATGGAAGATTGTTCGGATTGCGGCATCGCCTTCGCCTTATGTTCAGGCTAGCGAGATAATTATCCCTAGTTGGATCCCAGACCCTCCTTGCCGAGTTTACAACACTCCTCTCCCTACGTGGGCATCTATTTAAGAAGTTGATCGTCTTCCATCCCCGCCTCTCAAAGAAGTTGTTAAGAATCCGAAGAAAATGGTTTCGTTTAAGAGTATCAACGCTCCGGTTGATAGAACTCTGAGTCATTCAATTCACAAAAAGGGTAGTTTCACGCAGGAATATGATCCTAAGGGAAGGATTCTTTACTTACGTCATTGCTAAACACAATCGGATATATGGTGAGTCTCTCTTTTGGATAGTCAAGATGTTCAACTCAGAGGATGAGATTTGTTAAACTACATAGATGAAACATCCCGACTGGGGACTGAACGAAAGTTGGGCTCGGGAAAGGAGCCTACGAGCTATCTAGTAGGACGTGTTTTGTTAGGTATTTTGTTAGTGGTTGGTTAGATTTCCTTTCTATGTGTATTTCTTTCTTTCAATCAATAAATTGTGTGCCAAACTCTATGCACTCAAATCTTTTAGATAATCTTATATCCAAAATTCAAAAGCTAAAGAAATAACAATAAGAAATCCAAACCACTATTAGAAAAACTTGTCTCTCAAATCACTCAACAAAAAAAACTAGCTAACCTAAAGAAAGCCGTCCAAAATCAGCCTTTCTCCTTGGGAAAAGATCTCCTTCTTCCTGTTCGGTTCCTGCACCTTGACTTCTGCATCTCGGGTCATTTGTTTTGCATGCTACACCTCCTCGGCTACAAGTTTCTCCTCAAGGGTAAGAACATCTCTTGAAAGGCGAGGGCCGGAGTGCAACAACTTTTCGAATTCGGATTGGATATTGTTGATCCATTCTCGGAGCCATTTCACGTTAAAGCGAAGATTTTCACAAGTGGTCATGAGCTTTTCAAGATCTATGAAGTAACCAGAAGGGATGTTGTTCAGAGTCAAGTCTCGTATGGCATCGAGGGTCTCCAACAAGTCGTTAACTATTTCGATCATATGATGAACAACATAAGTTATTATTCCCATTGTAGCAATGTGGCCATATCTTTTCCAAATCGATCGGTATAGTTCGGCATATTTGGTTGCAACACCGAATCCCCCTACGAGTATTTTATCTGAACCCAGGTTGCGCTAGGGCCAACAAAATCAAGAACTGCAGTAGGATATTCAACGATATTCGATGGCTGTGCTTCATCTCTTCGGGTTTCTTCGACACGAGAATCACCGGAAGCCGGGGACTGATGAGTGGCTGAAGCATCATCAAAACAGGATATTTCTATTGTATTTCCAGTAAGTGCGGCCTGAGTCATTCCCACGTCATGAGTCTACAAAAGAAGATGGAATCAAACAAGGTATATTGAGATATGGAAGTAAAAGGGAAATTAAGGTTTGACGACTAAGTTTGTTTCACAGGTGGGATTAGGGTTCACGGAGACAAAAGCCACGTCTTATCATTAATCTATATAATATATAAGCGAAAATGGTTTGTTTGGTGTCTACCAAAAGTTTGGTGTCTCATTTGAAATGACACGATTGCCCTTACGTGATTTATTTCCTTCTACAGATTGACGTAAATTTTCACAAACATAAGGGCAAGGCAGACTAATGTGCCATTATAATGACCCGAATGCCCCTCCGTGTTTTTGAGATTCATAGCTGGGTCATCGTAATAACTCAAAAACCTGAAGGGTAGGTTTGTAAGCAATTAGCCGTCACCAACACCACCACAATCAACATTCGATGTCATTATTAGGGTCGTCTTACAGTTTCGGGGTGCGCTAGGAGAACTTGAATTTTGAGGCCTTTTTATGTGATATGAAATCAATAATGGGGGCAAATTTTTAGTTTGGGAGATAAGTTTATACTATTGAAATGGTAATTTTCATTTAGCTTGGCGGCCGAAGGCCGTCGATTTTTTTTCCAGTTTTTTTTTAGGTTAGATTCTCGATTGTACATTTTCAACTTGGCATAAACATTCAAAAATCCACAGCTAATAGATACTTGGTGATGCTTATAGTTGTCACAAAACATTTCGTAACAATTATAACTGTCACAAGCGTCTGTTTCATTTTAAATGTGACAAAATCTTTTAGTAACACTTATGACTGTTACAATTGACTTGTAAACAAAACTTTTTTTTGGGCCCTTAACAATTTGGGGCCCTAGGCGGCCGCCTAGCTCGCCTATGCCTTAAGACGACCCTGGCTTATCACCACAAAAACTAATAATTGAAACCATCATCACCCGCACTTCTCAATCGATTGAAACTCCACCACGGCTAAAATCCCAAATTTAGAACCAAACTCAGTTTCAATTTATACTCACCACCACCGGTGGTAAAAAATACCAAACCAAATTCAGTTTCAATTTGTACTCGCCAATTGATCGAAATAACCCAAAAATTAGAATTACAACATCAATCAATCTGGTATCCACATATTTCTTCCAAGAAGCAACTTTTTTTTATGTACTGATTGTATTTGAATATCCGTTACCTTTTCAAACTCTGAATTCCAATCGAACTCGACTGATTTCTTTTAACGAATTGAGGACTCCGCCTAAAATTCAGCCGCGAATTTCAACTCAACAACCATGAACTAAAAATAAATATCCATCAATAAAACTGGAGAATAGTAACTCGCCCAAAGATGTGAAGTTAGGTTTCTATAGTAGTCAATTAACAAAAATGTTGTATGTCCTAAATCATCTCTGACCAACAGATATCATAAAATTACAAGAACACAACTTCAATATAATTAGAAATCTTATCGTAGTTGGTTCTGTTTAGCTGATTATTTCTTGGTGGATTAATCACCATCACCACCTCCGCTACCGCCACAACTTCCAGCACCAGCACCAAAAATACTCCCGTACAACAATGCCTTATAATTAATATTAGATTACTGTTGCAGCAGTAGGGGCCGACCAAGAAAGCCAAATATTGCAACATATATAATCGTTGCTAATCTGTAGCAGTCGCCTTGACAATTAGCAACGGTCAGATAAGTCACACAGTGCGCAACACTTATATGCGTTGCAAACTTACCCATGGATCCTTTCTTCTTCGCCCGTCTGACCCGCGTGTGACCTGTTTTTCTGGGTAAATTTTGAAACCAAAAATTCTTCGATTACGATAAAATTTATCTAAATTACTTAAAACCCATATAAAATACAATGATTATAAACTATAGTATGTAAACTACTCGAAGAAAAGCAACTTAAAATTGTTAAAACTTGAAAAATTAAAATTTTAAGATTTTTTTTTCTTTTATGAAATTTCAATCCAAAAATTCTTTGATCATGGGCGATGTTTTCCTAAATTTATTTCCGTTTATGATATAGATAATTATTAAGTTCTCTCAAGTGCAAAAAATCTGGCGAAAAACGATTGAGAATGGATCAATTTTGAATTTTTAAATTTTTTTCTTAAAACTCAATTTTGAGGACCATGAATGTGTGACGGACAAAATCCAATCTAGTCACCCTATAGAAGGCCTCCTAAAGTCGGCCAATAAATAAATTTATTCAACTAATTTGATGTTTTTGACTAGGTATTAGATGTTCTTCAGGACGACGGACGATATAGAAAAGCGGGAAGAAAAGTGAACAGAGACCAGAGCAGGTGGCGGAGAAGATAGAGGCAAAGTTAACAGTGGCGGAACTGGAAATTTAACTTGGGGGTGGCTTTGGGTTTTTAGGGGTGGCTTAATCCTGTTAATTGGGCTTATTTTTATCATCCCAAGTAAAATAGGTAGTGAAAAAAAAGGTTTTTGGGTTTCTAGGGCTGGCTTAAGCCAGCCCTAGTCTGGGCATAGTTCCGCCCCTGGAAGTTAAGGTTTTGACTTAAGAAACCAAACAGAGAATACAAGTTTTGGGGTCCCGGATAGGTGTCTTGTTTTCTCATGATAATCAGAAAACGTGTCTTACACTCTTGATCTTAGTACAAGTGGTCATCTATAAGTGCGGCCCTTCTGCACCCGTGCCATTATGGCACGAGGAATCTACTAGTACTAATATAAGGGAAGTTAATGAAGTCACAATACCCCAGGAGGCATATTCAAGGCGTCACAACATGCAAAGGATCAAGGATGATGGGAATTCTCTTAAAATTAGGATTGTTGTACACTTCCATGAGAAAACACGCTAACTGACGAAAATTCGTAAGGAATTTTAGGGTGATGTCCTGAGAAAATAGGTTTACCTATGTCTAAACTACAACATATCCAAAAGGCGCCTCAAACGGACAAGCGATCTAAGAGATGTGGTCCCAACATCGAAGTAAGCGCAATCTGAAACGCTTCTGAAATTTTGTACGGGGTTCCTGATGACAAAAGTATGTGACTAGTTGACTGACCTAAACAAGTCGGAATTAGGTCATTCTTCTTTTGTTGAACATAAAATTCTTTTCTCTTTTCTAATTGGGATTGGGAGCTCAAATCCGATATTGTATGAGGATTCTACAGTCCATTTTATACAAGTATATTGAATCTGAAAATTTCTGACAAGTACTCGAATAAAGGGATATTCCTAGGGTATGACCACCACGGTACCAACCATGAATGAGAATACTTATGTGAGTAAAAGGAGGGCGATTCTTACTGGTGGCATTTCTAAAGGAGGAGGAGAATGGTTTTCCGTCATGGTAGGTTCGAGACGATCTATGTCGGCTTCTATGTCGTCCACCTGGAAATCAATTTCTCTTCGAGCACGAACGGAACGTCCAATCTAAAAAAAAAAAAAAGCTCATCCAGTTAAATTCTAAAGGAATATGATTAAGTCATGGAAATTGTTAAACAGAGAAATACTTGGTTTGCACAAGGGGATGAATGTTTAGGACTTGGTTCACGGGACGCGAAAATTACATCATCTTCCGGAATATCTTGTATGAAATTACTAATGGTCACAAGTTGTTCCATCCAGTAAGTTCGACCTCTTGGAGATACACGTCCGGTCCTTTCGGCATGAAAGAATGGAAAGTTTCTTTGCAAACCACTTACAGTACCGAGATTCCGCTGGATCCAAGAAAGCGTGGATGGTCCTTTGTGAAAAGGGATATCCTGGTCAAATCCCATCTGACGAGCAGTTCTGTCGATGTTGTAAGGTTGTATACTGAAGTCACCACGACTATCCAAACTCAAGACACAACCCGGAGAACTGCTAAATATATATGTAGCTTCTGCCTCAGATAAGTGATCACGGCATTCGGGAAGTAATACGGCATCTTTCATTAAGAAAAACGAATGCAACTGAACCACACCCTCGGGAATCTGTGTCCAGGGACAAAAAATGACAGATTTTTCGTTGTCCATCAACGCAGACAAGGGTTGCTGAATCAGTTATTTATTGCACCAACGATAAATCCTGGCTATTGGGGGATCACTAGTCTTTCTAGATCCATCTAATCTCGCAAGAAGTTTGAAAAAAACCTTTCCCTTCTTCCGTGCCCAAGGGATCCGACCGTGGTATCTCCAAAGCTCGAACTTACATCGGATGGAACAACTTGTGAGCATTAGTAATTTTATACAAGATATTCGGAAGAGGACGTAATTTTCAAGGCCTCAGACTAGAGTCCACAAACATTCATCTCCACGCATACACCAAGTGATATCGTTCTCTGACTAACAATTACATGACTTAATCATGTCCCTTTAGAATTTAACTGAATGAGCTTTTTAGACTGGACGTTCCGTCCGTGCTCGAAAATAAACTAATTCCCAAGTGGATGACATGGAAGTTTCGATATGAGATCGCCTTGAACCTGTCGCAATGGAAAACCGCTCTCCTGCTCACTTCTTTAGGGGATACCAATTGCAGAACCGCTCTCCTTTACTCACATCCGAGTATTCTCATTCATGGTTGGTATAAAGGTGGTCATACCCTAGGGAATATCCCTTTGTTTGAGTGCCAAATGGAGAAATTTTCAGGATCCGATAGACTTGCATATAATGGATTGTAGAATATTCATACAATGTCCGGATTTAAGCTCCCGACCCAAATTTGAAAATATAAAATAATTATATATCCAACACAAAAAAAGAATGATTCCGAGTTCGAGGCGGTCAGTACCAACCAGCCACGTACTTTTGTCATCGAGGAACTCCGTATAAAATTTTAGAGTGTTTCAGATTGCACTTACTTCGGTGTTAGGACCAGTATTTCCTAGCTCGTTTTTCCGCTTGGTGCACCCTTTGGATATGTTGTAAAGCGAGACATAGAAGTAACATATTTTCTCAAGATAGAATCCCGCAAAATTCCCTTCACGAATTTTCGTCGAGTCAATGCATTTTCCCATGGCAGTGCATACATCAATCCTAATTGTGAGAGGATTCCCATATTCCTTGATCCTTCGCTATGTTGTGAAGCCTTGAGTATGACTCACAGGATATTGAGGACTTTATTAACTTCCCTTATATTAGTATAAGGCGTAGCTTTGGTCTCTCGTGAACCACAGATCCCACCTATGAAACAAATTCGGGCCGCACAGACCTAAATTTGCCTTTTATACTTTCTTATATCTCGGCTGTACCCTTGTCTGCATCTCCCATCTTCTTTTGTATACTCGTGGCGCGGGAATAACAGACTGCCAAAATACTGGAAATATAATAGAAATATCCTCTTGGCACGATGCTGTCGATGCCACCCGATCATCGACCGGCTTTCAACGTGATTCTCGCGCCGAAGAAACCGCAAGCAGACACAACCATCGAATAATCGGATGAATATCCCTACTCCCAGTCTGAGTCTTGCTTGGTCCTTGAGCAATCACAGATGGGGGTCTCAAATGAAGTACCCGATGGGGATTCAGTGATGATACCAAATATGTCGAAACTGTATGCATGTTTGGCAAGGACAGGGCCAGATTGCTGACCCATGTGTGGGAGATATAGAACATATGTTGATCATCCTATGATTCAGAAATAGTTAGCTAGCTGTTGGAGACCACTCGTGTTTTATGGGGTGGAAACTATGTCCTAAGGCCCTGGATTTGCGAACCCCAAGGGTGTGTGGCGATGCGTGTCGTAACCATAACAAATTAATGACTGACTTTTACTACCCTAATTAACAAGTAACATAGGAGCGAAGCCAAGGCCGATCACTAGCGAGCATGCTGGATTCGAGTTGTAAAAATTAATGTCACAAAGAGGGGGTGTAAAAAGCAAGAAATAAAACAAAACAATTAAAAGGTAAAGTTGAAAGCAATAAGAGAGACAAGATCAAGGAATCAGCGCTAGCTGCGATTGCGAAAACAATGAGGTCGAGTTATGTTGCTTTGCACTTGCTATTGAGTCTGCAAATTATCACCGACCGTAGGTAAATGTACTAGGCTGCGGTGATCTAAACCCCTAAATCCCTTTAAACACCTAGTAACTGAGAGTGCTCGGACAGCGCGTGTCACATGTCTTATTTACCAGACCACCTAGTAGTATCTCACTCTAGATGATAATTTAAATAAGCGCATTAAGATTTATGAACTTATTAGGTTGATGTGAGTAGTGAGACCTCTCTAGATCGATGAATACACATATGCTAACGTTGTTTCTACACACACAGTGCTCGCGGGACTCATCCTCCGCGAAGGTCTCAAGCCTGCTACTTATGTAAAGAGTCAGGCACCGATTGCTTATCTCCTAACTTACAATAAGCTTTAGATCAGATGTAACAAATCAATTTAGTGTGGCACTCCAAACAATCTATCAATCAATCATGAGATGTCTTTAAGATCATTCCTATTAGTAAAAACAAACTGATAATTATGTGAAACTTCTGAGATGTAATTGAAAACAAAAAACTCAAATCATATGTTAAGAACTAGGAATTCATCCTCAATCAATAAAATTAGCCACCATGCTAAAGAGTTCACACAAAGAATAAAGAAAAGAAAAG
>JAJJWW010013034.1:0-59944 GCA_023531295.1 Papaver armeniacum | reverse complement strand
GACCGCCGGTCAAACCGGCCGGACTCTGCCGTGAGAAAGTCGCTCTTCAGTCCCGACTCGTAGTGAGTCAATCGAACCAGCGAATCGACAGTCGAATCACCGGATGAGCTATGCGCTGGCGCCATTGCACCGCCTAAATCAAGCTATGCAACACCAGCTTCGGGCCACACGGCGATGGCTATGCATCTCATGGCCAACACATAACCGCACTATCCCTGTAATTACTTCGAGTTCATGCTCCACCAACCATTCATCTCCAAATCCCATAAGCATAACCCACTACCAAGCTGCAACTTTGCTCGCATTTCATATGCTTTAACCTGCACTCTTCATTCAAATGTGCCATTTCGGCACTTTAACTCAGAATCCAATTTAGCAAAGAACTCCATAACACCGCTCCCGCAATGTCTTCCTCTTGGGTGATCACCACAAACTCCACCACAACTAAAATCACTTTGTTGCTCACAGCTGCAATATCTACTCCATCTGTCACTCCTGTCACAATTGCGCCTATCACTGCAACCATTCACTGCAATGCTATCTGAGCTGCTAAAGACAGCTTCAACCCACAGCTCTGCCTGACCTGCTCTGCCACACTCCATCATAGATTCAAGCCATCATTTTGCACCATACCCCCAGGCCAGCACCTGCAATTTCTTTCTAGAGCCTTCCATTCCCAGGCCTGCAAAATACACACAATCACACAGCCATAACACCAGCCCAGAACCAGCTCAGAACCAGCTCCACCTGAGATTGCACTGCATTCAGCACCTAATGCATTTATTTCCAGGCCAATGAGCCTTATCACTCCATCTAGCAGCACCAGCACAGCCACAAAGGAAGGATTTCATTCTAGTGCCAGCATCCCTCTTGTCTTCCAGCCTTCCCTGACTTGAGCAAAACTCACAGCTGTATCTCTGCATCCCTGCATTACTCCACTCAGCACTGCAATCAACACAGCATTCATCTCTTGTTCCCTGTACATTCTTACAGCTCCAGTTTATCCTCTCTTGACCTGAGCCTTCAGCTCCATCTGTTTCCTTAACAATCCATTCCACCAGCACACACCAACATCAAAGTTCAACTTTAAGCACCAACTCAGCCTGCCACAACCATATCACCACAGTCCAGTTCAAGCTCCATCTCATGACATAGTTTCATCTGCAGCTGCACAGAGCCACACAACCCTGACTCTTCCAGCTTCACACTGGCAACATTGCACCAGCTCAGGCCAGGTTGCAACCTGGCACTAACACCAACAACTTCACTGCATCTTTGCTTCATTCCTATCTCACCTGCAGCTTTACCTGCATTTCAACATTGCCTCTCAAGCACTGTAAGCCTCACAAATATCACAATTCAGGCAGCCATCTTTCCACCAACACAGAACCTTAGCCATTTCCTGCAACACAGCTCAACTCCACTGGCCCTCAATCCATCATTGCATCATTGAATCACAGTACCACCTGAGACCCCATCTGAAATTCGATCCATAGCAACACAGCCAGACCCTTACTCACCAGATCCCCTTCTAATTCCTTGGTTGAACATAACCACCAGAGAGCTTCTCATTCTTCATCTTAACTCTTAGTTTCCCCCATCAATTCCTTCTTTGACTCGAGCAGATTCACCTCCTGTGACAGTTAACGAGCAAATTAACTCAAACCCGTCTGAAATTTCAACCCAAATTTGCAGCATCATCTACTTTGTTTCTGAGGTCGATGTTAACATTATCTCTGCCTACTATGAGCCACAACAGAATCCCAAATCTCGATTTACAACCTAACTTTCAAAGCCCATCTCGATCTGACTCTGAGCAACATTTTTTACTGATTCCCGATCTAATAGACATCCGTCTCTCACTGAGTAGTTCCTGCTCTCGATCTCATGGTAAAGTACCTCCAAATCTGACCGTCTCTGCCTCCATTTCTCCCTCTCGGTAGTAGCAGCCATTGTTGTTACAGAAACTCAATTCTGAGGCTGAAAACAAATTCCCTTTTCTCGACCAAATGATAAGGTTGCCTGTACGGCATTATTAAGGCACCCCGGATAGTGGATATGGGCCACCAATAAATCACTTTGTATTGTCAGTCCGGGAACCGACAAGCTTAATTGTTGACTTTGCTTACAACCTTCTCATACGGACTCGGAATGACCTCGTTCTTTCATTGATAACTTCGCCTTTTGCTCCAATTGGGATGATTTCTGCTTCTTTTCCTCCGTGCGACTCCAGAGTACCTAATAACTCAAAAACACGCGTAAAGTACATAATTCACAAGAAAAATAGCAAAGAAAGCATAAACTCTATATAGTAAATACGGTGTATTCTACACCTATCACATCACGGCTTTGAAAAAGCCCACATGGCCCAAATTTTATATGAGGGCCTTGATAGTGAAACCCGTATGCAGGTAGAAACAATTAGTGGTGGAGAATTTACCAATCAAGACCAAGATGAATGTTTCGGCGAATTCATCGAGTTAGCCCGAAAAAACTAGGCAATGGGCTTCAATGAGAGAACCAGAGAGATACCTAGATCCTATTCATTGGATCGATAGAGTTGATTATGGGTCAGACATTCTTAGGCGTCTAGAAGCCTTAGAAATGAATCAAGGGTCACACCATGCTAGATACGAAGAGCAAGCCCATGCTCTTTATAACAACTCTAGGTTTGAAAACCGTCAGTAAATTTGATCCATATTAGATACCTATAACCCTGGTTGGAGAAACCACCTGAATTTCTCTTGGTCTAAGGGACGAGTCAAGGCCGGTCTAGTAATTTTCGGGATTCCTCGGGTTTTGGGTATACTAAGAACCATTTAGGGCCGGTCCGTATCGGAACTCCATCGGATAAAAATCATGAGCTTAGAAGAGTCTCTAGCCATCTTATCTCATAACAATGCAGAGTTTAAGCAAACGGTTGAGAAAGGTTTACGGGAAAATTCTCGGGCTATTTGAGCTAAAAAATCGGGTTAATATAATTGTAGAATTTTTGAGCGAAAGAGAAAGGCAAGTTACCCGGTCGACCAACCACTACCCAACACTAGAAGCGATTCATGAAGTATCCTCTAGAGAGGAAGAGTTCAATCATGTGAACTCTATAACAACCCTTAGAGTGGTAAAACGGTAGACAATAAGGTATCCATGCCTAATAGTGGACATATTGTAGATCCACTATCTAGTTCCCATTCTAGTTCCCAAGATGAGCCCCGAAGGAGCCATTAATCAAGAGACCTGATAAAATTTCTAGTGATGCCAATGTGGTTCCCGATAGGTCTCATTTTGTGCCCAGGCCCCATATCCTCGGTTGTTAGCTCCAACAAAGAGAGTCGACTTTCAACGAAATAATGGAGATTTTTAAGCGAGGTAAACATTAACATCCCTTTATTAGAAGCAATTAGGCAAATGCCTTATGCCAAATTCCTTAAGGATCTTTGTACATGAAAGCGTAAGCTTAATGTCCATAAGAAAGCCTTTTAGGTGGTCCTAAGTTCAATCCTTCCGAACCAAACATTTCTAAGTATACGGACCCTCGGATGCCCCGCCATATCTTGTACGATTGGTAATCACATGGTTGATAAAGCATTACTTGACTTAGGAGCCGGTGTTAACCTACTCCCGTACCATGTGTACACCCAGCTAGGTCTTGGTGAGTTGAAACCGACTAAAATGACCTACGGTTAGGCGATAGGTCTTTAAGAGTACCTCGTGGTGTCATAGAGGATGTCTTGATTGAGGTTGATAAATTTATTTATCCGGTGGATTTTGTTGTTCTAGACACTCAACTGTTCGGGATCCTAGTGCTCAAATACTGGGTGATTTTAGGTCGCCCATTTTTAGCCACATCTAATGCTATAATCAACCTGTAGGACCGGGCTTATGAACATATCCTTTGGTAATATGACCACCAACTAAATGTATTTAATGTTAATAGACAACCTTCGATGGCTTGGAGGAAGTGAATATGATTAGCACTTTAGTTCAGGGATCTAATTCGAGATAATTGGGACGACACTTTATTTGGTGATTCCTTAGATGAATTTGATGAGAAAATTCTCTTAAGTCAGTTAGGTGACCAAAGTGTTGAACTAGAAGAAGCTCTTGAGTATTTTAAAGACTCCGAGGATCCGGAAATTCAAGCAATAGTTAGAGGTTTGTCCGAGAATACTGACTACCCTAAGTTTGGGGGTAGTGATGGTCAAGCTTCCCCATTAGAAGTTCCTAACTTGGGACTCGAGCCTAGTATACATGAGGTATTACCTGAGTCTCTTCCGACTCCTCAACCTGATCCTCCTGATACTGTCCAAGAGGAAATCCAACCACTAGAAACTCATAGTTCAGAAAAATCTGTTTTCAAGACACTCATATGAAGCCCAAGTGGGCACCACAGAAAAACTCAGTTGTCTTGCAGGAAACCTTGGATGAGGATGTGCTCTGTCTGTTAATTTTTCTGATTTGGTGCATTTGTCTTACAATTGTGGCAGTTTTATTTGATTTTGTTAACCCACAGTTGTTTCGACTATTGATATATGATTCGAAAGGTAATTAGCCATTTTGTGGTATTTAACGTCTGGCTGAAGACTTTAAACTTAGCACTTCTTGGGAGGTAACCCATGCCCCATGGAACACGGTAATATCTTTCCTTATCTCTTTTGCTTCAAATGGTAACCGTTTCTCCTTGTTCATGCTTTTAATTTCATCTTTAGAACATTGAGGACAATGTTAGATTTAAGTTTGGGGTATGGGAGAAACTTTTTAGTTGCATTGTTAAACTCGAGCCTAGAAATTTATGCTTATTAAGGATGGGACAAACCAATCTAAGTGGATGGAAGCATTTTGGTTGTAGGATTTGAGGAACCAATCGATTAGATGGAAACATCTAAAGAGTCTATTCATAAAAGGACGAGCTTCGGTGTTAGAAATAACATGATAGTTTCACCATATCTCGTTGAGTCCTTTTCACTTCTGTTTTTATTTTGTTTTGTTTTTAAACTATGTTTCTCTAAGTGATTCGGTGGGGCTCACGATTCAAGTTGTTACCAATGCCAGGGTGAATTAGAGTGATTGAGATACCCAAAAAAATAAAAAAAAAAAAATAAATAAAAAAAAAAAGAAAAAAAAGTGAGATCGAGACCATCCGACCAACCTAATAAATTAAATAAAGTCGACCACTTTGGAACCCTTGTATATGCCGAGTTGTGTTGACCTAGAGTTAGGATTATTGACCACTTGGTTCCCTTGTATATGCCAGTCGTGTTGATATTAGTGAGACTAGTATCTCAGTCCATTAGGATAGGTTCATTTTGGCGGAGGCCTTCAGACAGATATGGAAACACCGTTCACTTAGTAAACATCAAAACCATCTATGTTTTTCTCTATATCCATCTTCTTGATCTATCCATGTGATTAGTTTTGACTCCGGGTATTGATGTCCATAGTGCGACTTTCTGAGTAGAGCTCTGTGACTTATATATGAATTTTAGTATGCTTGAGTGCAAACTCGTGTACAAAGAATTGGAATTTCGCATCGGTACTTCCTCATGTAGTCAATAAGTATGCCAACCAAGGAGATTCTTTAGTGCCTTCCAAGGTTGTGCATAAATAGTTAGGGTTTGGAGTAAAGGTTTTATGGGTACACCTCTGGTAAACCCTCCCGAGACTATAACTCGGCCACTAGTGCCACCTAGGGGTTTAAAGGCTTATTGCATACGCTAAATGCAATCGACGATGCCTGCGACAGTGAGTTAGGATTTTATTTTTGATTTGCTCGGGACTAGAAAATAATAAGTTTGGGGGTATTTGATAGACGCATTTATGTGTCTATATTAGTCTCAATTCTCTGTAATGTTAGTACTAGATTTGCGCTTATTTTGGTATTTTATGTCTTTGTAGGTATTTTTGGAGAAATAAGCTTTTGCGGGAAAATTGGCTCGAAAAGTGGTATTGGCGCTCGTGGGAAAAAATTACTATTCGGACTCTCAGTTTGGATAAGGGGTAACCTAATTATTAAGGGGTGTCCCACTCAGGGCAACTACTATTGCTGACCTGAGTCATTAGGGGACATCACTTTCTTCTCCGTTTAAATCAACTTTTGGCGGAAAAATATTTACAACAACGAACTCCCGTGACTTGGATTTGGACGTGACTTTCTCGTGGATTTTCGTCGGACCAAGTTGGTTTGGGCTTGGTTTGATCATACAGGCAAGGTACATGGATTAGAATCGAAAATAAAGGGAGATATGGGAAGATTTCCCAAAACAGGGGTTGTGAGATATATCGGGACTGTATTGCTTTATTTGGCAATTACAGTGGTAAAAGAAGTGAATATCTTCCCTGTCAGATTCGAGGTTATCAAATAACAGAAGTTTGAGATTAAAAAAGAACCGAATTGCCGCGTTTATAAGATTTGGAAGGAAGAAAAGTCGTGACTTTGGAGAGAAGAAAAGAAAGATTTCCGCGAGTTTTAATCGACCTGTTGGCTATATAAAGGGTGTACGAGTTCTAGGAAGATGGGTCGAGGAGTTTGGGGAACTTTGGAGGAGAAATAGAGGCTTAGAATCGAAAGTAAAGAGGTTAGAAAAAAAATTACCTGCTGCTGCAAAACTCAAGAACACGAAGAACATTGCACCACCAAAAGCCGTCGCGAAGGAGTCTTAAACACGGCGCCGAGTTAACCCTTTATCGTTCTTCCAAGCGGTCTTAAAACAAGGACCTCGGTGACGGTCGTATATTAACAAAACCATTGTAAGCACTTTTATTATTATTTTTCAATACAATGATTAATGAAATTTTCTCCAATCTTCGTTCTATGAGTAGCTAAATTTCTGTTCTAGGGTTTTGGAGGAAACTATTTTTGATGGGTAATATTTAGTAATTAATTTCTTTGGCATATTTACTCCAAAAATTGTGTTTTAATTTGTTTAAAAATTCTCTCTTCTTCACATGCTTCGTAATAATTGTTTTGGGTAGTTTCTACCGTTCTTTTATAAGCGAAGGAGGATTAGGCCTTAGAATATTGACTAGAGTCATAAGAAAAAAAGGGCTTGTAACGTTATATTTTCCAAAGCATGAGATTGGGTTCGAAACTGTTTTGAGTAAAATAGGAGTATTATGCCAAAGTTTTAATTATTGAGTTTACCATCATTAGAAGTAGCGGAATCCAAAGCCCTAGACTCATCTCTCCTTGGTAACAAAAATCAATTTTAATTTGTTTGTCTTAGTATTTTTTTTTAATAATCAAAAACCAAATCTTTAAAAAGAGTCCGAGCAACGAACCTATACTTACCACCTGTAAAAACTACATCAACAAACCATGTAAGATGTTACTCAGCAATTTTCACATGATCATCTTTTGACTTTCGTCAAGAATATAAGATGAACTTGGTTGAAGCGAAAGTTTACCAACACATATTTCGAGAAATATATAAGCGAGTTAAACTCAGCTTGAAATCTCAAATGTGCATAATCGAATACTATATAGTAATACGACTTTTGTCTCAATATAGGAGATAGAGTAGAAATAGACTTTCCAAGTGATAGATGAGTTTTAGTCTCCACATACATTTTCTTGATGAAGTTCCACAAGCTCTCCTTAGTAGTTCTTCGTCTTCAATTGATGAACGCCATGAATTCTAATGCTCAACTACACAATCTATCCCAGTCTGAGACATCACTATAAGTAGACTAGAAATCAAGACTTATAGTTTTGATCACTAACATTGACAAATGATGGCTATCGTAGCCTCAACAAATTAATAATCTTATTCCCACACAATTAACTGGTAATATAATAGAAGTAAGAATCGTTCCCACGAAGAGCAGTGAGTTTTAGTTGTCGAAGTGTCACAAATAGGGGGGTTTTGTTTTAGATTGTGAACAAAATAGATACTCGAAGCAAATAAAATTGTATTGTAATCAATAGAGAGAGATATGATCAAGGAATCCTTTTTGTTAATAAACCGTCAATGAGTTAATATATTCATCTATTCGTCATTAATCATAGATTATCACCAACGTAGAAAAGCGGCTAGAGCGGTGCTATTCTCTAAAGTCCTTTGGTCATTTAGTGCCGAAGCGCTCGAATACCGCATTCTATTCGTCCAAACCACCAAGTAGTAGCGCACTCAAGGTTTAGCTTGGTTGAATGCTTTATGTTTTGTGACTTAGGTTAATCCTAGTAGTTAGACTCTTAGCGCAAGGTCCACTTTCTAGTGTTGTTTCTACACGTGATTGCTCAGGAGAATCCCTCTGCAGGTTTCACGTTTTCTACTTGTTTAGGGGTTATTCAACAATTACATGGATATCCTAACCCTTTACTATCTTTAGATTAATCAATAAACTGATTTAGTTGGCCACCTAGAACAATCAATCAATCAATCATAATGTTTACTCATAGTAGAAACAAACGATAATCATATGAAGAAATCAAAATAGATTCATATATTAAATCAAATCAAGTTTACAACTTAGAATTCATCCTCAATCAATAGGTGTTTAGATACTCATGGATGTAGAAGCATCCATGATATACATATGAGAAAAGTTTAGAGATATCGTTACAATTGAAGAACCGCTCTAAAACCCTAGCTTTAGCTCCGTGTGATTTTCTTCTCTCCAAGCCTTACAATTTCGTGACCTTATGATGATATTTCATTCATGACCTAATACCTCCTTTTATAGGTTTACATTCCTTGTACTTCAACTATTTAGTTCGGTTCAAGGACCCGAGTACCGGTATCGTACCTCAAATTCCAGCAGAAATTTTCGGAATTAAAGTATGCGTACGCGTTTGCATACTTTACTATCTTTGGTATTCGATAAAAGCTTGTTTTGGCCACAACTTCTTCGTCCGAACTCTGAATGTCCTCGTTCTTTTTGCATTCTTTTTATCTTTCAATTATATTCAAGATGATGATGAGAAATCCTTAATTTGAATGAGTTAATATCGGTATTTGGCCCTTCTCTTGATTTTGAGCGTTTTGCTCATTTTCGTCACTCTTCTTCCACTTCTCTTGGACTTGGGCACTTGGATACTTGGAATACTTCTATTCCTATATCTTTTCAGCACTTTGTAGCTCCTTTTTGGATGATTCACCTAATAGAGACAAATAATAGAAAACAAGAGTAATAATACGAAAACATGCAAGAATAATAGCTAAAACAAGTATGGAATGAACACTAAAATCATATGAATTATGCACTTATCAACAAACAAGCTTGAGATAGAAACGCTTGCGAGTTCGAACGAGCAGTGCTCTAACAATACCAACGCTTGGTGGGTTCAACCGAGCTATGCTCTAACAGCTTCAAAGCTTTAACATTCACCACTCTAGGGGAACTTGGTGACGACTTCATTATATTTCTTAAGCGCCTGAGAAACTTCCTTGCGAGATACAACACTAACTATAAAATTGGTAGTTCTCTTTTTTATTGTTTAGGCATTATTATTCAGAAAGGTCTGGGTGCCCAGCTTGTTGCTAGGCTGCCAGCACGCACCTTGTAATTATTGTATCGATTTTCTTCTTTTAATCAAAGCCCCGGGTGGCATCTTTTAATATGAGGAATGGAGGAAGAATTATTTTTAATTTCTTTCCTAATATGTAAGTAGATCGGTTCCAATCTTAGTTTGACATATCAAAGTAAGGTAACAATTATTTCTCCTATATCCTTCTAATTAATCGTTTTCCTGTTAATAAAATATGAGTTAATTCGGATTCTTTCTTTTGCTTAACAAAATAAGGTACAATTGTTTTGATGCAATTGTCTCCTCTTATGAACAATTACGTCAATTTTGATTTTGTTTTTGCTTAACGAAAATAAGTTCAATTGCTTTAGTAAAATTGATTCCCGATAAGAAAAACTAAGTTAATTTAGATATTAGTTAAGCTTATCAAAATTAGGTACAATTATATTTAAATCCTGGTAAGTAACTAAGTTAATTCTGATCTTAGTTGAACTTATCGAAATAAAGGAAAATTACTTTGGGTAATTATTTTCTTGCTAAGATACTAAAATCGAATTACTTTGATAGGTTCGGTTTTAGTGTTGCTTATCAAAAATGGTATGTTATACCTTCTTGCTTAACTCTTATAGGTTGTGTTTAGTTCTTTTGAACTTGAGGATCCTTTCGAAATATTTGTTGTTTTTTTTTTTTTGTTTTTTTTGAAAACACGACTTATTTGAATAACCCGGCGACCTACCAATTGTAGAAGTAGGATTTTTGGCAAACAATAAGCACACATGATAGAGGAGGAATAGATTACAGTTGTTGGTCCATGGCCGATATCAATATGACAAAAAGGGGAGAAATATATGGTGACTCATAATCACTGAGAAAGGATATACGTGCTGAAAAGTATATATCTAAACGAAAAGAGTAAAACATTCATTAAGAGGGAGAAACATATCATCATGTTGTATAATACTACATACTACGAAAGTGAATAAAAAATGTCTTGATTGAATATACCTAGATTTCATTAAGGGGAGTACAAAATTTTGTTATTCAAGTGCTTTAAAGAAGCATTTGTTTTTTGTGTTGTTGAAACTTGGAACCAAGCGTATGAAGTATGCGTTAAACGACTGTAATATAATGTAATATATCTATCTTTTAATTATTGTGTTAATTCTCTCCATATGTAAAAGAGTTTTGTCACTAAAATTGACAAAAGGGGAGATTGTTAGAGCATTGCTTGGTTGAACCCACCAACCGTTGGTATGTCAAGTTTGGTTGTCATATTTTAGTTCCAAAACTTGAGTTACTTGATTAGATTACTAGAGTCAACTTGGATAGGTTAGACAAGGATGTCTATAAATATTATGACAAATTGTACAGCACTACCTCGTACAAGTACTGTACAATTTTTCTCAACAACACAAGTACATAACAATAGTCTCTTGTTTTCTTAGAAGGGGCCCACATGGGACTTTGTAATCTGAAGTCTTACTCCACCAATCTGTTTCATGTGATTGACATTTTAGACAATCGTCATCTCTTTTGCCATCTCGACTTATGAAGCAAAACACCTAGGAAGGAGAGTTTGTAATTTCAAAGTAATCAACTCTTTTAATTATATGGAAAAATTAAAATGTGACCGGTGATTTTCAAGGTAATTAACTCTTTTAACTTGTGAAATCCACAATGAATACAATTACTTGCGGAAAATTAGGGATTCCATGGAAATCTAAGGATTTTTTTGTTTTTAGGGGTTTAGGGTTACTCCACGAGATTACCAACTCTTTGTTCAGTGTCAATGATGAATATGTACGGAGGACCAAACTACCTAGTACAAGTAAAATTATTGTCGAGTACAATACACAAGACAGGTCACGAGGGTCCGACGTACAAATCGTTCGTCTGACTTGGGTATAGGGACGAAAGACTAATCGAAGCGTCTAGTATCTGGTTCCCTCCGAAGTTTCCCTCAGGATAGCTAGAGCCCGCGGGCGAGTTCTATCGGGTAAGGCCAATGATTAGAGGCATCGGAGGCGCAACTCCCTCGACCTATTCTCAAACTTTAAATAGGTAGAACGGATGACTTTGTAATAATCAGAGTCGCTAATCTGGTTGGTGGGTTCTGTGCGATACAATTACGAAAAATCTCAGCCATCTTGTTTCTTCGTTTCACTCTCACTTAGTCTCTCGGAATCTCAGTTTCAGAAACAAATAACACCTAAATTTACGGAAGGCAGCGTGGGTGATTCTCAAGGTATTACTCACCCGAACATGACGAAATTCAATTTACTCACCTGTTTTAATTAGGAAATTTAGGGATTCTAAAAAACTAGGGATTTGGTAGCTTCTTTCAAATTTATATCCAATTCAATTACATTTGTTAGACATGAAAATTGCTTCATGCCTTTGAGGGAATGGGTCTACTTATCTTAACGGGATCCCGAAGAGTAGAAAATGAGACCAAAGCAACATTTTAACAAGCAATTGTTTCGGGGTATTAATTTGCTATTGATATTACTGACATTTTAAATTCCAATAGTTGTTTGAATACAACATTTGCATACTCTTCTTCTTTTAACCAAGCTTTCTCTAATAGAAAAATATTTCTTTACTTACTTGTTATCAGTTTGCTCACCAGATAAATCTCAAGAATGGAGTCAACAGACAACAAGGGTAAAAGAGTAGGGGATTGTAATCTTGAAGTTGATGATGTAATTGATAATTTAAAATCTTGGTAAACCTTCTCCTTTTAACTCTTCTATTTCAAGGTACATGAAATAATTTCAATTTTCAATCAGTGTAAAAACTAGAAACCATCAAATTAGTGTGTGTGTGTGAGTAAACCTAAACCGAGACTTAACTAATTGCGGTCTAGAAATCAAGATATAGTTTTGACAATTAAATTTGACAACAAGCTTGAGATAGCAACACTTGTGGGTTCGACCGAGAAATGCTCTAACAAACACAAAAATTGCATTTTCTAGTTCCTCTTAATTGCTTTGATATGTATCACAAAGTACTTTTAATCTAAATGGATGACCAAGCTCAATAATATTTGTTCAGTTGCGAGAAGAGATCTTGATTTCAAATAATTAATACTTGACGTTTTTGTCTTTTATAATTTTGATAACTTTTGTTGTGTATACTTTTTTTCTATTAATTAATTATAACATCAAACTAATAGTGAGAATTTTCTGCAGGAATTGCTCAATTACAATGATCGTAGCAATGTCACAACCTTTAGGAATAACCACTGATTTAGTGGCGATACATGGAGCATGCTTATGGTGGTTAGAACAACAACATACAATAGATAAAAATCTGACTCACAAAACCTAGTCAATTTCATCACCAAAAGGATCAAGACACAATGGTCTTTGTGGCATATGATAAAAATGAGAGACCTACTGAATCTACTCAACATCATACAATGCACTACATCTATAGAGAGGCCAACTAGGCGGCGGATGTACTAGCAAAACAGGCAGTAGACATAAGTCATCGGGATCTTTGAGACTACCTTTATGGAATGTATATGAATATGCGCTTTTTAAGACAATATGAAATTGATGACTCCATGGTGCGAGGGTAATGTGCTCATGCATTATTTCTTTTTAGTTTAAATAAATATAACGTGCTTTAGAAAATAGTGGGACTTTGTTAAAATATAATCTTCTGCCAATGGTATTCATCATATTTTAAATGGACTTACTATAAAGGAGAATACCTAAATTAGTTTAAAGATAATTGCTAAATATAGTGAATTCTAATGTTCTTATATTAAAATGTACAAAAATAAAATAATGACGAAATGAAATTTGAAAGTAGTAAGCACTATTTACACAAAATCGGCTTTCAATAACAGCTAAAGAGTATGACTATCGACAAGAATAATGGTAGACACTATGTCACAACACTTACTTACTTACATGAAACAAAAAAACAAAAAACAAAAAAAAATTGGGCTTCAACAAAATGAGGCTCTAGGCAACAACCTAACTTGCCTAGTCCATAAGACGGCTCTGGACAATAATACTAATAGAATCAGAGATTGTACTGTTACCAAATAGGTTCCAAAATACATGATAAGATGACTTTGAAATCCTTTAAACACTTGGAAAATAAAAACTACTAAAACAAGAATTTCAAAAGAGACTTCATGAGAACAAATACCATGATAAAAGACCAACTCCAACTCTCCTTTCCTCCACTCCACTTGTTACTTTTTGATTATCCCGTTCAAACAAGATAACACTTACTTATACCTGCAAACTATATAGACATTCCTTAGAAGAATGAAGTCTATCAAACACATAGAGTATCATACGGATATCATAAGCATCTTCAATTCCAGAGAAAGACAAGCCCAAAATCCAACGAGCATCCTGACAACGCTGGAATTATTTTGAAAGATTTTAATAACAAGTCTAGAGATGAAAGGTTATTTGATTTTCAGAAAGATAAGGATTTTTCCCTTAGGCTTAGGTTTGTAAGAGGAATTTGTGAATCGCTTACGGTTCGGTCATGTCGCGGTTATGTCTGCTCATGATATCTTTCTATGGGGAAGCTACATTTCATATTTTAATGTGCTTTTGATGAACTCGACGTGATGTGATATCTTTTCTGGAGGCTCTATGCGTGCCTTTAAACTTGGGCCTTTTAAGTGCTCCAATATATTATATTTTTTCTAAAAAGAAATTTAATGGTCATACTTATATGAATCTAACAATTAGTGTTCGCACACATAACGTTTGAAGCATATGTTTACCCATATTCTTATATGTTATTGGAATACATATCACTAAATGTAAGGATATGTAACATTTTTTTACGAAACAACATTCTACTCTTATACTCTTATAAATATTTGTCTACATATAATATAAAATGAAATTAGGATCTTCGTTTCTTGGGATTTAGAGAAAATAGACAAAATTTCAAATTGATATTTGTTTTTATATGGACTATGTGAAATTAGAGAAAATTATTTTTTAAAATTGTTTACCAAAAAATCCATATAATAATATATGTGAAACTAATATTTAAACGAAAATAAAATGAACCATATTGTACTAGAAAAATTATATATAATAAAATTTTATCACAAATTGTGTTTTTAATACACGAGAAACATTTAGAAAATTAAATTAGTAGTAATGTGTATAGTAAATATATTAATGAAGATAATTGAAGGCATTATCGAGTATTGTCTTCTTTTCTTTATGAACTATTTTTCTTGTAATTAATGTTTCTATGTTAATAAATTTTCAGCGGTAGCTATTTCTTTTTATTATCGCCTACGAAATTTATTTATTTAATTTATTCATTGAAGATAATTGCAATAATTGATCTTCATGAATAGATCTTCTATGTATTGTTTTCTATGATATTTATATTTTACCATTTTTTTATTGTGGCCGATCTTATGATAATCTTCAAAATTATGCGGATAACTCCAATGTTCTTCCTTGAATAACTAAAGATGAATACTTTTGACGATTGATCCATGTCTTATATCTTCTTATGAGATTTGTTAAAATCCGAGAAAATCATTTTTCTAGTAAAAAAGATCGCATTTCTTCTATTTTGAGAATCACATCAAATGGAGGTGAGTTCTTAATTGAATGAGAGCGCTTAATTAACATATCTTTGGGGGAAGTGTGTTTGTGGAATTTTGGAGAGAAAAGTCTATTTAATCTCTTTAAGGTGAAAGAAACTAAGTTGTGAAATTTAGTGGAATCATCACTGACAATATGATATAATTCTTAGTGTCAATTCTTCTCCTAATAGCTTAATTCATGAGGAACCCAATTCTCGCCACTTTTGTCAACTTTGTGACAAAGAGGGTGAGAAAAAAATAGTAGTTTACTACTAATGACATATGGATTTTCGAAATATTATACTTAAGGGGGGTCAATTAATATGTGTGTTCATCATCCTATCTAGCAAAAATTGACATGTAAAAGCTAAGGTTGAGTACATATCAAAATAAAAAGTAGTATCATTGTATGTTTGAAAAAGTATACTATGCTTGAAAATGACAAACGATACTACTCATTGTGATAATAACTATACGCGAAATGAAATTCATCCATGCAAATTATGAAGGGTGGGAATATTAAAGTTTTTATTTATCAACTGTCGAATCTTCAATTACTTGTACCGAACGAACACTTGAAGAACCATAGAGGAATAAAATTGAACTTTCAAGAAATCAAGAAAGCATCATGACATTTGTACTTTTGAAAATCAAATTTGTAAAAGTCCATATGTATTTCAAAAGTTTTGTCACTAAATTGATAATAAGGAGATTAAAAATTAGGTAGTAAACTCTTAGGTTCAAGTTAGTCGTGCAGATTAAAAATTTAGATCACTTGATTTTTGTCATCCACCAAGGTGGCTTTGAATGCTTGGTCTCCGGGCATTTGCTTCCAAAAATTGTGAAGCAGAACAGACTGACTTTCACAACTAAGTCCACATAGGATGAGCTACAAGTAAAATATTAATGGTTTTAATATTTATCCCTGCAATTCAGTTGAAAAGCATACAGTTAAGTGGAAACCCTGCCATTCAAGCAAAAATGAGCTGCATGGGGACAAAATCATTAGAGACTTACTTGTATTAGTACTATAAGAGCAGAGTTTATTGTTGCGCATCATTGTGGTGATGTTCATTGTCTGACAAGATTTTATTAAGATCTTCCAAACTCTCAGTACATTCTGAAAGCAAAACTTAACTCGAATTCAGAAAGAAACGGTGGTTTATGTGACAAACGATTGGTGATATGGCCTATATTACTTGGTCACCAGAGAAGGTTCTTATTAATGTATTTCAATTTGAAGTAGGAGTACCGGTTACTTCAACCTTGTCGGGTAATCTCTTTATCAGTTATTGAAGCCTTTTTTACTTATATAAATCACTAGAGATTTTTTAATACTGTTTTTCATCCTTTTTTCTCTGCATCTTCATTGCATTTAGACACATTTTTATGCACATTGATTCACCCTATGAGAACCACTACCATCATGTATCTGCAAGACAATTTAGACAACAGTTCAACACATTTATTGACATTCTACTTTCCATTTTCACACTGCTATGACTTACTTACAATGCCATTATCAAAGAGCAGTTCCTATGGACTCAACAAACATAAAAAACAGACGGGCAAACCAACAAATTTATTGGTTTGTTGAGTGAGGCGGTAGAATAGACGCACACTTGATGTAGATTCGGGCGAGTGAAGCAAAGACGCCAACGTGTGAGGAAGAAAGGATGGCGTATGATGCTTAACCGCCCCTCACATATTCTCTCTCCAAATTCGGTTATTATAATTAGGCTTTATTTTTTATTATTTGTTTTATTAGTTAAATAATCGGTGGGACCCAACTCTTATTAGTTTATATTAATAAAATAACTAATGAGACCCTAAAATGTCAGATTTGTTCATTTTTTCTTGGTTTCCCATAGTGCAAAAACGTGTTTGTTCATCCACATGGCTCAACAAAAAAAAAATTTATTGATTGCCATAGGAATTGCCCTAAGATATACATTTGGGAAATGAATTTTAGTGGAAATGGGTTGCAAAGCACTGTGCTACACCATCACCTTACGCAAAATATGATTAAAGAACATTGTTTCTTAGCTGCACATTTAGATGTGCATTTCTTTCAAACACATCTAAAGTGTTCTAAGAGGCAAGCACAACACCTCGCTGAACAAAAAACAAGACTTTCGTGTGGCTCTAAGGATTACTTGTTAAAATTAGTTGCAGTAGCAGTTGGAGTATGGTTCTTTCTCAAGCGATGAACAAGCGCCACAATATTTTCCATTAACAGCTGCAAAATATGCTCTCTCACCCCATTCATTGTTCAAGCCTTTCAACAATTTATCTTAATTCCTACAAACAATAGGAGTTATAGGCTGCCAAATACTAGCATGATATCTATATCTACGGTTTGATACTAGTTGTATTAGCTAGAGTCGATTCTCCTTTAACCTTAGGTTTCTTCTTGAAAACCAAAATTAACGACTTAAAGACTTCATTGGGATTGTGAAACCGGACCCATACTAATTTCGTATTTGTGTGATCTGATCTTGCTGATTCTATCGTTTTGAGTACAATCGTAACGATTGGCTTGAGATTAATATCTCCGATAGGCAAGATATAAAAGTAGTCACAAACATCTTCGTCTCATCGTTTGTGATTCCACAATATCTTCTTTTTACCGCATCGATTAAGATTATTGTGAGGTGATTGATAATACTAGGTTGTTCTTCGGAATATAAGTCCTGGTTATCAATTGGTTCTTGTTCACCTTGATTTATCAAAAAAGACGGAACAAAACTTGTAGGTATTTTTGTGGGAGACGATTTATCTATTATCATAGACTTTTTCGTGTGATACAAATTTGTTTATTAAAGTCTTCGACTTTGGGTTGTAGTAACTCTTAGTTGTGGGTGAGATCGGCTAAGGGAATCAATTGCGTAGTATCCTGCCGGGATCAAAGACGTAAGAAGCGCAACTATACCTTGAATCGGTGTGAGATTGATTGGGGTTCAACTACAGATCCGGACCGAGTTAGTTTGTAGTAGGCTAGTTTTTATAGCGGCTTAATACGGTGTGGTGTTCAATCTGGACTAGGTTCCGGTTTTTCTCGCATTTGCGGTTTCCTCGTTAACAAAATTCTCGGTGTCTCGTGTTATTTCTATTCCGCATTATATTTTGTTATATAATTGAAATATCACAAAGTTGTGCGTTTGAATCAATCAATTGGAAATCCGACCTTTGGTTGTTGATTGAAATTGATTGATCCTTGAACATTGGTCTTTGGTACAGTTCAAGTGATTTCTCTTGTATTCAATTAGACTCATGATTTCTATTCGCTTGAGAAATAATTGAATCAATAAAGAGAGATATAACTCTTTGATATACTTTATTAAGATTGAGTCTTGTTGATTCTCTTAAAAGTATATTGGAGTTTGTCCATAAAGATTGCTAAGCAAAGTGTTGGGTGTGGTTGTTGTACCCCCGCTTTTTCAGATTTTGACTGACCTATCGGCTAACTGTAGTATTATCCTAGTTGGTTTCATCTCACCTAGTCCAAGTTGTTCATACACCGAGAACGGTAAAAGATTCACACTATCCCCAAGATCTAAAATAACATTTTCTATCTTTTGGCTACATATAACACATGTGACAGTAGGACAACCAGGATCTTTAAATTTGACTGGGTACTTCTGTGAGATTATAGAACTAACTTGTTGGGTCAAAAATGCCTTTTTATGGACACTCGCGTTTCTCTTTACAATGCACATCTCTTTTAGGAACTTGGCCATAGCCGGTACATGTTTTATTGCATCAAACAAGGGCAAAGTTGATCTTAACTTGCTTAAAGATGTCTAGGATTTCATCATATGTACTAGGTTTTTCTTAGCGAGCCTTTGAGGAAATGGTGTAGGCGGTATGTAAATTGTCTCGAGATATCTTCCTCACTTGGACTCTTAGCATTCTCGGGCCCATTAGGGTCTTTAGACGAAGTTTGGTCAACCTCGGTCTCTTTTTTAAGCCGGACTACTATCTTAAGGTGTAACTACCGAGTTTTCTAAAGTTTTACCACTCCTAAGGGTGATAACTCGCTTTGATATGTTCATTGTGGCTAGAACTACCCGATTCATTAACTTGGTTAACTCCTTTCGGATTCAGAGTCGTTTGGCTAGGAAATGTCTTGTTCTCCCTATCACTTAACCTGTTTTACAGTTGACTTATTTGAGTCTCTATGTTGGCAATAGCTCGGTCACTGTATTTTTTGTTACGTTGTATTTCATCGAACCTATGACCTAAAGTGTCAAAATTTTGTTGAGTCTCGGCATTATTTCGGACACTACCTTCAATAAAGAGTCTTAGAGTTTCCTCTAGAGATGACACCTTTTGGTCAACAGGGCTCGGTTGAGGTTGGTTCCTAGGAAAACCTGGTGGTCGGTTGCTAGATGGGCTACCCTGATGGGCACCTTTGGACCACGAAAAATTAGGGTTATGTCTCCAACCAGGGTTATAGGTATTAGAATAGGGATCGAACATGGGTCGACCTCATATTTAGAGTTCATACCACCATGTAGGACACTAACCTAGTCACGAGTAGTTTCACTAGGGTAAAACAAGGGGCATTAGGTCCAGCATGACCTTGGTCACCACAAATAGTACATGGGTAGGTTTTAGGATCATTATTACAACTCATAGCTTGTGTCGACCCTTGGTTCATTTCTAAGGCCTCTAGACGCCTAAGGATGTCTGACCCATTATCAACTCTATTGACCCAATGGATAGGGTTCCTAGTTATTTCGGGCTCCCTCATCGAATCTCGTTGTCTAGTTTTATCGGCTAAATCGACAAACTCGTCAAAAATACCTCTGGGGTCCTCGATGGGTAAATTCGCCACCACTCATTGTTTATACCGCATTCGGGTTTCACTATCTAGGCCATCATATAAAATTTGGGCCATATGGGCTTTATCAAATCCATGATGTGGGCATTGGTATAACAACTCATTAAACCTTTCTACATAATCGTGTAGGTATTCACCTAATTTTTGCTTAAAGGTTTGGATAGACTATCGCCAGAAATGAGCCTTGTGGTGTGGGGTAGAACTTCTTAACAAGGGCCTCTACAAGTCCATCCCAGGTAGTGATTGTTTTAGAAGGAATAATGTGGTACCACTCATTGGCTCTCTCTTCTAGGGAAAAAGAAAACAAACGCGACCTAAGCACATCTTTTGTGACGTTCGGATAATCATTGTGTCACAAATCATCTCGAAGTCTCTTATATGGGTATATGTGTTTTCACTTTCTATCCCTCTAACCTTACGAAGCATGCCAATTGTCCCAGGTTTAATGTCAAATTTTACAGTAGTGGAAGGTAAAACTACCCCTGGGTCACGTATCACTCTAGACGGGCTCCAACGGTCCCTAAGGGTTTTGGTTGGCATGACTTCACCCTTATCATTTTCATTAACCATTTCGGTAAAAATAGAAGTACCACCGAATCCGTGTAAAAGGTCGGACTCAAATTAAAAAGGTCATTTTCTACAAGTCTATCTCCTACCCGTTTCCAACGGCGCATACACAAGCAAGAATACCAGTGCTGGGGTACACTAATTCAGGTAAGCTTGGGTTACCTACAACAAAAATATACCTATAGTCAAAGACTAGTCACAGGTACATGGCTGAGGTTTGCAGTGTTTCGGGTGATAACGCCCAGAAGGTTCACCTTACTAAACCACGTGTTTTCCTAAATCGGTGCTGTACTTAAAATGCAATCGGTGTGTGCATGTGTATTTTTTTTTTCAAATAAATAATAGAAAATAAAGGAAATATGTAAAAAAGGAAATAAAATCTAAAAGAATAAAAAAAATGGGTTTTATTACTTACCTCTTTTGGTAGGAAATTCTGCAATAAATGAAGAATATTACCTGCACAATAAAAATAAGAAAAATACCCAAGTAAAATCAAATAATACAATAAATTTAATTAAACTAAACTAAACAAAAAAATACTAAAAATAAAAGATAAAAATCTAAAACCTAACCTAAAGGCAAGTCCGCACTTCCGTGACCAAAACCTGATGCAGTTTTACAAGTGGTAAGAAAAGGATTCGATACTCAGACTTTTTTAGAGATTTGGTTCTAGATTAATTAAGAAAATACTAGAGAAAAACTAATTGTATTGGCCAAAGAGAGGGGGAACTAGGGTGTCGGATTCCACTACATTTGATGTTTGTAAATTCAATAATTAATTTCTCTAATTTACTCTCAAAACTACTCAAGGCAATTTCGAACCCAATCTCATGCCTCGGAGAATATATCGTTGAAACTCTTTTTTTTATGACTTTCATCGTTATTCTAAAGCCTATTTTTCCTTCGCTTATAAAATATCAGTAGATTAAAACTACCCAAAACAGTTATTCCGAAGCATATAAACAAGAGAAAAATTTTAATCAATTAAAACTTATTAGAGAGTAATAATTAAAGAAAATAAATACTAAAAATTACATGCTAGAAGTAGTTTCCTCTTCAACCCTAGAAATTTAATTAGTTGCTCATGAGAAGAAAATTGGAAGAAATCTCATTAATCATTGTATTAAAAATAATAGAAATTGCTTACAACGATTTTCAGTGCTAAAGACCTCCAGTGACAAAGCAGTATAGTTACCAAAAGTTTTTGCAATCTGAATCAGATACGATAATTATTTATTGTTGTTGAATAAGACTGCTTTCTGCACTGTTTTTGAGGGTAGGTGTTCTTCGTGTTCTTGAGTTTGCAGCAGCAGCAGAATTTCCTGGAACTTTTATTTCCCTCGATTTTAAGCACTATTTTCTATCCAGACTCTTTGTAGCCTTTCCCTGGTATCCCAACACCTCTTTTATACTCGACAGGGTCTTCCAATCTCACTATTCAATGCAGATAATCCTCCCTTTACTCCTGTGCGATATCTTAAGATTTTATTTCCTTCCTTATCTCTTCACGCTTCTGTTGTTGATTATCTTTCCCTTTTTAACTCCTTCACGCTCCAAACATATTGCCAACACGACAGAGATCATTCCAGCCTCCATTTGACACGGGAAAGTGAGAAATAAACCCGTGAAAACCCTACTTCCCTGTTTTAATCAAACCCGATCATCTAGCCATATATGGTCGATTCTAAGGACCTTACCAGTCCTGTTTAACTCCATCAATCCCATTCCAACCAAATACAGCGATTAAATCTCCCAAAATTCTCTCAAATTCCAAACTGAACTTTCCGGCAGGAAGATAAACCCGAGAATGATATTTTCTCCAAATCCGTAATTCCAGCCAATTATGATCGAAACAAAGACCCATACTAGACCTGTTTAGGTCCCAGAACAAATCCATTTGATTTCAACACTTTAGTCTCACTACAACTAGCCCAAATCACGAACCCTAATTCTGTCGGAGTAAACCTTATTTTTCCCGCCAAAAACAAAATTCAAAACGTTGAAGATGGACGCCCCTTAATCAAACCCGGTGTCCCTTTAGCAAATTGGGTGCCCCTTAGTAATTAGGGTTCCCCTTAGTAAATTCCTTGGGTGTTTATCAACACTTCTTCTTGGGAGATTTTAACCCATTTCGGGGGTGCCTGTAGCGATTTTTCGAGTCGATTTCTCCAAAAATGTTTCTTTTCCAAAAACACCTACAAAGACATAAAAAGCCATAATAAATACAAAAATGAGCACTAACAATATATAAAATTGAGACTAATTAGACACATAAATGCGTCTATCATAATGCAAAATGATGGATACCTATTAACGAGGAAGCACGCATATGTAATTTCCTCATCCCAAAATGCCTTACCTAATCCAGCATTAGATAACATACATCGTACCTTCTCCAGCAAAGTACGATCCATGCGTTCAAACTACCCCATTCTATCAAGTGCGTCTTCTTAACTTTGTGAAGGGCCTCTTTATCCCCTCATCCCGACATACTTGCATGAACGGATCACTCTTGTACTCTCCACCATTTTCCGAATGTAGTACTTTGATCTTTCTCGAGTCTCGCCTTGCCTTCTTCCACCTCACAAAGACTTCTAGGACTTCATCCTTATGCCTCATGGAGTACACCCATACGCGCCTAGAATAGTCATTAATGAACGACACAAACCAATGTTTTCCTCCCAACGATGCATTCTTGGAAGGACCCCAAACATCTGAGTGAACATAGTCAAGAACTCCACTAGTATTGTGGATTGTTGTGCCAAAGCTTGTTCTTATTTTCTCTCCTTAACACAATGTTCACAAAATGCTAACTCACAGCAATAGCACCTTTGAACAAGTTTTGTTGAATCAAACTATGCAACGACTTCTCACCAGGATGTGCAAGTCTCATGTGCCATAGCTTTGTTTTCTCGGTAGATGCACTCTCGATGTGTTCCGAAATAGACACATCCCTTGTTGTTGTACTCCCATTCAAGTAGTACAAGTTATGATGACGTGTGCCCTTCATGATTACCATAGATCCAGAGATTACCTTTAGAACACCATTTTCAAAATGACTATCTTATAACCCTTAGCTTCTAAAGTTCGAGTGAAATCAAATTCTTCTTTATATCAGGTACAAATCTTACCTCCTTCAGCTCTCTAACATACCATCATGCATCTTGATACAAACACCACCAATCCCAATCACCCTGCAGGTATAATTGTTTCCCATACGTACTTCTCCATCAAGCTCTTCAAAACTTGAGAACCAGTCCGATATGGACATATATGATATGTTGCGCCAAGTATCTAATACCCATGTACCATCCGTAATAGTAAAATTTGATGGTGTCATGCATGATCAACGAGAAATTAGAAGCATCATTTGATTCTTCATTACCTTTAGCAATGTTCACCTTGGTATTACTATTATCTCCTTCTCTCTCCTTACGCTTGGTACAATCCTTAGCCCAATGACCCAAGTCATGGCACCAAGCACACTCATCTTTATGCAGACGTGTTCTACTCTTATAACGCCCTCTACCTTTACCATAATCACTAGTCTTCTTTCTCATGTCTGTTGAACAACCTCTTGCAAGAAGCAAGTCATTGTTAGCTTCACTTTCAAGGTCTTCATGATCCATCTTCCTAAATTTCTCACTACGCAATGCTGTAGTGACCTATGTGTATGTCATCTTATCCTTGCCGTGCATTAAAGCTTTAATCACAGGTTCATACCTTTCAGGAAGAGAGTTTATTAGACACAAAGCTTTTTCCTCATCGTTGATCTTCTCATTGTAGTTAACCAACTCAGCAAGAAGTTTATTATATGAATCTAGGTGCTCTGTTAGAGTTGCACCCTTCTTCATGTTATAGTGATACAAATTCCTCTTAAGATGTATCCTATTGGCCACGTTCTTCGAGGTATTCCTTCTCTAGCTTTTCCCAGAGATCCTTAGCTAAGTCTCGTGCTGATAATTAACTCTTATTGTTGTTTCTAAACACCCTCATATCGAACCAAGACATAATTTATTCATCTTGTTCCACTGATTGTCATTCATATCCGCTGGCCGACCTTCTAGAGCTTCTTCTAGGTCAAGATGAACAAGAGCATCCATTACATGTGTTCTCCATAAACCAAAGTTATTGGTTCCTGTAAACTTTTTACCTTGAGTTGTGATCTATATGAATGAAGTATTTCTTCTTTTGTTTTTTTATCTTTACCTGTGGACTCCGAATGTTCTCCCAAAGGATCAACTGGTTTTACCCCGTCAACCATTGTTCACAAACAACTAAATATAGATAAAAAACAGAACCTTTAAGATAAGACTTACCTCAAGCAATCTTTAGAAAAATACCTTCACTTCTACTAAAATATGAATACCCGTATCCAATAGCGTCTCCTTGCTCTAATACCAATTGTTGCGCCAAAGCTGTATGTTAGGTTTGTACTACAACGAATATTGTCAAGAACACAATCACATACACACAAGAAGAACAAGTATTTAACGAGGTTGAATCCTCGGGAAGGAATAAGAAATTTTATATATCACCGTATAGGTTGGAATATACAAAGCCTAAGCAGAGAAGAAGAGAACTCTTACTAGTTCTGGTGTATTGGTGTATTTTCTGTAGTTCTCTCTATGGCTATTTATACGCATCAATAGGACTAGACACATTCCTTAACAAGGATTACTTTCCTACAAGTATAGGGTTACCTAACTTAAATCTAAGAGACAAGCCTCGTAAGTTGCTATACTTAGGACACTAGTAATTGGTTTCTCAAACCAACTAGATTTCTTAATCTAGTCCTTGACTATCCTACCAACAACGACCCTGAAAGAATTAGGGGCAACTTTTTTATTCCCAACCCATAGACACGGTTATGAGATGTCCAAATTTTCGGAGATTACCTAAGTGCCCTCACACAATCGGTAGTTAGTAAAGTGGTATTATCTATCGATTACTAAAGTATAAAACTAAAGATGGAACTTGTGGTCGTTAGCAATCGGTAGATAGGTGAAGTTCATAAATAACTTCATAAACTGTCGATTATTCTGACCCAATCTCGAAATTTTTGCCAACTTATTAATCGGACATTTGGTGAAGTTTGTATACTACCGATTATTGTAGTTCCAAAATTCGAAAAAATAAATATTTTGGCAAAAACAAAACTTGGGGCAGCTTCATAATCGGAGGTTACGTTACCTTATTAACCTACCGATTATTGTAGTTCCCAAATTCGAAAAATTAGTGATTTCGGCAAAAACAAAATTTGGGGCAACTTTATAATCGGAATTTAGATTAACTTATTAACCTACCAATTATTGTAGTTTCCAAATTTGAAAAATTAGAGATTTCGGCAAAAAACAAAATTTGGGGAAACTTTATAACCGGAAGTTAGGTTAACTTATTAACCTACCGATTATGTAGTCGGTAATCTACAAAAATAGAGTTGTTTGTACTCTAAACTATATAAGGATGGTATCCTTTTACCACTCTATGGAACACAAATACGTTTAAACTCTCTCCAAGATCATCTTAAACATAATGGCCCAACCATTCATTAATCCTACGGAGTTCACGATAGAAGAAGATTTATCTTTATGTAGGCGCTATGTTCAATTCTATCCGAGACGAGGAGAAGAACGTAGGCATTGAGGCGTAATGAGTATGAGTTATTTGGGGAGAATTCACAAAAAATTATGCGCCGACACCGTGAACTCCTGAATGACCGTCACTCCGCTGATCTTTTCGGCCGAAAGTTGGTTCAATAAACGGACACGCCAAGAATTCGTCCATTTAACTTATGTTGTGAATCAATATCGATTGAGAGGTGAAACCAATGACGATGTTATAGAACGATCTCTCGGGAATGGAGGAGATGGAAAAGATCAAGCTTCCGTTATGAAGCTCATTTCGAAATCCTTTGGGCGATGGAAAGATTTAATCCGTTTAGGACTCGTCCAACAAGTCCACGATGCTAATCACAATACCTTGTAATAGAATTGTGGAAGTTCAATGAATAGTTATGATTGTGAAATTATTATGATTTTTAGGTGATATCGTTATGAATTTCAAATTATTTATGACAATCGGAGGCTTGAATTCTTTACCTAACTACCAATTATACTCCAACGGCTATTTCGTTCAAAATAAACTAGTCGCCTCGAAAACCACACAATCGGTTAATAAGACATATTGATAATCCTCCGATTATAGTAATCTAATGAAACGAGAACTCTTTTGAAAAAACAACATAATCGGAATACATAACGATTCATAGCTTCCGATTATGAATAATCGGTGGTAAATGTTCAACCCTTGTCTAGCGATTATATGTAATCATTATACGTAATTTCAGTACACTCTTGTAAAAGTACGCATCAACGTCCATATTTTCAAAAAAAAAAAAAAAAGAGACGTTGGGACTTTCATCTATATAAGGAGGGTAAACTCTTCTTATTTATGCACCGAACAACACATATATAGCGTCGTGTATTCTACAAATAGATTTTCCATCGTCTACTCTTGTGAATTCATTATATATCCAACTACGCACAACTCAGTGATATTTCAATTATATAAAAAAATATAATGCGCAAAAAAATAACACATACACCGTAAATTTTGTTAACGAGGAAACCGCAAATGAAAACCCCTAACCTAGTCCAAAATTGAAAACCACACCGTATTAAGCCGCTGGACACTAGCCTACTACAAGTTAACTTCTTGACCGAATGTAGTTGAGCCTTAACTAAATCTCACACCGATTAAGGTACAACCCACGTTCCTTATGCCTTTAGAACCACTGTCATTCTGCGCACTTGATTCCCTTAGCCGATCTCACCCACAACTAAGATTTGTTACTCAAGACTTATAAACAAATTTGTCTCCCACATATAAGTCTATTCTTATACATAAATTTGTCTCCTACAAAGTTTTTGTTCTGTCTTTTGATAAATCAAGGTGAACATGAACCAATTGATAATCCGGTCTTATACTCTTCCTAGAAATATCAATCTCCTCACAATAACTTAACTATATGGTAGTAGAAGAAGTTATCGGAACCACAAAGTCCGAGACGAAGAACTTTGTGATTACTTTTATATCTTACCTATCGGAGATAAATATCGAGCAAATCTTAGAGAAGATAGTACTCAATACGATAGAACAAGTAAGATCATAATACGCAACTCTGAGAAATTAGTTGGATCCTCGGCCTCACGAATCCCAAATGAAGTCTTGAACTCGTTAACCTATAATGGTTTTGAAAAACCTAGGTTAAAGGAGAATCGACTCTAGTAACAACTAGGACACAGGAAAGTGTCGGGATTAGGTTTTTCAGTTTCTAGAGTTCTCCCTTATATAGTCTTTCAAATTAGGGTTTGCTTTGAATCAAAGCTAAGATATCTTAGTAACAAAGCATTCAATATTCATCGTTAGATGAAATCCTGATTTAAGATTCCAGCTAAGTTTGCTTAAAACCAAAGCAATATTTCTCCACCATTAGATGGTCTTAGATTGTTACACACAAATGAAATATACCTTCGGTTAGATATGGGTAACCGTACCTAAACGTGTATATTGAGTTGGCTCAATAACAGTTAACCGAAGTTATCCATATGAACACTTTTTTCCTAACCACATTCATCTAACATCTCTAGATCTAATATGATGATCAATCAATCATGAAAGATAATCAAATGAATCTAATTGTGTTTCCTATAGAGTTGTTCAATTGTTCACTATCCCATAGAAATATAATGAACCAATTGAAACAAAATCTGATTGATTTGTAATCGTACAAAGCACTTATTAAGAATCAATTCATGAACATTAATCCACGGTTTGCAAAGATTGCATTCCTCAATTCATATATGTTTTGGTTCATAAGTATGAGAAACATACTTAACCGATTTTAGAACTTTAACCACTAAGTTTGAAAACAGGTACGCAAACTATAGCTTCCGGACTTTGGTCTTGTCCAGGCGTTTGCAAACGGGTACGCAAACAGCCTTCCCGGACCTAACTCAGGTAGAAAGATCGCATACTGGTATACAAACAAGGTTCTTGGACTTCTCAGTTAAAACCGTTCGCATACTGGTGTGAAAACAATGTTTCGGACTGAATCATACCAAAACAGGTTTGCGTGTGGGCATGCATGTGTTGTATCCACCAAAGGTATTTGTTCTAAACTCCCATTTCAATCATTGAAACATCCTTTGAAGACGACAATAGCTATCTCACACAAACTATTAGCTTATAAATAATTTTCAAGTGATCGAATGATCAATATGAAACTTTCCAAGTCGACATCAAATGATTGTCTCACACAAATCATGTAAGATGTTTTAAGTCAATTCTACACGATCATCTTTTGACTTATTATTTAGTTTCCAACAAATAAATTGTTTCCAACTAAACTCGTCATGAATATGATGAAATTAGCTAAAGCAAAAAAGCTTCCAACACATATTTCGAGAAATATAGAAGCGAGATAAACTCGGCTCAAAATATCAAATGTGTATAATATAAAAGTCTATATAGCTATACGACTTAGTCTTATTAGGAGATAGAATAGAATAGACTTCGAGTGATAGATAAGTTTTAGTCTCCACATACCTTTTGTTGATGAAGTTCGCCTTGAAGTCTAAAGCTCAACTACACATTTTATCATAATCCGAGACATAGCTATAAGAAGACTAGAAATCAAGACTATAGTTTTGATCAACTAAACTTGAAAACCAAGCTTGAGATAGCAACACTTGCGAGTTCGACCGAGCAATGCTCTAACACTTAGAGCCTCCAGAAAGCGTGAGACAACTCTGCTTCCAAAGATGACATTTTCTTCTCTATCTTTTCCAACAAATAGTTGTATGAAGCACAAATCTGTTACCATGTTGTCAATTTTAACACCTAAGTATCTTTCCCACTCTCCATTTGCCTCGACCCCTGAGTGGCTTTCACTTCATCTTTTACGGATTGAAAAACCTGTCTTGCTAAAATGGATAGAGGACTTACTGTAGTTAGCTTGCTGGCCTGAAATAGTATAGTGTTGATGCAATATCGATTTCACATCATCAATGGTGGTTGTGTTCAAGGTACCATAAAGCATTACATCATCGTGAAACATTGTACGAGTCACTGAAGGATCCCATCTTTTGAGCTTGTAGCCTGGATAAATTCCTTTTCTTTCAGTGTTGTGCATAAGACTAGACACTATGATAGAAGATGATGAATAAATGGGGTGAGAGTGTGCATCCTTGCCGAGGACCTCTTTCACCAGCAAATTAAGAAACCTTTAGGAGAACAACTTACTACCTCCTCACAAAAAAAAAAAAAAAAAAAGTCCCGGCACAACATCACCATTAGGTTTTGAAAATTGCCCAGGATTCCACATCAATCAGTAAACAAGCTCCATCATTTGTTCTCACACATCCGAAAATTTCTTGGGTGTAACGCCGTCACTTAGGATTCTGCAATTCAAATGATTCATAATAATGTTAAGACTTGTTTTGTCAAAGAGAAAAGACTAATCAATCAAACATCATATCGTTCAACAATTATTTTAAACTAAGCGAGGCATAAAAACACGCAAAACGAGCATCATCTTGCATCTTTACAAAGATATACAGACCTGAAATACAAGATAAGCTCCTAAAATAAAGAAATGAGAGACGATGTTTCTAAATCCAAAGGAAGACAATGCTGGATTATAATAAGCTTAAAATCTTTCTATAAGTATATACTTATTCAAGTTAACATCATAAACGTCTAGTTTGAGATTTCACAACACATTTCGAAAGTGAAGTATGTATGTGTTGGGGTTTTGTTCCGTATACAAAACTATATGACCGAAATTGGACTTTTGGTGACAGTTTTCGAAGCAGAATTAGTGATCTAATGCTGTCGAAACCGCGGCTAAAGGGAATTTTTGGGTTTGGGATGTCTTCAAAGTTTACTAGGATTAGGAAACTTGTTTGACGGTTTGGAAGAGTGTTTTCCTAGTTTAGGGTTTCCTAATTAAAGTGGAATTCTGTTCTTAGGAGTTTTCTAAGACTTAGGGAGCAAGAAGACTTGTATGGTGAAGAATAATCATCCTCAAGAACAAGAGTGATCGAGGGTCATAACTGTTGTGTCCTACAATGGTTGGTGAGGGGAAAAATCGTGGAAGCACCTATGTGAGAAGAGTGACTTGGTTGGTGAGGGGAAAAATCGTGGAAACACCTATGTGAGAAGAGTGACTTGTAGAAAGAGTGGGTATGGGAGAAATCTAGGGTTTCTAAGGTTCATATGGGAGAAGCTAGAATTCATGATGTTCTTCATGTTCTTGTCTAAAATCGAAGCAACCATGGCGGTGAAGGTTTATGGAAAAAGAAGAACAAATAAAGAGGTACACTCTTCATTATATGTCTTGTTGTTTTTTAACATTTAGCGCTAGTGGGTTACACATGTGTGATTGCCTATTATCGTATTGAGTATATATTTGTGCTAGTATTATCCGATCATGCTAATCTAAAGTAAAGGATTCGAGCTAAGTTATCCAAGGTAGGATGTTTTATGGAATTGTTTTTTATGGAAACATGCCAGTTCGAGATTAACGTAACCTCGGTTCCCCAACAGTATGGCTGTGTTGTCATTGTTATACACCAATGTTTCGAGACCAAGGCCATAAATGTGCTTCAACATTTTTGTGCAACCACTGAACTGATGTTTTAAACTAGAGAGACTAATTCTATACTTCTAATAATCTCCCCTGTTATGTGTTCATGTGGGCTGAGCATATAACATACAAGTACAACTGAATCCAGGAAAGATGTCTCAGTAAATGAATGAATATGGAAGTAATATATAACTGAGAAGCTTACGACTAATAAGCCCCCACAGGTTTCTTAATGTGATTTAAGTAATGGTGTACAAAATCCACAAATAAAAAGAGGCATGAGTGCTCCCTTTTGGAATGCAGTTCCATTTCACCATCTCCCTCTGCAACTCCAAAGCAAGCATGACTGACTTCCCCAGTTTTACAATGCACGCGTGTAAGTGTTCCACATGTAACGGAATCGAGTTGAATTCCCTTTCTCAGTAAAACTCTTGCACACAGAGTTCCTTTATTAGTGTTATTGGAAGTAATCGTCTTACCAGTGAGGATCATAACCTTGTAGAAAGCTGAAAAGTTGTTGCACTGGTTTGCAAAATTGCTCAGAGTTCACAAATTAATCTGTAAAACATGCTCATAGTTCATGATTAAACATGCTCAGAGTTCACAAATTAACCTGTAAACATGCTCGGAGGTGCACTGGTTTGAAAAATTGCTCGAGTTCACAAATTAATCTGTAATAAACATGCTCCATCATTTGTTCTCATGCTCCTTAATACTATGTCAAGTTGGTGACATCCAAATTCGTCGACTGAGGTTATTCGCGCACTGGCCGCAGGTAAGGGAGTATCCACCGCTGACTGCCACAGCTTACAGCCTCTGCATCACCCAAGTCCCAACATTAACGAACGTTGTCTTGGACTAAACATTTACTGCCTTAGGTACATTTGCTGGTAGCGAGTATCCACTGCTGTTGGTAGTCTTTGTTTACTCTATGACTGCCTCGGTTGTTAGATCTGGGCAGAAAAGAACGTTACAAACAAAATCGCCAAACCTAAGCTGTTCTACTATCACCGAGTACCATCAAAACAACAAGCGAGAAAAGATCAAGAAAGTGCACCAAGATGAAACTAGACACAGGTACATCATCCAAAACTAAAACCTTTTACTAAAACAACAAAGTGCTAAACCAGTAGCAGACCAAGCCTTAAACTAAAAGGTATCCATATAGCAGCATACCAGATTTAAAGGCATCTGTCATCTTATTTTCGTGTGTGATACCGGATTTTCATTAAAATCCTCTCACGGCTTTTGCACTTTTGTGGTGAACTGGGAACCAAATGTACCCAAACCGGATCTATAAAATTGGCTTTACTACAATTGACACTAACATTTTAGAGGTGAAACCAAAACCAATGTGTAATACTACCTCCGTCCCACTATTAGTTGACCTAGTGTATAACTAATAGTGGGATGGAGGTAGTACAAAATTAGGTTCATTACTACAAAATCGATTACCAACCCCAATTGAAAACTTATAGTGGACCTAAATGCTTAAAATAAACACACGTTCATGCAAGCAAAGAAACCCTAAGTTATCAAACAAACAATAAGCACATGTCACACCTCTAAAAGCAATATCACCAAGATCATAATGTCCCCCCTCCAACTGTTGCAATACCTTTAGAGACTGGACTAGGTAGCAATTACCACCAGGATGATAATGTTGGAACATATAATTTGTAATTGTGCAAATTAAGCAAATAATCCTCTAGACAAGAACAAGTTGTCTAAAATTATCTAGACAAGTGCAGAGAACAAATTTATTAATCAGTCCGTTCAGAAATATCTAGAGTAAGTCAAGTTTAGAAAGTTCTAATGTAAACTAAAGCTTAGGTCAGTCAAATAGTGTATGTAAAGAAAAGAATTCTAGATTAATTTGTGTCAGTCATGAACTTAGCTTGAGAAAAATGTAAAGAATTATCTAGAGAAAGTAAAGTCAGTCTTGTAGCCTATAAATAGGCACTTGCAAGAAGTGAATTAATAAGAAGAAAGTCTTAGAGATTTAAGTCTTGCTTCACAACCAATACTACTAGAATTTTAGGAGCTCTATACGAGCAACACTAATGCAATCTGAAGCTCGTATATCTCCAAACTAGTATTGAGTGTTTTTAAGTTTCTATCTAACTTTCAAAGCATCATGGTATCAAAGCTTTCAATTTCAGCATCATGGTATCAAAGCTTTCAATATCTATATTCCAACAGATAAAACTAGAAGAACCAAATAGTAAGAAGAAAACATTACCTATATTCTCAGTATGGTACATAATTTTGGATGAAACCCCATTTCAAATACATTGAAGGCGGCATTCCGTACTCCATTATCGCCTTTCTAGTGCTCAGCCTCTTGTGCATTCTTTTCAGTAACTGACTGAGTCCTCTTGTTATCCCCTTTGTTCTGCAATTCAAATGATTCCTGATAATGTTAGACTCGTTTTGTTTTGCCAAGGAGAAAAAACCAATTAAACAACAACACAAACATAACAACCTAATCTTAAGCTCAAGAGACTCCACAAGGCAGCAATTATCATCTGGATGACAAAACTAGTAGAAAGGATACCAGTTACAAAAATTTGTTACCTGTAATCAAGGTAAATCCACTCGTTTGGTACAGAAATTTTGGCGAAATTTGGGAGGAAAAATCCACAATCAAGTTCAACCGACACACGGAAATCTTGAGATTACAAGCGCCTTAACAAACTTCAGTTTTGAGAGGAAAAATGATATGGATCATCATCATCAAAAACAGGACAAGGATTTCATCTTCTTCCCCTAGCAGTTCCAGAGGAGAGTAAGTAGTAGGAATAAAAAATGGTGGCGTTAACATCAGTGCGGGATAGAAAAGTAGAAATTAACGTTTAGTCCCAAAGTTATTGGGCTTTTGACCGTTTAGTCTAACGCTCTCGGGCCTAGTACTAGGAGGTCCAAAATTTAGCCAATTTAAAACGAGTCAGTCCATTCGTGAACGGTTTAGTCCAAAATGTAATTTGTTGTTGTCAAAAATGACCCTCGTATCTAGAGTTTTCATTTCCTCTCTACAATCTAAAACCTTCAATCTTTTGAACAAGAGTTTTGTTTATTGAAGAGGAAAAACAAGAAGAAGAAGAGATAATTAATGAATGTAGCAATGGATTACGACCTAGAAAATCCTTTAACGAGTTTGAAGAACACCAATCGATACCATTCCATCACTTTCCCCATCCAAATCGATCATATGCGTTCTTACATTTCGACTTCCAAAAATAGAGATCTCGATGGTTATGTTCGTCGACAAGGCAATTCCTATGATTTTCGGGTAATTATGAGCGTAAATTGCTAGTTTGAGTTTTTGGTTTTGATTTTCTTCTGTCCGGATTTTGAATTTGATTCTATTTTGTATTGAAAATGTAGTTCTCGTGCCATTCAGGCAGTTTCATACCTTATTTAGCCGTGAATTACCTCGATCGGTTCATCTCTAGACAAGAGTTGCCGGTAATGTTGAAAATTTGGTGTTTAATTTGAACTAGTTTTTTTCTACTTCTCGATTCAATCAGTTGAGGAGGATATAATGAAGTTTGATATTAATTGCAGCATGGAAAACCATGGATGATAAAGTTACTTTGCATATCTTGTCTGTCTTTAACAAAAAAATGAAACAAACGATTTCTCTCTTCATCAATCTCTTGCCATTCCCGCATCAGGGAGTTGTTCTAGTGAAATTCTTTTGTCAAGTACTGGTAGTCTTATTAGTTTCAAGTTTATTTTTTTTTGTAGGTTACATCGATTATGACATAATTCTCTTAGTTATTCTTATTATTTTGCTTTATGCTAATTTTAGTGCATTTTGTTAATTGTGGTTTAACTTTGTGATTTGGTTCAATGTTTTTTCAGGTTCAGACATTAGTAAACCGAGAGGTTGGTGAATTCAAACAAGTTGTCAAGATAACAGAGTTGGGCACTGTGTACTTGCAAGAGAGCAACATTTGGATAATAAAGAAATAGGTTCTTTGGTATGGGAAATGTTGATTTGTCCTCCATGGAACGATATACGAAATTTTTTGATTCGACTTTGCCACCACTGTGAGTGAATGATAAATCTCTTTTCTCCTCCTCGTAACTTTGTTTAGAGTTTGTTTTAAGTAAAATGGGGTTGTTTAAAGTAATTATGTGTAGAATGCAAGTTGTTGCATCTTGAGTTTGTGGCTAGGTTGGTGGTAAAATGCAGAAACTTAGTGCGAGTTTCAAAATGTTCATTTATCCGCTAGGCGAATGCGCTGCATGACATTTTTAGTTTACTGAGGTGTACGCTTATCCGGTCACAAACTAGGTTATATGGTTATGTCGTAATACGTATTTATATGTTTAAAAAAGCAAAGCAATAAGAAGCAAAGATATGCATATTGCCAACGGTATTAGAGAAATAAGAGAAACTCTCCTTCTTTTGTTGAGAAGAAAATATGATTACGGGAGAGAGAGAAGTGGAGTTGTCTTTCTTGTGAAATAGGATTGTTAGGGACCTTTTTAAGAGATTATAGTGTTCAGAGGTTATCAAGGGAAGCAGGGACACTCAAGAGAGCACTAATAGAATAGAAAGGGAGAGGATATTTAGTTAGTGGAAGTAAATATATTATGTTTGTTCTAATCTTTATGGTATCAGTCAGTATTGATGTATAATTGTCTTGTAATTTAAAAGTCCACATACAGTATGATTAGTGGGAAAAACCCGAATGATTTGTTTTTCTGGACTACTGGCAAGAATATGTCATATCAAGCTTTTGTTTCCACTTCATGAAATTTAATCCAAAGTGGGGTGCCCGTATCCATATTCCTTTCCAAGACTCCAACCCTTTCTAAGATATGTAGAGACAATTCCATCGATAAACAGTCACATAATCTTAAAATGTGAAATTTTAGTTGATCTCTACATGTCTTGTAATCATATTTTCTTTGTCTGCATGGTCTCGCCATAAATATCGAAGGTCTAATAGATTTGACATATTGAAATTTGGTGAAGGTTTATTTGGAGATACCCGGATGGTGAAAAAGCTGGGGAGGCACTTTACTCAAAGCTAATCTTATAGTTGAAAACTTGAAATTTTTAACTGTACTTTTTTTTCCCCGAGTAAATAGATGTTAGGTTCTCAAGAACAATTTGTCTCTTAATTTGGAAGTCTCTTTTCCGGGGGATTCCATATGTGATATACTTTGGAAGAATGGATTCTCTTGTTATGCAGCTTGCCACTTTCGCGAAGCATTACTCTCGATGAGTAAAAAGAACTTTTGTAGTCCGGATTTTAACTTGGAGTTTGAGCCATGCTTCCCATCTAAGAAGGCGTACATGGTAATCGATATCGGCGATATGCGGGTCACTTCCAAACCGTCATTACTATGTTTTATAGTTAAGAACTTGATCTTATCTTTTTTCGTTAGTGTTTTTATATTGATAATTGTATGAGAATTAGATTGAGTTGATCTGGTCACTACATTAGATAAGTTAGATAGCTACTACCACTAGCCATTAAATAAAGTCGATTCCTTACTCCTTTCAAACTAACCAAGATACTCCCATCTTTTTTCCTAAATCCTTGGAATGTGACATCTTTTCCCTAGTTCCTTGTAATGCAAAGATTAGCGGTAGTATCATTTAACCAAGTGAAATGAGCATATTAGCATGTACATAGTTATACACATGTTAATTGTTACCATGTACATATGGCCGCACACTGTTGATTAATGTGTACTGAGTTGTACACTTGTTGATTGCCAATGTGTACATGGTTGTCCACATGCGATTATTAATTGTACAAAACTATATTATACCCTGATGCACTTTGACATCAATCTTTCTTGGTTTTATGGATTTTGTAGCTATTTTCTGGATTTTCTAAATGATTCAGTTCTAGCTGTTTTCAGGATTTTGTAGATGTGTACATAGTTGTACACCATTGTCGTTCCTCATTTTTTAGGTATTAACATTTTATAATTGCAAGGATTCAGACACTGCTAACGTTTTAGCTACTCGAATTTGTTGACATATTTGATAAGAGAATTAATAAAAGTGGATGAATCGGCTCTAGCTATTTTCAGTATTTTGTAGATGTGTACGTAGTTCTATACCATTGTCTGTCTCACATATAAGCATTACATTTTTTTACATCGAGTCCTTGTCTTATGTAGCTTATAGACAAAGCTATGTTTTGTAGGTGATGGAGTTGCAACAAAGAAATGTGGCATTATATTTGATCTCTCTTGCAATCTTGCAAGGTTACTTGAATTACGTACTAGCGAGATCCTGAAGCATCCCTATCAAATTCGATATGAATATTTGATGGCCGATAGTTTGTGTTTTTCTCAAATTCGCTAACTTCGTTGAGTTCTTGATACTTGATGGGTTCTTGTATTCCGGTGAGGAATTGCTGACACTAGTTTTAGCATTGGTGGTGCAGTTCAGTCCATGGTATATTAGTTTTTTCATAAAAAATGTCTAAAACTATTGGTCTTGGTGTTGTTTCTCTGTTTTCAGTGTCAAGGTATCAATACGAGCATTTAAGGAGAGCAATTATAAGGTTGGAAAAAGGTGCCTATTCTTGTATGCCTAGAGTTATTGGGAAACATGTGTGTTGTATTTGTGCCCCGTGTTGAGGGTTTGCACTTGGCATGGCGGTAGGTAGTCTCATGAAATGAAAATAACGGAAAAGAACTAAAACCGGACAACGTCTAAAACATGATACGATTTGGAGGTTGAGGTAAGATACTCTCTGAAGTTGTCATCATTTCTTAGTAGCGATTATTACCATGATATCATTTCTTATTACTCGTTTTATGTTCCTTATGATTTCATATATTTTATCATCATCTCTAGTTTGAGAAGTTAACATTTTTGCTATTGAATTGTTAATTTTTACATAGTTATACACATGTAGGTTTTTAATGTGTACACATAATTGTATACATGTTAATTTTTAGTATGCACATAATTGTAAAACCTGTTTTCTTAATGTGTACATAATTGTACACATGTTGATTTTTAGTGTGCACATAGTTGTACACTTGTTGATTTTTAGTGTGCACATAGTTGTACACCGGTTCATGGTTAATGCACACAGTCTCTTACTGCCGAGTTTAGAATTTTTAGGTCTTAATATTTTACAATCACAAGGATGCAGACATTGCTAGTGAACATCTTAGCTGGTCGACAAATTTGATAAGAAATTTAATAAAAATGGATGAATCAGTTCTAGCTATTTTCTGGATTTTGCAAATGTGTACATAGTTGTACACCATTGTCTTGCCTCATTATTAGGTCATTTCATTTTACAATTGCAAGGATGCAGAAATTGTTAGTGATGTCTTAGCCACTCGAATTTGTTGACAAATTTGATAAGAAGTTTAATAAAAATGGATGACTCGGTTTTAGTTATTTTCGGGATTTTGTAGATGTGTACATATTTATACACCATTGTTTGTTCTCACTTTATGAATCATTTCTTAATTCGCTTTATGAAGCTTATATTATTTTGCATCGAGTCCATGTCTTATGCGGCTTATAGACAGTATGTATTGCGAGGTGATGGATTACAACAAAGAAATGCGGTATCCTCGAAGCATCCCTATCGGGATCGATATGAACCTTTGAAGGCTGATTGAGTTGATTGTTTTTATCCTAATTCACGTTACTTCAGTTGCCGATAACGTCGTCTAGATTTCTTTGGCTTGTAAGTCTTCTTTGCTCTTTCCACTTTTTGAGTTTTAAACACCTTTACTTTGTTGTTGTCACTGCCATACAATATAATTGCCACATTAAATTTCACGTAGTTGTTTTGTTATGTACATTATTGTACAGTGTAGTTGTTCTTGATAATTGTTTATGTGCACGTAGTTGTACACATGTTGGTCGATAATGTTCATGGATATGGACTTGTACACATGGGTATACATGTTTTTGGTACACATGTTTTTGGTACTTTGCGCATGTTGATTCTTTTTATTGTTTACTTTTAGGTACTCATAAGCTCAAAATGGTAGAGCTCCAAGCCTATCACAAGGTCTCGGATGATTCAAGTTATATGTGGTGCACAAACCGGTGCACCTTGTCTTGTCTTGTCTTTGAATTTTTCTGGATTTTTGTAGATGTGTACATGTTTTGTATACCAATGTAAATTAAGATTTTTAAAAATAAAAATTATATAGTCATATGGGTACTCTTTTTGTAGCTCTCGGAAAGAGCTTTAGAATATATAAAGTTTGCGAATTTTGGATAAACGGTTGAAAGATAAATTGTTTTTAACTTTTTATATATATTATTTAAATTGCGACATCATTATGAATCACTTTGGATTAAACAGTAAATATTTGGACTAAATTGTAAATCAGAAAGGTTATATGTGTATTTTTCATATTTTAAATAACTTTTGGGCTAAATTGTACCTAGTTGACTGGGTATGGACTAATCAGTACTTTTTGATGCGTTTTCGGACTAAACCGTTTTTTTCCCGATAAAAAAAGAATTTTGAGATACAACTCTCAACAGGGAGAGAGAAAATATAAAGAACCAAGAGAACCTTGAACTTGAGGCTTTTGATGATATGTTGATGTAAGCAAAGTTGATGCAAAGTAAGGCAAAGTTGCCAAAGTGGCTGCAGCCAACCTACCCCCTAGTTAGCAATACGGGGTACGGAGAGGAGTTCGGGACGGCATACGTTCAGGAATTTTACGGATTTGGATAGGTCGGATTCGGTCAAAAAGTCGGTCAACGGTTCGTTGTTCGGAGTGTAGTTCGGAACGGATACGTCGTCTATATAATTCGTTTAGAAATATAAGTTCGGTCACGGAAAATTCGGGTTACATAAAATTAATAAAAAGTATATTTTTAAGGTTGTATGGAGTTGAAAGAATGATGTAAACCAATTTTATTGTATTATATAGATAATACATTAGGAATAGACAAAAACAATCAAATAGCTCAATGGTTTGAGCCTTAATTAGCAAGTAAGAGGTCATGGGTTCATTCCCACCACCAATTTCTTTTTAATAACTCTCAAAAAAACACTTAAATGGGTTCGAATCGCGAGTCACTGTCTAATCGCCTAAGTCACCGGCGAATTGATTCGGCCAAATCATACCACGAATCCGAATTATTCGCGAATAATTCGGAAACCCCATATAATGCGCGTAACCTGTTCGGTCTTTGGATAATTCGACCGAATGCAACGGATTCGGACGGAACCTGTTCGGTCTTTGGATAATTCGGCCGAATGCAACGGATTCGGACGGATTCGCGAATAGTCGCGAATCATTCGCCGAATTGCTAACTAGGACACTACCTATGCTCCAAAAACAACCTATGCTCCAAAAACAAATGTAAGTGGGCGTCTTCAAAGAAGTATGCTTTAGGACTCTAGTTTATTCAAATTGAAATGAAAAGAAATGTATTCAACACGAAAAGAAATTGTAATAATGGGTGACAGAAAAACATGCCGAAAATTGCAGCGGTATCAAATTCATGCACCGTGTTTTCTCCAAATATCATGTGCTATCTTCCATAGCCACATACATTATAGTGTTGTACCATTATTCTTTAAATTTTTGAATTGTCCAAGCAATACCTTATTAATTCCTCACAACTGGTCATCATCGAAAATAGGAACGTATCCGCAACATAATAGGCCAACATGTTTCTCCAAACGGTCTTGCACTTCGACCAGCTCCGTTGACTTCAAATGGTGTACAATCAAACAACTCTTCCACAAAGCATCATCAAAAATAATCAAGATCACAAACTATCTAGCTTCTCCATCTAAAATGGAGAGAAACTCTGAAAAAATCGTTGTTCTACCCGATACAATGTCATACTCAACACAGACAAGCAAACCCTACAAATTGTGTAGGAAAACTGCTTTATATATATATATATATATATAAACATAGCTCCACCACAACCAACATCACATCTCATTTAAACAATCATTGTCTTTTAATTATTTCTAGCCACACGCTTCAAATACTAAGACTGAAAAGCAAAGTACTCTTAACATCCAAAGTGTATAAACTCCTGACCAACGATCAATACATCCAAACCGGAACCTACTATAGATTCCCCTAAATTATTATTGTAACAAACAACTAAGCCAGAATGAGTATGAATTTATCTTCATATTCTTCAACTTCAGGTAAAAGAAAACCAGCAACATGATCTAATTGATGACGATTGATAACCAAATTATTATTTTCTTGGTATGGAACAATAATGAGATTTTGCATGCTAATATTTCCATCTTTACTTCCACCAACATAAAATATATATATATATCCCAACAATGATAATCTACGCATGTATTTCAATCAGTTCACAAGAATATGGTACGAAGTATAGAGAACAAATAAACTTACTTGAAGTCATGCATAGGGTTTATGCTCAATAAGTATAAATGTCAACTCTCCAATGTAGAGCACCATAAACATCAAGACCATACATCTTGAACACATCGAATGCAGATCACCTGGTATAATCCCATTCCATTAGAAGTACGCTTTACTTTGCCTTATATCCTAAACTGATGAAACCAAATCCTATACATACTCGATAACATCAAACTCCGCATCTTCGGAAGCTGTAGCTTCAAATCCTCACATACTTGATGGAACCAAATCCTCTGTGTTCAAAATTTTATGCCAATCAGAAAACCCTATACTTCTCATTTCAAATCTTCTATCCAACCTAAAGCTCTGATACCAGTTGTTGGGAGAATTGGCCCTTCTGGATACTAAATAGTGCCTACCAAATGTCTGGGTTCAAAGCGATCTATATGCTAATTAATCTTGCGGAAACAAAATAGCTAACAAGAAACAGTTGATCTCTCGAATTGCTCCATGAACCTCACTATGATCTAGGTTGAGAATGAGAACCACATAGATACAAATCATAAACAAAATCACAAGAAGTAAAGTACTCGCGGATTTAACGTGGTTCAACAATATACACAAATTGTATACTGTCTACATCCACCAAATGGTTACGACCTCTTTATTCATTATGGAGTCACCTGAGAAATACACATCTAATTGAAAAAATCAATCCCTCAACTCACCACAATGTAAACGAATATAATAGCTCTCACAAAAACTCTATAAATCCAAAGTAGTGTATTCATCGATCCATACGAGATAATGTTTACCATATTATCTACCACAACGAGATGATCTTCTTTGCATACCCGGATATAAATTATTAAGGATGCCTTCACGCAACACCAATAGTTTACTCCATGTTAGAGCACCGCTGGCAGGAAATCGCAAGCGTTGCTATCTCAAGCTTGTTTGTCAAGTTTAGTTGCCAAAACTATAAGTCTTGATTTCTAGTCTACTTATAGCTAAGTCTCGGATTAGGATAGAATGTGTAGTTGAGTTTTAGACTTTACGGCAATCATCGATTGAAGATGAAAAACTGCTAAGGGGAGTTTGTGGAACTTCATCAACAAAAGGTATATGGAGACTTGAACTCATCTATCACTCAAAATCTATCTACTCTATCTCCTATTTGAGACAAAAGTCGTATAACTATATAGACTTCGATTATACACATTTGATATTTCGAGCTGAGTTTAACTCGCTTACATATTTCTCGAAATATGTGTTGGTAAGCTTTTGCTTCAACCAAGTTCATCTTATATTTTTGACGAAAGTCAAAAGATGATCACGTGAAAATCGCTTGGTAACATCTTATATGATTTGTGTGAGATAGTCATTTGGTGTAGACTCGGAATGTTTCGTCACTTGAAAATTGCTTTGAAGCTAATAGTTTGTGTGAGACAGCTATTCTCGTCTTCTAAGAATGTTTCAAAGATTGAAATGGGATTTTAGAACAATTAACCATGACTGGATATAGCACAGTATCCGTACTTGTATGCTAATTGTTGCAAGATATTCCAAGTCCGAGAACCATATTATATATGCATACCCGTATGCGTACTGGTTGGTTAGTTGAACGTTCGGGAACTTAGTATGCATACCACCCGTATGCGTACCGGCGTAAGTTCAAGTATGGGAATTCAACTGAGTTTGGTGGTATGCGTACACATTCGCATACTGGCGAACCCATACCAAGTCCGGCTACTTAGGTATGCGTACACGTTTGCATACTTGAGTAGGTTATGTTCTAAAATTGGTTTGTTCATGAACTAATTAATACATTTATAAATTAAGGAATGCATTCTTTTGCAAACCGTGGCTATAATGTTCATGAATTGATTCGAGTGAATCAAAATCGATTTTGCTTCAATTGTGTCTTGTATACTTCTATGAGAATATAAATAATTGAACAACTCTAGAACTAGTTTCATTTGAGTCATTTGAACTAGTTATGATTAAGATGAACAAGGCTGATATGAAAGTGTTCATATGGCTAACTTCGGTTATCTATTGATGAGCCAACAAGGTGTACACATTTTGGTACGGTTACCCATATCTAAATGAAGTCACTTTTCATTTGTTTGGTGATGCGTGTCATAACCACAACAAATTAATCAAATATTTCCCACTAATTAACTGGTAATATAGTGGTAGTAAGGATCGTTCCCCACGAGAGCATGTAATTGATAGGTTATTTGATCAAAGAAAATTGTAATAAAATAAAAACACAAAAGGGGGTTTGTTTGATTAAAGTAAAATAAAAAGAATAACAAAGTAAGAAAAGATGATTAAGGAATCATTCATTGCCATCAACATAAAATACTCGTTTATTCCTTGTTAATTTTCTATTATCACCAACCGTAGAATAACAATAAGCTCTGTTATCCCCGGAATTCTTGTTGTCACTGGATACGGAAGCGCTCGACTACCAGATTATATCCATCTGAGCCACCATGAATAAGCTCTCAAGGTATAACCCATCGAATGCATTACATTTTGTGAATTAGGTTGATCATATAGCATCAAACGCATAAGCTCGATGGTCTGCTTACTAGTGTCATCTCTATACACAAGTGCTTAGCAGAATCCCTCTGTCATCTTTTGCGATATACTACTTGTGTATGAAATTGAATGACTATTACACGTATCACCAATCCCAATACTAGTAGAAGAATTACTACCAAGCTAATTCAAATGGCCAATTGAATAACCCAATAGTAACCTTAGATACTAAAATTAATAGAGATAATCGACAAGAAAAATCAACTTAAAATAAACTTGTAAAAAGAATTAGAATTCCATTATGCAGGACTTTGAAATCATCCGTAAACAATAAAATTAGCTACACATGGATTTACTAAAACCCATAAAAAATATATCGAAAAATAATTAGAAGAAGAAAACTTGGTTTCCCCCTAAAGGGGTAAACCCTAAATATGAAATAAAACCTTTCCCCTCTCTATTCTTTTCTGTATTTTTCTCTCCCAAAAGTTAATTTTTTTCTTCTCTGTATCGGCTCCTATTTATAGCCAAGAGCCACCGTCACATTCCTTAATTAACTCCAACAAATACGTGTTGGATGAAGATAACTAGTCGTTCAAGAAGAATTTCTACAGTGAGAAATTAAGTGTTTCTGTTGTGGTGTAACACGGAATAACTCAATCGTGTAAGTCATGAATTCTGATTGGTTGTACCACTTACCTGACCCACGTGTACCAATGTTTCCTCTTAAGAGCTGATTATACATCAATCTTCATGTGCCAATCTTGCCCTAGGATGCCCACTTTCCATACGCGTAAATCTTTTCGGTTGCTGGGAAATCTTCACATATTTATCATCAACAACAAACTAAGTTCTCGAGTCAAGAAAACTGGTTCCTGTTCTTCTTAAACTCCTCTGTTAATCTCTGGTCATTATGAGCATCATCGCTTACCCATATGCCATCAAACCTCTCCATTTCCTAGACCCATATGCATGATGTATTCCCTATCCAGCTCGAGGCCCAAATCTCTTCATTCATCTTCTACAACAAATCTCGAGCTTTCTTCATTATCTCTCGACCACAAAGAAAGCATCAGTTCCTAATCAAACACCATCATCACCCTGTTCTTCTTCCTACTCAAAGTTAACTCGGACCTTTGCAGACTCAAACCATCTCCTCCATCTCTGTAATCTCATCTCGAGCTCCATCAACACCATCACCGAACAATGGCAACACCATGCTCGAGTTCTTCATTCCTCCAACAACGCCCATAGCTTACCCAATGTAGTTAATCTCGGCCGAGACGGCCGAGATATCGCCGATAATATCGGTTTCGGTGTTTCACCGAGATGCCGATATTTCCGTGTGATGGCCCGATATTTCACCAAAGTATTCACCGGAATATCGTGTCTCTGGTACTCAACCGATATTCACCAAAATACGATATTGACTACATTGAGCTTACCCATTGACAGCTCGAGTTTCAACTGTTCTCTGCGAGTTATCTTCCATCAACATCCACGACATCACCATCATTCATTATGATCAACCCATCTCCGGCTTCACACGATAATGGCAGCAACCTCCGTTGTTAACCAAACCACAGCAACACCCCCTTCTCTGTTGCTCAGACCCTTTTAAACAACATCAATCAATCAATCACTGATCATCAAACTCGTTGCCACTGCTATCAACGGCAGTTGCACTAACCATTCTTAATTTCGCGTTGTTCTTAGTCACGCCAAATCCGAGCATCACTTTGCCTTTCATCGGATCGAACTCTTTCTTCTCCATTTCTGCTATGCTCATTCACAAAGCCGTGTTCTTCCTCGCCTTGTAATTCCCAGGAGTTGGTGTGAAACTCAACCAAGCTCGTGCAGTGAGTTAGAAGATGGTGGCCACCGAGTAAATAGGTTGGGTGTCTTAAAAGCACGAATTGAAGCTTCCCCCAAGTAGATGACCTTGCCAGCCTTTAGCAATTCCTTTAAAAATGACAGCCCCTTAACAGAATTACTTCCCCTTAACGTACAAGGAGATGCCGATAGCACTTGTCCAATGAAATGACTGTTTCTCCCTTCTAGTCTTCGAAGTCTTTGTTTTGCTCATTACTTCTTCGCACGAACTCAGAATGACTTCATTCTTTTCGCCATTGACTTCATCTTCCTGTCCTCTACAAAATGATGACTATAAATCCTCCATTTGAACGAGTTCCACTGGGTCTTTGGCCCTTCTTCACTTGTAGCTAGCTTCTTTTATTGCACAATTAAGTGTTATTTCACTTCTTTTGGATGATTCATCTATAAAACACAAATAAGAGAAAACAAGCGCAATATAAAATAATTTGCAAGAAAACCAACAAATACTAGCATGGAATTGACACCAAATATATGTAAAATATACACTTATCAAATTCCCCCACACTTGGCTTTTTCTAGTCCCCGAGCAAACTACCTAACTTAGAACAAAATACAACAACTCCATTTCACCGAGGATACGGTTGCACTTAGCATGTGCAACAGGCCTTGATAAGCACGTAAGTGCTACATTTTGTACCCATATTTATATTAACTAGGCCTCGATATTTTGACTAATATCACTATTTTAGTGCTTTTGTAGAAAGTACAATTGAATTTGGCTCATTCGGAAAATAATGGCGAAATAGAAAGCTAAATGATGCTTGCGACGAAAAGCTCCAAAATTACTCACGACACGATAGGAGACGGGGCCTAGTGGTCTGCCTTGTTATCTGCTTATGGTAGTCACACCACTTAAGCCACCTGCTCGGCTGCATCATTTCACGGTCAGAAAACTAAATGAAGCAAAGGAAATCGTGTGAAGTGGAGCCAAGATGGGAGACTTGTCTTACTGCCAACCATATTCTACATGGCATATTCCTAAGCAGACAACAACTCTCAAACCTAAGTATCGTTTTAAATAGCATCTTCGTCCTAATTTCATTTCGTTAGAAAAGGGGATTTTGGCTGAAAATAAATTGTGTTGATAAATGGTGGCGAATGTGTGGTAAGACAACAGCAACATCGAAAGTGAAGAGAATGGTTATTGCCATGGTTGTTGGCGGTGGTACATGTCCTTGTACGAAGGGTCAGAATTCTACAGCATTGTTGGCAGTGACTGTGATGGCAGAAGATATGAGTTGAATACAGGACATGGGAGGATTCAGTGACGTCTAGATTCGGTCTTGTTCCAAGCAGCAACGGCCTACAGATTTGATGGCTAAGTAGTTCATACTGTGAAGCTTTGGTTGAACTATTGTATAACTCGTGATAGAGTCAGAGCAACGAGAAGATGGAAGTGGTTTTGGTCATTGTGAACTCTTGGGGCATTCGACAAAGATTGGCCGAATTCGACAGTAGTTTGGTTGAGTTTCTGCGCAAAGAAATACAAGAGAAAGGAGATTATTGAACTGGTTTTGATAACGGAAAAGACTGGCAGTAATGGATCTTCCAGAGGGTAACTGAGTTCATTCCAACAACACACGAGAGCAGATTTGAGGGATCAGTTTGGCAGCAACAAGTTGAGTGTGCAGTGGAGCTTTTGGGTGCTACAAATCTCAGTACATGACTGAGAAATAATTGGCTGCAAACAGTGGAATGGGCAGGAAACGAAGAATAATTGGTGCTGAATGATGGTGGCCGTATATGGAGTTTAAATGTTACGCAATCGCAGGTGACGGAAGTTAGAAGGTCTTATATATACGGTGCTACTGTGGTGCTGTTTTTGTGCGAAGACAGAGCTGTAAGAAGAGGAGTCACCAGTCTGTTGAGGTATTTGCTCGATGAATTTGGCAAGAAGATGGTGATGCTCAAGAGCTTTTGAACTCGACTGACGATGGTGGATCGATTCTATGGAAGCAACGACAGTGGTGGTGTCTACTGGTACCTACATTCGGGAAGTTTGGATGGTGTTCACGGCAACAGAGCAATGGAGAAAATGAGCTCGAGTTGTGGCTGGAATGATGTCGAAAGAGCAATGCAGGAGATGGTAATGGGTTGTATACCAACTGATAAATGAACAAGTGAACTGATGATGCTCGATGATGGCTAGAGACTGCATGTGTTGCAGGCAGGGATGGCAGCGACAACACAAGGAGATGAGTTGCATCTGTGCTGGTATCAAGAAGAAAAGCGCAACCATACAACAGAACTGGTGGTGCAGATGTCGAGCAATGGTGTTGGTTGTTGCGAAGGAGGTTGATACTGAACGAATAATCGAGCTGCTGGTGATGAGCTGGTTTGCCGTGGTCGGAGAATGAGTTGAATCTGCAGGTGGTTCTGGCGAGGATCAGAATGGGCAAGAAACAAATGGAGAAAGTAAGGTGATGTTCAGTTGGTCAGGGAGACGGAAATGGAGGCTGTGTTGTGATCGGACTTCGGAAAGCTTGAATATCTGTGGATTATATTGGTTGGATAATCGTGACTGACACAAAGAGCCGTAAGAAGAAGAGACACCAGTCTGTGAACTTAGAGAATGGAGGAAGGTGCTAAGCCGGGCAGGGCGTGGATAGGCAAGTTGGAGTCCGAGTAGAGCCATTCAGTTTCTGGGGTGGATTTGCCAGAGCTTGTATAACAAGCGGGTGACGAGAATTAGAAGAATGGAGACGAACTGGAATGGATTCTTACTACGAGTGTCGCCAATGGACAAATATTAAAGAGTGGTGTTGTAGCTCAGTTAGAAAAGGAGTTCGAAGTGAAGAAAAGAAAGGCATGAATGGTGATTCGGCGACCTGGAATCGAAGGCTGAAATGGGTGCTAGCTTAATTGGTTGTTTAAGGGTTTGTTGTGATTGAACTTGGAACTGATTTTAATTGTGAAAGGAGGTGGTCTGTATGTTGGTTGGATTAGTAGACGATAGATGGTCGCTGCTGTGGTCGACAAAAAGGGAGTTTGATGGTGCTGTATCTTTTGTTGCATGGTGGGATCAGGAGATTGTACAGAGAAATATTGAGAATGAGAACACCATTTTAAAGCTTACAGAACAGCAACATGGAGATGACTGATGCCGAAAAGAAGGTGAGTTAGCTGGCGAAACGGAAATGGGACTGTGGTTCATACACGTTGCAGGAATGAAGATCCAAGTCAGGCTTCTAATTGATTACGGATTTCTGGTGTTCAAGAGAGTCTGCTGGCTATAGAAAGAGCCTGGGTAAAGGTGGCTTTTACTGTGAACTATGAGGTTTCATTTTGGCCTGAATTTGAGTGTCAACTGGCTGCTAGAGCTGTGCATTGGATGGAGGACGAATGCTGGTGTTGGCTCGGACCTGAGTGCAAATGGGTTTTGAGATGCAGCGAATTCAAGCTACAAGAAATGCTGACAACGAAGCCGACGGGTGACGAAGTTGTACATGTTCTGTAATACAGGGAGTAATAGGCACTGCAGCTGTGAAGAAAGAAGATGAGAGTGTCAAATGCGAAATCAGTGGGCTAATGGTGGCTATCGAATGGGCAGCAAAGCTAGGTGATGCATGTGTAAATTTAATGAAAGTTATGGTGCGAGAAAATGGATGATGATGCTGTGGTTGAATCTAAGGAAGTTGATTTGCTAGTCTAAACCAGTGGGGTGACGAGCTGGTAATGGACTCGAATGGGCTCGATTTGGAAGGCAAGTGTTGTCTGTGCGAAACGATGGCAAAGGAGCAAGAAATCAGTGGAGTTATGTGTTGGTTGAACTGAGTACGGTCGGTGCTGTGGCTAGAAGCTGAGAAGAGTTGTTTGTTCAGTCAGATGGGTCCAATTACGAACAAATATTAAGAAGTGGTCAATCTGGCAAATGAGAGAATTAAGGGACAAAGAGAGTAATCGGTGGAGCTGGTGCTTTGGCCGGATTTGGGAAGTCTGAATTTCAGTGGAGTATTGGACTGGGCTTTGGCTATTTGTTGCGTCTGTTGAATTCCTCACAAGACCTATATGCTGCAGGAGCTGAGAAGAGGAGAAAACAAGGGTTTGCGGTTTTGATTTATTTTCTCCATGGTTGGCTAAATCATTTGTTAGGGTTTAGATTGAAACCAATTTATTTATATAGACTCTACGATGATATTTCTAATTTAGTGATTTCTCTTCATATAGCTTGGTGTTTTATCGTTCATGTGATTTTCTTGATTATTTATGCTTTTGAATTGATATTTCGTGCTTCGGTTAAATCCTAGACGTGGTATGCAAGAATAGATAGGTAATGCTTTAGGATCGCTACATACGAGCGAAGGAGTTACAACGGAAACTATATTTTAGAATTTAATATAACATCTTCCTACATGAGATTTTTTTGAAAAAAACCGGATATATAGAAGCAGAGAAGAAACTAATCAGAGATTCCGACTCATTTGGAATCAACTCGGTAGAGTTGTCCGTCCGATGGCCCGAATCTGTGTGATTAGTTACTTCCCAAACAGATACAAAGTTTGAGTTCATATTACATTGCTCATAGGCTTTAACGAATCAAAAGTAATAGGTGGAATTAAAAGGAAGGTGTAACAGAGAAGCTAGTAATCAGATGTGTTGAAGTTCTTCCTTCTTTTGCCAGCAAATCTGCCACTTTGTTTGCTCTTCTATCCACACAGTGAAATCCCCCAAAAGAAACTAGTTCAGCTGTTCGTCTAATATGGCTACACATTGCCATTTGATTGAGAGGTTTTTTTCCTTGTAGGTACTTGATAGTGTTTTGATTATCTCCTTCGATTGCCATATTTTGTAAGTTGTTGTTGATGGCCCAAGTTGTAGTCCAAATAGGGCTATAGCTTGACCTTCTTCTCGTGATTCTTCTGCCCGCAACCGCCCATCCCCTGCTCCTTTGAAGGTCCCTGTCCAGATTCTTAAAATAAATCCAAAACCAAAGATTAGTTGTAGCGAAAACCCAAGAAGCATCACAGTTTAATTTATAAAAGTTTCTTATTGGCAGAGTCCAATAAATCAGATTCTGAGTTCTGACACTGTTTCGTGTTATGACTGGTAATTGTGTTATTGGGTGCCAATATTCATAATGTCTTTGTATGTCTTTAGCCAATTGAGCTGGTGTTCTACTTTTGTCCTCAAAGACTCTGAGACATCGTTCTTTCCATATGAACCAACACTTAGTTGCAGCTAAAGCCATGGATATTGAGTTCAGATCTCCCCTCATCCATTCATTATACATATCTAAGAAAGAAGTATGTGTAGAAACAGTGTTAGAAGATACTCCCTGCGCAGGCATTGGCCGAAGTGCCCAAATTTCTTTTGCATAGGCGCATTCAAAAAACAGATGAAAAGTAGATTCTTCCGTATGTTGACAAAACACACAATTCCTATCCCCATCTCTACTTGAACCAAGTTTCTTTTTAGTTGGTAAAGAATCCTGTAAACATTTCCAGATGAAGAGCTTGATTCTCTGAGAAGTGTTTATGGTCCATAATTTCTTCCAAATTTTTTTTGTCCTGAATTGTGGTTGAATCATTCAAGTTTTGAAGTTTGGCATATAGAGACTTCACGGAGAACTCTCCATTATTCGTAAGAAGCCATCCCGATTTTGTCTTTTTTCAGGTGATCCCTCTTTAGTTAAGAAAAACCTTATGTTCAAGATTTCCACTGACCAAAGAAGAATCAAACATAGAAGTTAACAAAGTTAATATTCCACTTCTTTGTTTCACATCAATCAATCGTGATACAAGTGTTATGTTGGAGTTATTATTTGGGAAAGAGTTAGCTAAAGTCTCTCTCCTATTTGGTATCCATCTATCTTGCCGGATATCTATTGAAGTTCCATCACCCACCTCCCAAATGGTATATTTTTTTGATGTGTTCGATACCACGCAAGATGCATTTCCATACCCAAGAGGCTTGTGATTTCTTCTTGGAATGTAATGCACCAGTTTTTTTAAAGTACTTTCCTTTTAGTATTTGTGCCCATAAATCGGTTACTAACTAATCGCTAGCGATTCTCGCTAATCATTGCTTGGTTCATTTTATTAGCTTCTTTGAACCCCAATCCTCCCTGGTCCACAGGTTTGCAAAGGAAGTCAAAAGCTTTGATATATATACCCTTAGAGTTTGTGTGTTTTCCCCACCAAAAATCTCGTTGGATATCGTTGATATGCTTAGTTATTTTTTTTGGTAGCACAAAACAGCCCATGCTGAAGATGGGCATGCTAGAAAGCACTGATTTGTTTAATACCATTTTACTTGGTTGAGATAAGATTTTCCCAAGCCATGTTTTTATTCTCTGTTCCATTTTTTCAATTATGTTATCAAAAGTTTTTAATTTAAACTTATCTATGAATAGAGGAGCCCCGGATGTGTATCTTTTATGTTAATTTTTTCATTTTCATGAGCCTAGATATAATACCACCGATGCTTGTTATGAACCTTTTTACTAAAAAACAAACCCCGACTTGGCAAAGTTAATTACTTGCCATGATTCTTTGTTAAAGAGGTTAATAGCTTCTATCAAGTTCTTACATACTTTCCTAGATCTCGCTTTTAGTAAATAGCGTAAGATCATCTCGCGAAAAATGGATGTGAGATTGGTGGGGATTTAGGCGTCAATTTAATGCCCCGAACTTTTTGACATTTCAGGGTGACAAAGTAAACGTGAAAAGACTTCCATACAGAGAATGAAAAGGTAAGGGGATAGAGGATCCCCCTGCCTAATCCCTCTTGAAGGATTGAATTCCTTACAAGGGCAACCATTAAGAAGAACAGCTATAGAAGAGGAGGAAACACATTGAAAGATTAGCTCACACCATTCTCTAGAAAAACCAAAAGCTGTTAAGGTTTTGATTAAAAATTCCAACTGACTCTATCAAAGGCTTTCGACATGTCGATTTTTACGCCTATGTTCCCAGTTTTCTTTTTACTTTTTTCATTGAATGAATTACTTCATGGGCAACTATGATATTGTCGAGATCTGTCTAGAGGAGAGGAATACGTGATTGAAGAGGGGATATGATCTTTTCCAAGAGTTTTTTGAATCTGTTTGCCATTAATTTAGCAATGACCTTATATGGTGTGTTGCAAAGCCCTATCGGCCTAAATTCAGCTGGGTTTTTTGGATTTTTAGTTTTAGGGATAAGAAACAAGAAATTTTTGTTTAGGTCTGGATTTAGTTTTTGTGTTTGAAAAAAATTTTGAACTACTGCCACCAATTGTGGACCAACCGTTTCCCAGTTGTGTTTGAAGAAGCTAACAGGAAATCCATCTGGCCCTGGCGCTTTATTGGCTTTTAATTTTTTAACTACCTCCCATATTTCAGTAGCTAATAGGGTTTCCATTAATTTTGTGTTTTCTTCTGGTGATATGCATGGTTCTATGTGAGAGAAGATTTCATTTTCTGAGCTTTCATTAGAAGCTTTGAAAAGGTTTGAAAAGTAATCAGTCAGCACGTTTTCTATGTCATCTCTAGAAGAGACAACCTTGTCTTGACTATCCTGTATGCAATCTATATTATTTCTTTTCCTCCTTTTTAAAGTGGTGACATGAAAAAATTTCGTATTTCTTTCTCCTAGAGCAATTGTGTTATTTCTAGATTGTTGTTTGGCTATCTCCTCCTGAGTGTCATAAAGAGATTCTAGTTCTATCAGTTTTCTCCAATCAATTTATTGTTAGCATCCCCTGAGTCTCTTGCTTGTAGGTTTTCTATGAGTTTTAGAATGTTTTTGATTTTTTTATTCGGTTTTCCAAAGATATCTCTTTTCCAAATGCCTAAGTTTTCTCCTAAAGTAGAGATGTTGTTTATCAGGTCAACATCCGGATTCACAGAAGTTGTGTTGTTCCAAGACTGTTTTATGACTTGAAGACAAGAATCCTCTTTCAACCAAGTATCGTAAAACTTAAAAGAAGGACTCAAATACACTTTATTTGAATTCAAGGAAAGGCATATAGGCCCATGGTCGAGCCTATAGCCACTAAGTTTTCAAGAATTGCTTCTTGGAATTCAATATTCCATTCCGCATTTGCCGTGGCCCCGTCAAGCCTTTGTTTAATGTTAGCTAATCCTTCCCTTTTATTTCTCCAAGTAAAAATGTTCCCCTTAAAGCCTAAGTCTTCTAAACCTCGTTTCGTTGAATTAGATTTAAAACTGGTTCCACTTTTTTCCTATCAAAGGGTAAACCTCCTTGTTTTTCCTCACTATTAAAGATTATGTTTAAGTCTCCTATTACTAACCATGGCATCTTATTGAAATTAACTCTTTGTGATATATCTTCTAGATAACCCATCACTTCTAATTTATGGTCATGTTTTGGTGAACCATAAAGCATGTCGGTAGCCACTCCTAGAGTGGAAGTTATTTTTAACTATGATGTTAATCATGTTAAGGTTCCATTGAACCACTTCAAAATGAAAGCCATCCACCCATGCAATTGCTAGTCCCCCAGCTATTCCATCTGGGTCTACAATGTGGGTGTTTGGAAAATACGAAAGAATATTTCTCATCAAGCTCCTCTGAGACTTGGTTTCAGACAGAAACAAAATATCTGGTTTTTCAAGATTAAGAATTGAATAAAGATGTTGTTGAGTTTTTTTCTGGCCACACCCCTGAGTGTTCCATGCCAGAATTTTCATGATGTTGATAATTGCAAGCTTAAGCTATGTTTAAGATAACTAGCACAAATGAAATGATAACCAACTAGAAATCAGAGCAGGTAAAATTTTATGTTTAACAGACACAAAACTAGGTGAGGTAGATATATGATAGCACAACAGTTAGCTAATCTAAGGTTATTAACACAGAAGTGGAATTAAAACTAATCAGGATTTCAGATGATTATATATGAGCACTAATTGGCAGTTTCCCCTATAATTCTTAATGTATACTCCCTCAGTCCCACTATTAAGTGACCTAGTTTAAGTTTGCACAATTTTTAAGGCAAGCAAGGAAAAGAGTAGTTTTAAGCATTTTTTTACAGTTATACCCTTATGGATAATAACTAGTGAAATTTTGAAATGATTTGTCTATCAAACTACACCACGGATATTCGCAAACTTCATACCATTGAAAAGCATTTTAAAACACCTACGTAACGAATATAAACATGCCTATCAAATTATGCATATTTTTTATATTTTTTACAATTAACTAAAAGGATAATTTTAGAAATATGTCCTTGTTTAGTGATATAGGTCACTTATTAGTGGGACAAAATATAAAAGCAAGTAGGTCACTTAATAGTGGGACGGAGGGAGTATATTACTAGAGATGTAATGATAATGGTTATTAAATGCTTAGTTTAGTAATCAAAGAAAAAAATCAGGAGACTTAGAGAGTTTTCAGAATTTTGTGTACCTGGATTCCCTTGGTTTTTTTTCGGATAGAGCAGCAGTAGAAAGCAGATCAATCGAGAGAACTAGACGAGGGGTAGACAAAACCAGTCACCAGAAAAGGTGTAAATTTTTTTTTTTTTTTTTTTTTTTTTTTTTTTTTTCTATTTCTTCTTCTTCCTAAAGATTCCGTAGATTCTACATAATATAAGCTTAAAGATTTGCTTCCTAAAAATGTTTTTCCAGTCTACATTCAAATTGCGAAAAAGTTTACATCGCCATTAAGAGAAATTTCTCTATCGTGATTGAAACATAATAATCAAAACGAACAAAATCGGCTATACGCTAAAAAATAAAAACAAGAATAAACCCTACCGGGAGAAGATAGCAATTCAACATGTAGGTGGGAAAGGACTAGTCGAGTTAACTAGAGGAGAAACAGGTCAAGATAAATTGGAGTCAAACACACATTGACTATAGACAACTCCAAAGGATGAATAAAATTAAATCAAATGGGTGGCCCTACTGCTGAGCTTACACGTGCAAGCAATACCAAAAGCCTAGAAGCTCAATGGAAGGAAAAACTTGGGACAGCCAAGTTATCTACTTATCTTAATTTTTTTTTAGCTGATTTAAAACTTTGTCGTACATTGACGACCACATCATACATTTTTCCACCGACATTTTTAAAGAAAACCAAAAAAACTAACTGTCAAGATCCATGAGCGACGAGTCGCATCGATCTTGTTTGAATTTTTACTTTAAATCATTTTATCACAGGATTACTAGTGTCAAAATAACCAAACCCGACTACTTAAAACCGGAATCAAGATCCCACATGAAAATTAGAAAAATATCAAGAACAAGAACACAGGCTAAGGGAAGAAAGGAAACAAGAAAAATTTTAGAATTGAAATTAACAAGATTTCTCAAAGAAATCGACAAAATCGAGTCCCCAGAGATGAATTCAGAATCTAATTGGCCACCACATCTAAAAATCCATCATTTCTAAGTTTTTCTAATACCTCCTCAATCTCACATTTTTTAGATCTATTATGATAAACTCTCCAGAATCCAACCATTTGAATGATTTGATGACTATCATAAGGGTCTACTACTTGGAATTACAAAACGCAAGGGAACATTTTAAATTAGAATTAGGACGAATAGATATTAGTTCTCTGATCTTCCTCAATCTCAAAAGAAATGTTCTGTAGCTTTCTACCCAAAATGGAACAGGGACTCAAAGCTCGATGTTGAACCATTTCGATTTTAGAGAAGAGAAGAGCAACACACTTAACGAAATTTCTTATATTAATTTTTACGAAAACCCATCTAGGGAGCAAAGGAGTAGAAGATGAAATTTCAAGATAAAAGCTATCAGGATCTTTCTCACACTCAAAAGAAATGGCCAACAACTTTCTACCCATAGTGTAGCCGGGTCTCAAAGCTTAGATATGGTGCCGGCCTTTTCAATCTAGGATCGGAGACAAGCAACGGAAGCAAGGATTGAAATCGAGAAAACAAACAGAAGGAAAGGAAGAAACTATTGTGTTCTTTCTCGTTCACAAGAAAATGATCAGTTGCTTTCTACCCATATTGAAGCGGGTCTCAAAGCCTGAGATGATTGTCGATCATTTCAATCTTATAAAGAGACAAGCAACACCAACAAGATAGCGGAATCAAATAAGCAGAAGAAAACACAGAAAGCAAGGGAAACAAATATGAAGAAAAACCCCCTTTTAAAACTTAGTAATGAGATGCACCCAAAATTAAAACCCTACTAGTTTAATCCCCTTCCTCCTCAAAAAGTATTTGATCGACCGTTCTCTTGCTAGCTACTTCCTACTTTTCCAAGAGAAACCAGGTTTAGGATTACTACTCCATAAAGAAAGAGTTCTATTTTAGAGATGAGAGAGAAAGAGGAGCGTATTCCTAGACATGAAATTGATTTTCGATATTTGTCTTGAGTGATAAATAGAGATTAGTAGAGTTTTATATAATTAAATTGGTAGAAATCGAATATCCTAATAACCCATCTCCATTTTGTTTACTGTTAAAATTATTATTATGATTTCATTTCGTCTCGTACATCTGAAAAATCGTTGAACATCATCTTTTTGAGTACTTAGTTTTTGGTATTCGTTGGTAAGAGTATTTCACACTCCTCGTGGAACGCACTTTAGTACTTGCCATTGTCTACTAGTTAGACGTTGTGCACTTGCAGTATTATTATTGTAGGTTTTCGAGCCTATCAGGCCTTTAAACCCCTAGGTGTCCCTAGTGGACGAGTTATAGTCTCGTGAGGGCTTATGAAAGGTATACCCACAAAACCTACTCCAACTTCAAAGAGTTCAGCCTCCCAAGCATCCAAAAGAGCTATGAGGACATAGAGTTTCGCATGCTAGTAATAAGAAGTTAGAAATACCAAAGAACATATTCTCATTCTTAAATGTTGGTGAGAAATAACCACACCATAATGAGAGAACGCATATTTGAGAGCGATCACAAGCATTTCTGCCTCGATCACGCCTGGCTTAAAATGATTTTATGATAATTGCACTCAATAAGACGACTTTTTATTATGGGTCTCCATGTGTGCAGGTAGGAATGAAGAGAGAATCCTACACACGTTGAATGGTAGGAAGAAACCTTCCGAAATATTTCTCGAGACCCCACACAAGATCGTGGGAAATAAAAAAGACTTTTCTCTCGATGATCTCTAAGAAAGGAAATCAACCACTATAACAAGGATGGGAGTTTTACCACCTTCACGTCCGATCACGTCAATGGTAGCACCACTCTCACAACATCCAATAGAAACGTCTTCCTTCTACTCATCTTCTTCATCCTCTTGGTCTTTGTCTTCTGATTCAACTATTGATGATAAATTTTGAACTTCGTAGATCCTGACAATTTAACTCTTTTCCCAAATTCCTTGTTGCTTTGAAACTTTTTATATATTTTTCTTCCTCATAGCCTAATTGAACAAATAACAACCTAAATGCAAATCTCTTTTTTTTCTTTTTTTTTTAATTTTTTTTTTTTTCATTTTCATTTTGTATTTTTTTTTTTTTTTTTTTTTTTTTGTAAAAAGATTGCAACTAAAACAATAAATATGACATAAAATTAACATGGCTATGAGAGAAGTACTTTACCACTTGAATCTTCACAACTTGTATCGTCTCACGTATCATAAACTTGAATAACTATCATCTTTGATTTCTTCGCTCTTGTACTTAGTCTTCCACTTTGATATGAGTGCTCCTTGTATTGTTAGTCTTCAACATGTATTTAAAAATCTTCTTAAAAATCTAGCTCATTGTATGTTGCTTTACTTGGATATGAAATTTGCTCTTCTTTGTATTGTTGCTTGTAAACCTTAAACGTCTTCAACTTCCTTGTAGATATTGATGTCGCTCCACTTGTTGATGATGATATGTTTCTACGGATCTGTTGTTGGCGAGAGAGAATGGTGCTAACTGCAAATCAAACTACAAGAAGGTGGTTTTCATCTATAGACGCCACCCTTATGATTGACAAAATTAGCACTCAAGAGATCAAAGAGTAGTGCTTCTATTGGTTTGGAGGTTGGGTAGCTCACCATTTCTACCCTAATTAACGTGATCGGTGATACACACTCAAAAGAAAGCTCTTTAGTCATTTCTACAAAAATTTGGTCGATTATCATGGTTTGAAAATAGGTAGTCTCCACTAATGATTGATCAACAACTCTAATAATGCATTTCTCCTGCTCCTCATTTGCATCACCTAAGATGATTAAATCCATTATTTAACACTCTAACAAGCAAGAAATCGAACGTAGTTCCCTAACACTTCCAAGTTCAGTTGTATGGTCAAGAATTCTCTTTGTAAACATACCTAGAAGTATGCTAGTGACTCTAAAATCTCTCTACAAGTTGAAGGTTTTATTCAAATATATACAAAGAATTTGAAAATTTTGACTTAAAAGGCTAAAAAAATCTATATGCAAAATATCCAACACTCCCCACACTTAAACTTTACATTGTCCTCAATGTAATTGACTCGTCTAAGTAAAGTAAAGGTGGGAAATCCTAATATGATATGCAAAAGAAGAAAACTAAACACAAAAGGATAGAGAATACAAACCAATGGGTTGCCTCCCATTCAGCGCTTAGTTTAACGTCCTCAGCCTGACCCTCACAGTTATTGTCAGTAAACCAACAATGCAAAATTTGCAGTAGTCTGCCAGAAAACAATCTACAATTCTAGGAACAACTTCACAAAAACATTAGTATAAGATATAAATAATGAAATTGTTATTGCTTGGAAGTTTCCCCACCACTTAGTCCTTTCTACACTTGGAAGTGGATAGAGTACATAAAATATGGGAACTTCAATAAGTTCCTCTTGGTGAACCTGCACAAAGCTAGAATCAAATAACCACACCCAACAATTCGTTTGGCAATCCTCTTACTCCAATACACTTTCGAGAGAATCAACTGAACTGATCTCCTTAATCTAGATTAAAGTATATCAAAGAGTTTAATATCTCTAACTCTTAATTCAATCCACAATCAGCAAATAAAAATCTGCGAGCCCTATTGAATATAAGAGGAATTAATTGAACGGTACCAAAGACCAATGTTCAAGTATCAATCAATGTAAATCAACAACCAAAGGTTGGATATTCTAATTGATTGATCTTTAACGCGACAACCACAATGATATTTCAAT
>JAJJWW010013032.1:0-60732 GCA_023531295.1 Papaver armeniacum | reverse complement strand
AAATACTACAATTGATAACCATAATATATAACACAACCAATCATTTTTACAAAGTGTAAAATCAAACGTTGATTTTTTTTTTAATATATCACTTAATTGATAAGATCCATATCAATTTTTGACTAATTGATTCGTCCCACTTCAATCGTCCAACATGAAATGTTGCAGTTTTTTTTAATTGATTGATTTGTTATATTAATTACCTTTTAATTCTTCCGTTACGATCTTCTTATGTTAACCCAAGGAAGTGCGTTGTTCGTTTGGCCATCCACCTTCCTTAGTGTTATAAATGAATTGGTTTCATCCCTCATTCATGTTTAATATGATTAATAATAACAATTGTTTCATTCATGTTTTGTATTAACACTGAAAGGTCACCAGACTCAAAGTCGAATCACACTCAACCAACGCATTTCACGGCCATCTTCCCTCTGTTATCATCATTCTCAGCCGTATTTATTCCATGTGGGTATATTTTGCAGCATTTCATCAATCAAAATTCAACGTGTGTTTCTGATATTTGATTGCTAACCTTATTTGTAAATTTTGGAAACCGTGTAGGTAGTCAGCATGGCGTCTACAAACTCTCCAATCCTGCAAACCACCTCCCCAGCCGTACAGATTCCTACAATCCTCACCTTGAAAGATTTTCAGCTCAAAAATGGTGCTGGGCGATGGATGAGAGTTCGCATCACTCGGATGTGGCACGAGGTTGACTTCATGAGAACCAACGAGGTTACGAACCTCAATTTGCTCCTACTATATGACTCAGTAAGTTTGTACAGACTCAACAATCATGTCCTTTAATTTTTAGGTGTTTTTTTATAACCAATCTACTAACTTATCATATCTCAGGGTGATCTATGCAATCATTCATAAAAAATTCATATGGGAATTTGAGGCACTACTACAAGAAGGGATGCTACTTGGTCTTAACAATCTGACATTTGCCCCTGAAAAAAAAATCGTCCTGCCCAAAATAACTACCATGCATATTTTAACTGGAATACTGATGCCACTCCTCTTGAGCAAACACCTTGGTTATTCCTCGGCACAAATTCGTTTTCACAGAGTGTGAGGCACTTGCATCTGCTAATACCAATACCTACCCTACCGATAACTCCAACAAATATTACATGTGCTGCTCCCCACCAACGTTAGTACATTAACTAATATTTGCTCTCTCTTTTTTTTGGTCTATAGATGTCTTTGGTGTGTTGACTAGCCACACAAATTTGCAACAATTGAAGAGAAGTTCTGGAAACATATATGTTTCATGCGCGAACTAACGCTTGAAAACATAAGGTAGTCCGAGTTAAATTCATTTGCATCCTGTCCTTCAGGGTTATTTCGGTGTTGGTCTCTGACCCTAACCTATTACATGTTGGATCTGAATACAGTGGAATGAAACTTAAGATCACACTATGAGGTGACTCAACTTCTGAATTAACAAGAAACCTTGTGACCAATGGAGTGAATCCACAATCCATTATGGTTGTTGTAGCTGGTGCCTATGTCAAGCAATATCTAGGTACTCAAAAGTGGAAATTGAATTATTGTCCCTACTTTTGATGGGCCTTCACAATTATCCCTAACAGACTTCACAAAAGTCCATGGTGGCATAATTGAAATTTTTAATAAAAACATAATTACTATAATTCCTTGTTTAACCTTTCTATCTAACTTCCCTTCTTATGTATTTCTAATAAAGCGAGACAACATTTCCATCGCTCCCACCAGTCACCACCACCATCTCCATCGCTCTCACCATCATCGTGATCGCCTCCACCACAACCAGTACCACCACCTCCGTCACGTCCGCCACTATTATCGGCAGACTTCGTCTTCTTCTTTATAGTTTTAAAAATGAGTTTTGAAATCAGATTCACATAGATCGAGAGATCTGATTTCTTTGGATTCGATTTTGATAATTTCGAGTTGAAGATGAAGAGAGTACAATTTTTACGTGTTCGATTCATCGAAGCTCAAGACCGATTCAGCTCGTATGTTCATCATTTTGGTTGTATACAATTTTGATTGCGATTTTTAAGGATTTATGGGGATTTAGTTTGCTTTCTATAATTCAACAAATTATATGGTTCAGGTATGATTCAATTTTGGGGTTTTTAATATTTTATTTTGGGATGTGTTGTTGATATTTAACCTTTTTTTTGATGTTTTTGAATGTGTTCTTATTCGACCTGTATTTGTTGTTTTACTATTGAAGTTTGATTGGAAATTGTATAAAAAATGTTGTTGGTTGTTTCTACTTTGTAAATAGAATTTCTATTTTTGTAGCTAAATTTCAATGAAGCACAGTTTGATGGAAATATGTATGGATGATGTTTGTTTATTGTCTGTTTTAGGCTTCTAATAGAGTTGTCACAATTGTTTGGATAAGATTTGGTGGTGGTGATGCTGCCGTGGTGGTGGTGGTGACATTTGTTGTTTATAAGCTTAAATTTCATTTTTTGTATTATTGGTGGTGGTTTTTTCTTTTAAGCATTCTGGTGGTGGTGGTTATTGATATTTTGTTGCAGTATGATTCATGTATTGAAAAGGATGGTGGTGGTTGTGATTTGTAAAAGCAAGGAGCAGGTACTATATACTGTGGAGGTGATCAGTACTAATATGGATTAGGTACTGGAGGAGATGGGGAAGTTGTGAACTATTTAGCCGGAGATTGGGTAGTGCACTATGATCTACTTCATTATCCCAAAATGTCTAAACGAGTCGTCGTCATACTGCCATAAGTGCACACGAGGCATATCTGAGCACAAAGCAGAAATGTGTGTCCATATGGTATTTGAAAGCATTTCGTGATACCCGAGGCATACGCCGCATACCTTCTGTAATACCCTACATTTTATTTGAAATTGGACTTAGATGTCACTAATGGAGTGGATATTGTTGCTAGCATGTGATGGACAGGAGAAGGCTTAGATGGTTCTTTTCATTTCATTGAATCTGGTAGTAAATTTGTCCCAACTAAACTAAGTCATGTGTAAGGGTGTCAACAAGCAGGTGATTCTAACTCGGGTGTTATGCTTTTGTATGGTGATTAAGTATTGTATTTGTGGGTCTAGTTCTTTTGGACGTAATTTGAAGTATTAAGTGTTATCATTGAAGGGATTTACTGTGGACTAACCAGTGTGAGGTTATTGTACTATGATCTGCTTGCGATTTTCTAGGTACGGTATATAAAAAAACTCTACTGAAATATCTCTTTGCTTTCATAATTTTATGGTAAATAAATGTTAATTATGATTCTTAATAGTTCTTAATTGGAGACATAGACAACCAATTTGGAACTTAAGGTTTTGTGATCCTAGCCCTATATTTATGTTACTGTTTGCATATTTGAGTGTGAATCTGCATTTTGAACTCTATGCTTAATTAGAACATTTGAATTTCGAGCTTTATGGTTTCATTTTGACTACTAAAATTTATGATAATGAGTAGTTACTTTAAAAAATTTCATGTAGAATAATGTTTTGTTTCGCTGTTAGTGGTCTAGGGGAGATTTTCTTTAGGTGTGTATCTGTGACACTGTGTACTCGGTGTTGGAGGGTGATGACAACATGCCCATTGTGGGTCAGTTTTCTTATTATGAAACGTTCTATTGTTAGTGACTAGTGTAAACGCTACTGACTGGTTTCATTGTCTATGTACATGCCAACAAGTTTGGAGGGATTTTTCTTGGGCATGCACTTTTTCACCCTTGAAGTTTTACAGTGAGTACTACTTTTGTATTATGTTTGTATGCTATCCGAAAGCAGTGCTGGCGAATTGTGCGATAAACTCCTGTTGTTGATCCATCAATTGGATCAACTCCTGTTGTTGACCCAATTTTTTATGGGATCAACTACTGTTGTTGATCCATCTGTTGGATCAACTCCTGTTGTTGACCCAATTTTTTATGGGATCAACTATTGTTGTTGATCCATCTGTTGGATCAACTCCTGTTGTTGACCCGATTTTTTAAGGGATCAACTACTGTTGTTGATCCTTCAACTCCAATTGTTGACAATATTTCCTTGGATAAGTATAATCATGCTTGTAGTTTAAATCATGTAAATTTCTTCCAATGTTGAACTTGTGGTGCAATGGTAGCATGATTGACTCCATGTCAGATGATGCGTGTTCGACTCACGCCAAGTTCACTCCATTTACATGGATCAACTTCTACTGTTGATCCTTTTTTTTTTTGGATAAACTACTACTGTTGATCCCCTAATTTGGATCAACTTCTATTGTTGATACTTTTTTCTTTTTGGATCAACTACTGCTGTTGATCCCCTAATTTGGTGGTGGTGGCGGGGGCGGAGTAGTGGTGGTGGCGGCGACGGCGACGGCGGTGGACCGGTGGTGGCGGCGTCAGTGATGGTGACAGACTTGTAGTGGTGGTGCAATAGTGGTGGTGGCGGCGGTGGACTGGCGGTGGTGGCGTCAGTGGTGGTGGCGGACAGGTGGTGGTGGTGGCGGACTGGTGGTGGTGGTGCAATGGTGGTGGAGTGGTGGTGGCGGTTGGTAAGTGGTGGTCTTTGAAGGTTGGTGATGGAATGGTAGTTGAATGTTAGTGGTGAGGGCATTAATGTAATCTAATTTTAAATGGATAAGGTTATTAAAAAGTAGGGACATATTTATTGTTGTATAAGGATATATTTATTGGGTGTCAAAAGTAGGGACATATAAATAATGTACCCTACTCAAAATTTGTATATGAAATCGGTGAAACCTATGAATAAACTTATTTTAATTCCAACCTTACATATTAAATTATCCCCCGTGATTCTCCGGGCAAGGCATCGCTTTCCTCAACTAATGCGACTAAAATTTACTTCGACGTCGATATTCCGGAGGTCTTGCATATCAAATAAAGGTAATATTGTCAATACAAGTAACATATGGTTTCTTATTTTCACATGAAAACAGAACAGAGTTTCCAAAACATGAGGCAATACTTTCTTACGATTTAATTTTGGCACAAGTCTTCTCACCGAACCCTACCACGTGAGATCGCCCTCTCGTCTAGAGTTGGGTACCATCCGGCTAACTAATCCATTGATGGAAATAGAAAGTCAATTTTTGAATTGCTTAAAACAAAGTGGTAATCTGGGTACAATGTATGCTCGCCTGTTAATCTCCTTTTCGTAATCCAAAATATTTATATGGTTATATTCGCCTAACATTGTCTTAACTGTGTCATCATTAATTCAGGTACTAAACAAAAAAGTTTATCGTGCCAAGTCTCTTGGTATTTCCACCGAGAAAAGATGGTACTACCTTGGGTGCCACAATTGCACAACAAAATTGGTGGGAAACATAGGAGACCATTGGTGTTCCAGGTGCAGGGTCCAAATAGACGAACCAGTACCCCGGTTCCGCCTATTCTACCACGTTAACTTATTACCTGTTACTAGTTTGAATCTGTGATCCACTAAAAATGGTTTGCTCCATATTTATGTAGATACCTTCTTAGATTGGAAGTTGAAGACTCCACGAGTATTGCCTTTTTTGTTTCCATGGATACTTAAGTCCAAAAAATGGTCCAGTTACCATCGTTGGATGTTGTGGCTAAGGGCGAGGTACATTTTCCCACATCAATTTCTATTGTATTACTTAACTTATCGTCCATTTAATTATCAAAAAATAATTAACTAAACAAGGTGGGAGGCCTGGCAACAGTGAAGGCCGCATTTGAACCACTCATTGGAGTGTTCCAGGATTACCTCAAACTTTTAGAGCATCCAACGTGTATCAAAAACTTTAGAGGGTTTCTTGCGATCAAATGGAATGAAATTTTCAGCCTTTCCGAATAAATTTTGTGTCGATAAGGCATAGTCGTCTTTGTGAAAAATATTAATTGTCCAAGCTTATTTTGTATAACAGTTAATTAATCATTAATGTGAAATCTCTTTGCAATCCTATATAATAGAGGTTCTACTCTGTGATGATATAATAATAATAATTTTACAGTAGTAATTTTTCTTGCAATCAAATTGAAGACAAATTTGGGACTTTTTTGTATTCACTGAGTCCATCTGAAACAAAAAGTTTACGGTAGCAATTTTTCTTGCAATCAAATGGAATGCAATTTCCAAATGAAAGGAAATTTCGAGGAGTGGCATTATCAAACAAATTTCTTCACTTATCATTAATAGAAAAACTTGATTATATTACCTTCCTTGATTTCCCTGATAAAAAAGAGCATAAACAACTACAGACTAAAGAGTTTCAAATTCTACAGATTATCTCTCGAAATTAAGCTAATTTGTAAAAACTCAAATCTGGAAAAGCAAACAAAAAACAGAGAATGGTTGGGAATGGAGTTAATGTTTTTTATTTGGATTTTTCTATGGAGTCGTTGGAACTGCAATTCTTACTGGTAAGTGGTAGCTAACTAAATTCCTAATTTTGGGTTTTCTATTTTGATTGTTTTATTTACTGGATTCTTATTAAGTCTGCTTAAAATCATTAAAATTAATGAATATTTAGGTATGGTAGGTGCTTGATGAATACTTGACCGAACCAAGTATATGTGTAATGGGTTGTTTAAGGGAAAACTTGAATTGGTTTTAATTTTATTGATTCAGACCTGAAAGGATATAAAATTTGAATGGTATTTGTTCATACTTGATTTATTTTTACTTGCACCTACATGTCATTAATACTACATCCTGATATCACCTGTTGGTGAACCAAAACGACGATTACATTATTTTTATAATTATGAAAATCGAGAACCTAATGATTACTTATGAAACGACTTTGGCACCGAAAAAATAAATTTCGACTGTATCCCCTTCACAATATAACTCAAAGTTCCAAAATTAATAAAAACATAAACTTCTTTCATTGAGATGCCAGATCGATGTAAAAAAAAAAAAAAAATTGAACGCGTCCCACATATTTACCTCATCTCGGAAACTCTCATTCTTCGGCGGTCATGAATCCATCACGGGAACAATCCACCTTGATGGTAATTTGATTATTTGCATTTGGTTTTCTTATGCTTATGTTTCTCAACCTAATCATCATTAACTCACACACGCATTCACATCGCTACATTTTACAACATAACCTCCAGATTGCACGGCGTAGGAGACAGAACCGTGAAGCACTGGAGAAAGCACAAACGTTGTGCCAAGTATCAAATTTATTTTCCAAGCTTGGAAATTATCAACTACCTATGAAATGTGGTTTTCCAATCCCACTTTTATGGATGAACTAAATAATATGCATCTTATAGAGTAGAATTGCAAATCACACACTAAGCCAAAAAGCATAATTGGAAGACCCAAATGGCCTGCTAAATACTGGATCAACCGTCTCGGTAACTTAATTTGGCTAACGCCTTCTTATGGTTATATTTTTTTTTCTTCGCTTACACTCATTTTTAACTCATCCAGTACACTGACATTTAATCTTTTACACCAGGGATGCTAATCTACATAACGCATTAGGCGCCAACGTGAAGTGGCAGAGAAAGCGAATGAAGGATTTCAGGTTTAATATTTACAATTCAAATTGTCGATTTTTTAACAAACATGCTATCATTTTCCCGATGGGTGTTATGCGTTCACATGCTTTCTTCTAATTTTTTGGGGGCGTAGTCTGGGCCAGATGCATCGACGACATAGAAAACTACAACATGCCAATGCTCTTCACTGTGAGACGACCAACCAGGTAATCAAACTATAATTGCATATGATACCATTACAATTGATAGACAACCCTATTTGAATAATTTTTGGACTCGTAACGTAAATCCTAAAATTTTAGACTTTTAAGAAGGCATTAATATGGGGAAACTTAGAAAAAAATTTGGTCCCGTAACGTATTCATGTACCTGATGGGACTTTGTATATTAGTGCATGACCACCGGGCAGAGGCTCATATGTATTGCAGGTAATAAGAAATCTAAGATTTGGTAGGATTGCAGATATTTTCCATCAGTTGTTTTCTGTTTAAAACCTTTGGTGATCAACAATATGTCGAACTGATGGCTTCCTCTTAGTTCGCCAAAAATTCACATGCCCCATCTTTAGTTTCATTATGTTAATGATTGTTTGCTATTTAAAAGATAAGTACTTGCCCTAACAACCCTAGTAGATGATTCAAGAAGAAAGAAAAAAAAACGCAAAGCAATAGAAGAGCATCAACAGGTACATAAAATGGAATTGGAATTCCCTGACATTACACCTTAATTTTGTTTTGAATGCCAATAACTTTAAACCCGGAAAACCTGAGATGTCCCGATCACACATTTTTTAATTGACTTCTAATTTTGGTCAAATAGAAAAAGAGATGCAGCCATAACCTGGGTAACCGTGGCACCATAGCGATGGGTATAACTATCTCTTCTAACATAGATAATCCCACAAGACGAAAAGACCATTCAAGTAATGGTTCAACAATGGATGAGGAGTTTCATGAAATGTAGGCACCTTAAATTACTAAAGTTCAATTGCCCAAAATGCAGTGCTCAACTTTAATCAATACATGATTCTAAAACAACTTGGAGTGGTTCTACATCACATGGCCATTATTGATGATGAAGTTGCATACGACGATGAAATAGAAAGTACGAATGCTTTATCCTGAAACAGTGACACTGATAGACGCATTTATGTGTCTATTTTGATCTCAATTATGTTATTGTTAGTGCTCGATTTTATACTTATTTTGGTATTTTATGTCCTTGTAGGTATTTTTGGAGAAATAAGCTTTTGCGTAAAAATTGGCTCGAAAAGTGGTATTTGGACCCTCGGGATAAAATTAGTAAAGGCACACAAAATTATGTTAAGGCACTCGGATGAATTGCTAAAGACACCCCTCAAGTTGGATAAGGGCACCCCTGGGCAACTACTATTGGCACCTCGGGAATGGTTAAGGGACACCTTCTTCTCTAATTTGAATTTCATGTTTTGGCGGGAATAAACTTTGCAGCGAGAACATTCTTAGGGTTGGATTTTTGGGGTATCTCGAGAGTGATTCAATCGCTGGAATCGGTTTCAATCAACCTGTTTGGGCTTAACAGGCTTGGTATGTCTCTTTGGTTCGACGGAAATTGGCTAGATGATCCAATTAGAGATTAAACAGTCTCTCGGGATTTTGGTTTGAAACAAGGAAAGATATGGACGAGATTTAGTTAGATTCTTTGTTAGAGTTGGATTGGGATCAATCAGACACGACCAAACAGGGTTGATAAGTCCCTTAGATTCGAAAAAATAAGGAGATATTCCGAGTTTCAATGAAACAGAGGAGGTGGAATATTACGGATTCTGTTGGCTTATATTTTGGAAAGTTATGAATGGTGAGAGAAGATATACTCTTTTGGGATTGATATTTACCGAGTATGGAGAGTTTTAAACGAGCCAGAAGATACGTAAGAAGGAACAGGAAAAGCTTTTGTACGGGAACTATTCTCGGAATATTTTGTTATCTTTGGAAACTGGCATGTGTCTGCAGAGTGATTCACTTGATCTGGGATCATTACAGCAGCGTGTTGGAGTGAGGAACCCTCAAAAAGATATGTGAGAAGCAAAAACAGAGCAAGAAAAGGTAATTATTCCCCGACAAAACCCGAGAAGTTATGGCAGTGTTGAGATTATTAGTCCCACATTGTCTGGGCAACCTAAGATCCTGCGGTTTATAATCCTTAGGGCCTCTCCACTCATCGCCAATTGGTTTTGAGTTGGATGCCCGTATTCTAACATGGTATCAGAGCAGGCTATTTGCGACGAGTCATTGACCGCGTCTTTACTCCGCGTCACCCGATTTATTATCCACGTGTTAGACCCAACGAGGCTACACGTGAGGGGGCGTGTTGAGATCATTAGTCCCACATTTTCTGGGCAACCTAAGATCCTGCGGTTTATAATCCTTAGGGCCTCTCCACTCATCGCCAATTGGTTTTGAGTTGGATGCCCGTATTCTAACAGGCAGAATAATTCGAAGTTATTGTGAAGATTTCTTCACCTGTTGAGTATAAAAAGGCTTTTCGGAGCATATAGACGGATTATGGAGTGATTGGGGCGAGAACAGAATGAAGAACAAGAAGTTGCAGAGCTTTCTGCACCTGCAGGAAGAGAAGAAGACGAAGAACAATAAGTTGCTAAAGCCCGTCGTTAATAAACCGTGGTTTATTCACGGTTTTGCAACAGTCTTTGCAGCGACATATGAACAGTGACAACAACACTATTCCCTTATCGTATTTTGTAACAGTTCTTTGCAACAATTGTTCAGAAGTGTAATTGTAACAGTGGATTCTGTGACGCCTACAAAGCGTTGTGAACTTCTGTTTTGTTAGTTTTCTTCAATAAAAACACCATTTGAGCTATGAGTTATGTTTTTGAGTGTGTTTTTACTATGTGGAGCTAAACCCCGTCACTGGGACAACGGAGGAAAGCAACTTTTAATGATTGTGGTAAATGAATTAATTCTTTATATGACTTTTTGCATAGATTTAATTGCTTTATGATTTCTATTAATTACTTGTTATTTTGTCTGATGTCGCATGCTTAGTTCTAATTACTTTTGATGCGTCATGCTTACAACTTACACCTCATGTTTTATGAAATCTATTTTTGGCAAAGAATTAGAGTCACAACTTCTTTTGTTTGAGCTATATTGTCTAGAGTTAATGACTGAACCACAAAAATATGAAAAGTAGTGAAATCCTGCATCCCAGTGTCTCTTCATCCTGTGACCATATTTTGTATATTTATGCTAGTTTAAGTATTTTTGTTTATTAATTCTTAAAATCAATCTCATCAAGTCCGAGTGAACGACAACCTTTCTTACCACTATCTAAAATTCGATCAATTTTTGGCGCCGCCGACGCGGACTTGTTTATAGATTTGTTTTAGGTTTTGTTTTTATTATTTTTGTTCTTTTTTACGCGTTTTTGTATTTCTTGTTTGCTTTCAGATTTGGAGATAAGCTAAAGAAAAAGAAAAAAGTGCTGAAAAGAAAAGCGAAGCCAAAGAAGGAAAGAAAAGAGGAATCCAAAAGGAGTGAAGAAGAAGATTTTGTATATAGTTATTTTATTTTATTTTTAGAAACTATAAATAGAGTTTTATTTTTTGTAATCTTTTATTTTTGGACTTTTTGAACTTTATTTTTGGGACATTGGACATTATTATTTTTAAAACCCTAAGGAAGGGTTGGTTTAAATATAAATTGCACAGGTAAGGACGACAGTTACGATACTATCTCGGCCCCTCGGGTTCATACACTGACATAGGAGTCGGTGGCCCGAGTCGACTTCAACGGTTCATCCCCCATCTGGAACGAGAGGTAAGAATTCTAAACACCCGCGAATCCCCTGTCATCGGGTTTACTGGATGATTTTGTATGCATATATGTTGAGGAATTGAATACGGTTTTAAATTTCTAGTAAAGGGCAAGGCCTGGCCAAATTAAGATAAGGACTCGGATTTCATCACCGTTTCCTTCTTGCCCGCCTTAGGAACATGTAACCTACGCGAACCTAAGCCTTAAAATTTGAACTAGAACGAGACCGTAGGGTAACGAGCTTAATTAAAAAATCGTTCAAAAGACATTTATGTTGCTTTATTAAGCACACTTCGAAGTTCATGATGGTTAATGTAAGTTGAGCGTGCCGCCTTGTAACCCAAGTGAATGTTTTGCCAGTGAGGCATGGGTGCCAAAGCTCCATTGAGCTTCCCTTGTCTCTATTCAACTTACTTTAACTCATACTGATTCCAGAGAGGTATGCTGAAATTGTAACGAATTGCCTTTCGGAAGAATAGAAGCTGGTCTAGAAACAATCTAAGGGAGCCATCATGCTTTTTGTTTGCTAGATTAAATAGGCTTGTTTTGGTCGAGTCTGCCTTGTTTGTGCTTGTGTAGAATTCCCTTACAGTTAGGATGTCAAACTGGTATTTTAGTAGCCAATACAATGATAATCCAACCGAGCAATATGGACATTACTCTTTTTATGACCATAGTGTGAATAGTGGTTGGGAACGCCAACCTTTTGAAGGTTATGGGTCATACCATGGTGAGCCCAATTACTATCCACACGTGCATCAGTCATACGAGCAAGAAGATTATAATACTAGTTCTTCGTCTCTAGAGGATACAATCAAACTATTGAAAAGTAGTCATTTTTATGATCCTTCTGTTCCTATTCCTTCTCTAGAAGAGTCCCTTAGGGATTTAGCTGAGTCGACACGTAAGTTAGCTGAATCGACATGTAAGTTAGCTGAGGTGAATAACGTAGTTATGGATGAAAGAACTGCAACAACGACTGAATCTTCTTTAGAAGATATCCTCAATAGGTTAATTGAAAACTTAGATCCAACACTAAGAGAACTTTCTTTAGAAGAAACCCTTGATAGGATAGCTGAGTCGACACGTAATCTTGAGTTAGAGACGAACAAAAGTATTGCTCGAAATAACTTGAATTTCCAATGTAGTGTTTCCAATAACACCCTTGAAAATAATGATAGTTTTTATTCATATAATCATGATGATAAGGTTAGAATTGGAGACACTACTTTAGATAAGGTTCAACCATTTTCATGTTATTATAATGATGATTATGATGAGGATAGTGTTGATGAAGAATCATATATATGTATGCATAGTGATCATGAAATGGTTACTCCAGTTGAGCTTCATAAGGATAGTATTATTTCTGGTCCAAATCCCGATAATTTTAATGCTTATTCACCTATTCAAAAGGATGTGGATTTGACTAGAGATACCACCGTTTTAGACGATGTAGTTTTTCCTTTTTACGAAGCCACTGATGGTTTAGAGGAACGGGTTTATTTTGAGTCTAGCGATTTAGAAACAATAGTCTTAGACAAAGAAAATGAACTCGTAAAGATGAGTGAGGATGAACCTGACTTAGAAGAATCAATTGACCATTTCAGGAATCTGATGGCCTGGAAATTAGGGAAGTTGTGACTAGTCTTTCTAGAGACACTGAAAACTCCAAGTTTGGGGGTGATTATCATTCTCCATGTGCTTTAACTCTTAGAAAGCTCCCTCATTTGGGACTTGACGTATGTGCCTCAACCATTTTACAAAATTATCTTCATATACTATTTCCTGAACCTGGTTATGTCCATAAAGAAGTTCAGTTGTTATAAACCCATCCTCTGGTTGATGTGGTTAACCCATGCTACCATACCACGATTGACTTTGTTTTCCCACCAAAAACTTTTCTTCCAATTATGGGAACATATGAGTTTCAGATGTGTCGATTATTAAGTTTTGAGGCTAAACCTAATTACTTTAGGAAATTAGAATCGACACATTTGCTTAAGGAAGACCACCACTTTTATTGTGGTCAGCTGTGTGAGTCAAATCTGATTGACTTAGAGGATCCCCAATTATTCAGGTTATTGTTATGTGCTTTTAAGTTCTTAGTTGAATATTTCCAAACTCTACAACCTGATCTTCAGGATCCTGCCTTTGAAGAAATCCAGCCGATGAAATCTTTTTATCTAGACCCTTTTATAGAGTCTGAACCCGAACCACAACTAGATGAGTTGTCTTAAACAAAAAAATATATAAGGGTGTGTTGGATATCTTCTTGGTCTGTTTTAGTTTCCTCTTCTTTTGGGTAACACTTTTTGATCCAGATGACCCACAGTTATTCCGGCTACTACTATATGATTGTATGAGGTGACTAATTCTTCCAATGTCTGGCTGAAGACTTTAAACTTAGCACTTCTTGGGAGGTAACCCATGCTCATGCAACACGGTAATACATTTCCTTAACTCTTTTGCTTCAAATGGTAACCGTTTCTCCTTGTTCGTGCTTTTAATTTCATCTTTAGAACATTGAGGACAATGTTAGATTTAATTTTGGGGGTAAGGGAGAAACTTCTAGTGTCACATAGTATCTGGTTAGCTAAGTTTACATACTGTTTCTCACCGAAAAGATGGAAATTCGAATTGCTAGGGATAACATTCTAAAGAGACATTAGAAAAATATACATTATTGAGAAATCATTTACACTCAGGAGAGAGAACTTACCTTTTAGAGGGTAATCGTGATGGACCTAACCATCCATGATGGAAAGACAATTCGGTCATAAGGAAATGCCAGAAAGACAAAGCAACCTCACAATGTAGTATTAGTTACTGGATTACGACTCTCTCTCAGTAGAAACTTATCATCATCAACAAGCGGAGCGACATCAAAATCGATGAAGAAAGTTGAAGATGTTTAAGGTTTATAAGCAACAATAGAAAAACTGAATTCAAAATCAAAGTTGAAGACTTAGTTACAAGAAGTTATAAGAGTAAAGAAAATCAAACGATGTAAGTTGTTGAAGTTCATGATACCAAGACACTACAATTTGCGAAGATCCAAGTGCTAAAGTCCTTCTTTCATGGCCATGTAAATATTATTAGTCTTGTTATTACTATGTTCAAAAAAAAAATGAAAAATAAAATAATTAATTAAATTTTGTAGTTAGCTTTTTGTTCAATAAGGCCATGGGGAAGTAGAAATCTATAAGGAAGTTTCAAGCAAGAAATTGAGGAGAAGAGTTAATTGTCAAGGTTCTACGAAGTTCGAGAGTTTATCATCAACAGTTAAAGCCGAAGAATACGTTGTTTCCACTGAGCACTATGAGAGAGTCGAACCCAGTCCACGAACTTGAGTTGGTTATATCTAAAAACGATTGTTCTTGAACTCATGTTTAAATAAACTAAGGAATGCTTTTGCAAACCGTGGCTATAAAGTTCATGAACCGATTCAAGTGAATCAAATCGTTTTTGCTTCAATTGTGTCTTGTGTAGTTACATAAAGATCTAAGCAATTGAACAACTCTCTAACTAGTTCATTTGAGTCATTTGGACTAGTTATGGTGAAGAAGAATATGGTTGATATGGAATTGCTCATATGGCTAACCTTTGGTTCACTATTGTTGAACCAACAAATGTACATGTTTGGGTACGATTACACAAGCCTGGAAACGTGCATTTCATGCGTGTATAACAATCTAAGTTTTTGATCTAACGGTTGAGAAATATTAGCTTGAATCTAATCAGGTTTTCATCTAACAGTGAATATTGAATGCTTTGTTACCAAGCTAACATTGATTGCAAACCCTTATTTGAAAGACTATATAAGGGATAACTCTAGCAACTGGGAAACCTAATCCCCACACCTTACGTGTGATACTAGTTGTATAAGATAGAGTCGATTCTCCTTTAACCTTGGTTTTTTCTTCTCTAAACTAGGTTAACGACTTAAAGACTTCATTGGGATTGTGAAGCCAGACCGATACTAATTTCTTGTAGTTGTGTGATCTGATCTTGCTGTTTCTATCATACGAGTACAATTTTAATAATTGGCTTGAGATTTCTATCTTCGATAGGCAATATAAAAAGAAGTCACAAACATCTGCATCTCATCGTTTGTGATTCCACAATACCTTTTTCGCTGCGTCGATTAAGATTATTGTGAGGTGATCGATAATATTAGGTTGTTCTTCGGGAATATAAGTTCGGGTTATCGATTGGTTCCTGTTCGCCTTGATTTATCAAAAGACGGAACAAAACTCGTAGGTATATTTGTGGGAGACGGATTTATCTATTACCGTAGACTTTTCTGTGTGATACAAATTTGTTTATTAAAGTCTTCGACTTTGGGTCGTAGCAACTCTTAGTTGTGGGTGAGATCAGCTAAGGGAATCAAGTACGTAGTATCCTACTGAGATCAGAGACGTATGAGCATAACTGTACCTTGGATCAGTGTGAGATTGGTTGGGGTTCAACTACAGTCCAGACCGAAGTTAATTTGGAGTAGGCTAGTGTCTGTAGCGGCTTAATACAGTGTATGTTCAATCTGGACTAGGTCCCGGGTTTTTCTGCATTTGCGGTTTCCTCGTTAACAAAATTCCGGTGTCTGTGTTATTTTTTTTCCGCATTATATTTTGTTATATAATTGAAATATCACAGGTTGTGCGTTGTTCAATCAATTAAAATATCTGACCTTTTGGTTGTTGATTTAAATTGATTGAGACTTGGATATTGGTATTTAGTACCATCCAAGTTATCTCTCTAGTATTTGATAAAGACTCGCAGATTTCTATTTGCTTGAGTATATATCAAATCGAGAGATTGAGATATAAACTCTTTGATATACTTTTTGTCTAGGTTGAGTCTGACTGTCTAGTTGATTCTCTAGAAAGTATATTGGATTTTGTCCATACAGATTGCTAAGCGAAATATTGGGTGTGGTTGTTGTAACCCCGCCTTTTCAATTGGTATCAGAGCAGGCAAACACGTTTAAAGACCTTATAAGTCTGTGTTTGTAGCGATCTGACTCTTTGGACAAAAGTGCTATCTCAATAAATGCACCACCAGATCCAGGGATTTCAGAATTCTCTTCCATGACTGATTTAATAAAATCTGTAGAAGAAATTCTATCTAAACCTCCACCAGGTTTAAAATCCCTTGAACTGTTTTCAGGGCTTGAAAAGAAGCTTGAGAGCTTATCTCTTGATGTTGAGTTATACCTCTCGAAAGAGCAAGAATCTCTTGACATGCTAAATAAAGTTATGATGAATAATATTTATGTTGAGGTTGATATTTATTTACTAATCAGTGAGAGCAATGCTCCTCCTCTGTGTAATCCAATTAGTTGTAACAAACTAAACGAATTACAAGAGGAGTTTAAATCTCAGTCATCTGAGTGTATCACCTCAAAGCATGAATTGATTCGTTGCTCAATTCCTGATACTTCCTATCAAGATAGTAGTATTGTCCTCTTTTATGAAGAAGCTAGGATGTCTCTGTTTATCAAAAGAGTTTCCCTTCGCAGTACTAAAAACTATCTGCAGAAACTGTTTTTTATAAGTTGGAAAACAAGAAATCAGAAACACAAATATTTTTGGGTTCTCTTGAAGTTCTTTGATAGACTTATAAAAACAGTTCCTTGGGTGTTTCTCAACACTACAAGATGTAAGAGTTGTTGGAAAGAAACTCTTTCTTGATGCCATGGTGAGCAAGACATTGTTCACCTCAAAACAACTTGATTGTGTTGAAAGTGCATCCTCACTAAGAAATGCCATGTTATGTATACGGTGAGGGAAGCACAAGAACTGGGGCATACATATTAAGTTGGGTATGATTTTGAATGTTTGGTAACGCGGTAGAATTCGAATGGATTCTTCTAAAAAGGTATGTCTATTAACTTGAGCAATATTTGTATTGTTATTTGCTTAGAGTACTTATAATGATCCATGTACCTTGCTTATCGTTCATTTCTACCTAACTTGATATGTGTTTAGGTTTGAAAATAGTAGTTCGGGATGTTTGGACTTCATGGTACACATACCATCATTTAAAATCAAATTCCAGGGGTTTAAGTTCGCAGACCCAGTTTGCAAACTGCTCTAAGTCATGAAAATTCGTTTGCAAACCCGTATGCATACTTGCCTGTAGACGTCGATATTCGGTAAAATTGTTTTGGCCGTAATTTTTTCGTCCGAACTCGGAATGACCTCATTCTTTTTGCATTCTCTTTATCTTAGAATTCTCTTCAAAATGGAGATGAGAAACCTTGAATTTGTATGAGTTAAGATTAGTATTTGTCCTGTCTCTTGTTTTTGAGTGTTTTGCTCCATTTTGTCACCTGTTCCACTTCTCTTGGAATTGGGCACTTGGATTCTTGGAGTACTACTCTTCTAAGCAAATTTGTAGATTTTAAAAGAATGGTGTTGGTGAATCACAAAGAAGGGAGTTCAAGAATGGGCAGTAGTACGCATAACTATGGAATTCTTGAACGTTCACAATCATTTTTTTTTTTTGTGAACTATGGTGCATGGTCGCTAATGACTTTGTATGATCTTCTTTGTTAATAAAATCTTTTTATACGCCTTTGGTAGCTATTCTTGGTATAAATCCGGGCGAAAAAGATTGATTCTACCCTCTAAGGACAAATCATCTTATATGTGCATTACGCGTTTGTCTTGATGCCTAGGAAACTTCTTATGAGAATTTATTCTTGTTTTTGAGAAGGATTACTAGAGTTTGGAATAGCAATTATTGTGATTACACATATCTATGTCCAACGTTTTCATCTTCATGTTTTTAGATTTATTGGTTTAAATTCTAAATTTGGTTGGAAGATGATTTTTGCAGTATTAATATTTATGGTTTTATATATTGCAAATTTGTTATGGGATATGTGTGTTTGCGTCCGTGAACTGTTATTGTCCCATACCTTGTCAAAAGTAAAGTCTTTCGTATGTCGATATGCATGTATTGATAAAAGAATGAATAGACTTTTGACAAATACAAAAGTTAAGCCTATATTGTCAATTTTTGCTGGAAGATAGGTTAAAATCTTTTGTTTACAAGGATTATGTCTATTGTATGTCGTTATGCAAATAGTGATGGAAAATAGAATGAATCCTTGTGTATTCAGCAGTAATTGATCTTCCCTGATCCATATTTTATGTATTACTGTGAGGCTCCGTAATGCGTCTTATGTTGAGCACTAAACGACCAAGTTGATTATTTTGATTAGCTTTGTTGTTGTTCCTTAAGGTACTTTATGTCGAGCATAACCAACTAAATTAATCATCTTTTTTGGTTATTTAGTTATGGCTCCGTAAGTTTTCTTATGTTTGAGCACTTTTGACTGGGTTGATTGTTTTCTTATGATTAACTTAGTCATTGCTCCATAGATTCTCTTATGTCGAGTATGGCCAATCAAATTGATTACTTTTGTGATTAGTTTGGTTGTGTATTTCGATTAGATTAATTATGGGTTCTCTTGTGATTAATCTAATTGAGTATTTTTGAGTCTCCATAAGTTCACTTATGTTGAGCATATCTGATTAAATTAATCATGGGTTCTCTTGTGGTTAATTTAATTGAGTATTTTGGATTCAAATTCATACTTGTATGTGATTTGTCCAAAGAAATCCTTCTTTTCTCTTGAAATTAAGGTCGCTCTTGTTGTTCTTTTGGGAATGACATATTATGGGGGAGAGTTCTTAATTGAACTTGTGCTTAATTGCCAAATCTTTGTGGGGAGTGCGGCTGTGGAATATTTGAGGGGTTATCTTGTATCTTTAAACTCCTTGATGAATGCATTTAGCTTCGGCTTTATGATTGCATCTAAATAAGATGATATGTGTTTTCTTTCTTTTGGTCATGAAATGTCTCTTTCGGAAATTTCATTAGGATCCCGTTCTTTTGCATTTGCCAATTTTATTGACAAAAAGGGGGAGAATTAATATGTAGTTCACACTACAAATACATATGGTTTTCGGATCATTATGTAAGGGGGAGTGGTTTCCATGTGAGATGGAGTATTGACTAAGGGGGAGTGATACATATCACCATAGTATTGTTGTTGAAGTTGTGATACAATTGAACTTTGACGTTGTGTAATGATACAATGACACCGTATAACAATGATTGAGAACTCTTGTTTTCTTGTTGTTATAGCTACGGATTTTCAACACCGATGATGCTAAACTTACAACCTTTGGGATCATTGGAGTACTTGGAAGTGACGAAGATTTCGAGTAATGTTGAAGATTAGACATGTGGAATAGGAGCTACAAAAGTTTATTTATTTATTTTTTGTATTCCATATGTATTGATAGTTTTGTCACTAAAATTGACAAAGGGGGAGATTGTTAGAGCATTGCTCGGTCGAACTCGCATGCGTTGCTATCTCAAGCATGTTTGTCAATGTTAGTGATCAAAACTATAAGTCTTGATTTCTAGTCTACTATAACTAAGGTCTCGGACTAGGATAGAAAGTGTAGTTGAGCTCAAGAACTTCATGGCAATCATCATACAAGACGAAGGACTACTCTACGAACCGGTGGAACTTCATCGACTAAAAGGTATGTGGAGACTTGAACTTATCTATCACTCAAAAGTCTATTTATCTCCTATCTTGAGACAAAAGTCATTTTGTTATATAGATTAAGATTATACACATTTGGTATTTCGAGCCGAGTTTATCTCACCTATCTATTTCTCGAAATATGTGTTGGTAAGCTTTCGCTTTAGCCGAATTCATCTTTACCTAGTGACGAAAGTCATGTTATGTTTCAATCACTTTGAAAATTGCTCTGACGGAAAATGGTTTGTGAATAACAACTATATAACCTCTGAGAATGTTTCAATGATTGAAATGAGAGTTTAGATTACATAAGCATGGTAGGATATAAGCATTGTTGTGAAAACACATATATGTATAAGTCCTTATTCCTTGAACCAAAGTTTGCGAACTTTGTTGATCAAGAGAACCGAAATGGTGGCGTGAGCCAAGTCCGCGAACTGGCGGAAGTTCTCGACCCGAGAATTTATGTTGGAGTTTGTGAACTCCTTCCGTGAACTTAAGTCCGCGAACCCAGTCCGCGAACTTGAGTTGGTTATATCTAAAAACAATTGTTCTTGAACTCATGTTTAAATAAACTAAGGAATGCTTTTGCAAACCGTGGCTATAATGTTCATGAACCGATTCGAGAGAATCAAATTGTTTTTGCTTCGATTGTGTCTTGTGTAGTTACATAAAGATCTAAGCAATTGAACAACTCTCTAACTAACTAGTTCATTTTAGTCATTTGGACTAGTTATGGTGAAGAAGAATATGGTTGATATGAAATTGCTCATATGGCTAACCTTTGGTTAACTATTGTTGAACCAACAAATGTACATGTTTGGGTACATTTACACAAGCCTAGAAACGTGCATTTCATGTGTGTATAACAAGCTAACTTTTCGATCTAATGGTTGAGAAATATTAGCTTGAATCTAATCAGGTTTTCATCTAACGGTGAATATTGAATGCTTTGTTACCAAGCTAACATTGATTGCAAACCCTGATTTGAAAGACTATATAAGGGAGAACTCTAGCAACTGGGAAACCTAATCCCCACACCTTACGTGTGATACTAGTTGTATAAGCTAGAGTCGATTCTCCTTTAACCTTGGTTTTTTCTTCTCTAAACCAGGTTAACGCCTTAAAGACTTCATTGGGATTGTGAAGCCAGACCGATACTACTTTCTTGTAGTTGTGTGATCTGATCTTGCTGTATCTTGTTTCTTGTAGTTGTGTGATCTGATCTTGAACACACCAAAAGAATGATTGTTTGTACCTGAAAATAAGATTCTAAAAGAAACAAATTAATAAAAGCTTAAAAAATAAATATAAAAACAGAAAATTAAATAACAACTCAAACTACCGACTGCTCCCCGGCATCGGCGCCAATTTTGACGAGGTGTCAAACTCGCAAAAATAAATTCCTTACTTCTCTTACACTAACTAGTAGTACAATGACAAACAGGTTCGTTCCTAAGGGAGAGTTGAGCTAAAGTTGTCAATTCAATTTCTGATTAAGAATAATGCAAATATGAGGATGAGAATGATCAAGGACTCTTTCTCAGTCACAAAACGTGAATCTTATCAATATAACTATGTTTCTGCAAGTATTCATTACTAATAACCCTAGAATAGTTAGTACGCTCAACTATTCCGTTATTATCTCCTAAGTTCACCAGACACGGAACCGCTCGACTACCGGATTCTACTCATCAAGTTTCATAGAAGTACGCTCTCTAGGTGTGACTTAAACAAGTGCATTAAGTTTCGTGAGATAGGCTATTCCTAGTGAAAAATACAAAAGCTTGACTTATCTACTAGTGTCAATCTCTACACATGGATATTTAACAAAATCTCATCGTCAATACCCATATATTACCACTTGTACTCGGAACATCTAGACAATTACGGGTCGAAGAGTTCTCAAATTAGCAATAGAATCATCCATAAACCAATTTAATTAGCAACTTAAACGATTCACAAATAACTCATAAACACTATTAGCACCGTAGAAAATAAGCAATAAAAAGACAGATTGCAAGAAAACATGCTCTTTTAAATATCAATTGTGAATCATGTTCGGACGTCGAAATCGTCCCTAATCAAATGCAATTATCTACCAGAGTTCATGGCAAACAAAGAAACAAAACTAAACAAGCAAACCAAATAGCAGATGGAGTTGTGGATGTGAAGATGGACTGCCGTGGCTGGTAGAATTGGCAGCAGCGGGAACTCGCCAACAGTATGGTAACGGAGTGTCAGTGGCGATGTGGAATTGCTGCTGATAGTTGCATGTAGTCTGCTGCCTTGTGCTGTGGACTAGTGGTAGTATACTGGTGGTAGTGGTGATAGTCTGTAGATGGACGTGAATGGAAGGTGAACTGAACTCCATCTGCTACTGGTATGGTATTGTTGCTTGCCACATGACTGGTGCTGTTGTGGTTGTTGCGAACAGGTGGCGTGATGGTGGTATATGGATGCAAGAGATGGTACTGGTAATGAACTAGATATGTAGGTGGATATGCAGACCGATGGAGATGCAGGTGATGTGAATGGAATGGAGATTATGTATGAGATGATGCCGTGGAAGAGATGAATGCAGGTGGTATGCAGATGGTGGTGGTGGTTGTTCAGCGAGCTTTTGCTCGCTGAAACTAGGGTTGCGGCAGTTGAAGGGGGTATGAGAGATCTTCCTGTAGCTTTATTCTCCTTCCTTTATAGCCGAGTCCTTCCTGCACCGACTTCTAACCCCACCAGAATTCTCGGAATACTCTTTAATCTCACCCATTGATCACTGAAAACAAACGGCATCGATAGGGTCTTAACCCAAAATCTCAACAAACGGCATCGATAGGATCACTGGATTCTCGACTAAGTTTTAACCCAAAATCTCAACAAAATCTTCTCGCCTGTTCAATATTTATCTTAGCTGCGAAATCCTCTCTGAACCCCTTGGTAGAAACACACACAATCTGTGAGGATAAGAGCACATTTTCACTGCCATCGAACCATGGCTAACTAGCAGCAGCAGTTCAGATCCCTCATTGTTTTACCGGCTGAAACACAACCCAATACTCGACCCAAAACCACCAAGATCTTACCACTCTGCTGCCGTCAACACAAATAGCTGAAACCCGAGTCTTCCAAGCTGCATAAACTCTAAAAAAAAACATCTGAGAACAAAGGCCATGGCTAGGACAGAGCAGCTGCATCCTTGACACAACAATGAGAAAACTGGCAATAACTCCTCACTATTCTTCTCTATCTTGTATTAAAACTTTTCACCAGAACCCATGGCAAACTTGGAGCAGTAAGCTAGTACAGCTGAACTTGAATTGTGAAGAATAGTATTTCAGGCATTTTTACAAACACAGTTTGTGCGTGTTGCAATCTGACGATGGACATATAATGGTTGCACGTTGGAAGTCACAGATCGACTCCTTCCCTGCTTATAATTCACATTCAAACATAAACCCAATGTTCAGAAATCTTTCAAACACAATCTTCATCATCAACAACAAACATGGCAGCATCACTAGTTTCTTCTTCTTCACTTCAGGTCAAGAAACTTTGCCAAATACTCATCATTTCGAACCCAATTCTTGAGTTACAACCAGTACACAAACTTGAACTACTGATTAAATCAAACACCCAACAGAATCCGTTGCATCAACAACTCAATCTCTTCCCCTTTTCTGATCTAGAACGCCAGCAACTACACTCCTTCTTCCTTGTTCTTCTCAGCTTCATATAGGGCTCTTGACCCATGGTGAACAACCACCAACTCTTTGAATCTCCTGATTAACAAACCACCATCTCGATCTCCGGCAAACGACAAGGAGAAATATAGCTTCTCATGGCTTGAACTGATGAACACTCGACCCCCTTTCTGCTTGAAACAAAGAGACCTAGTTTTCGAACCATGTTTTAGGGCATACAAGAGAATTTTAGGGCATATAAAATGATTAAGCTAACTAGGGTGTGATAATAAGGGGTATTCAAGGATAGGTAAAAGTACTTAGCTACCCTCGATTAATCTATTAATTTACTTATTTATATGATTTTTAATATTACTTTTTAATTTTAAATTTTTAAATTTTTTTTTAAATTTTTTTTTAAATTTTTTTTTAAATTTTTTCTTTATTTTTTCTGCCCTATACCAACCTAGTGTGTTGTGAATAAATTTTTTTTTAACTTAAAAAAAAATTAAAATTTAAAAACTAAAAAAATGTTTAAGAAAATAAAAATTTAAAAATTAAAAAAAAAAACTGAAAAAATATATATGAATAAGGGCATTTTTGTCATTAAACAAAATACATGGATGAGGGGCTTTCAAAAGTACTATCTAATGACTCTTTTTTGTCTTTATATGGTATGCCCTAAAACATGGTTCTAGTTTTCCTCTTCTTGTGTAAAGTCAGTCACCAATTTCATTCTTTTCAGTGTATTCAAACTTTGTAACATGCGAAGCCCATTGCATTCTAACTCAGCAGCTACACTAAGCCCACAAGAATTAATGGGATTTCACACAGCTTGCCGTAATCAAATGTCAAGAGAATGAAAATTCTCTTTTACCTTCACTATTGGATCCATCATCCACTGGCGATCAGCAAATCCATTGGCACGAGCTTTGAGCTTGTGTACCACACGACCATTTCGATGCTTTCTCTTTCTTTTCGTAAATTCAAGCCATTGGACCTAAAAAGAAATAAAAACAAACGTAATATACAAAATTACAAGAAAACTAATAAGAAAAGCATGAGAAATCGTTATCGAAATTAGGTGTTTTAGACACCTATCAATGTCCCTTTCCATGATCAGAGTCATCCTGAACCGTTGAATATCTTTTTGAACAGGAGTATTCTGCGTCGTGAGATATATCATTGAGTCATGTCTTGAACCATGAGAATGAATCTTTGCCGTAGGATGGTTATGTTTTAAATTCTCCGAATATAACGGCTAGTACAAAAAACACAACACCTAATTCAACTGAAGATCTTTCTATGGTTCCTTGTTTGATCTAAATTTTGATATTGAGAAATTGGTAGATTATCATATCTGGTTCAACAAACGTACGTGTGTATCAAGGGCGAAGTCCAATTTTCAAGGGATTTATGCAGAGACATGTTGCATAAAAAATTACAAGCTTCATGTTGAGAAGGCTAATCATAATGGTTTAGATGCATATGATACAGACTCTGTCGATGAAGATTGGGTGGCTGATTAGGAAAGAGGAATCAAAAATTTGGATAATAACTCTGCTAATTGTTCAAATGATCATCATGATTCTTATACTTCTTCTTCTTCATTGGATTGGATTATATTTATAGGGATCCTAATGTTCTTAACAAATCATAGAATATTGTCCTGAAATATTAGGGGTCTGGGTGATGAAGCCAAGGTAACTGCGACTCGTAATGCAATTAAAAGAAATAAACCATCAATTGATACCATTTCAAGAATCTAAGAAAGAGCATGTGGATGACTTCCTAATAAGATCTTTATGGGGTAACAATGGATGTGAATATGTTTATTTACCGTCGTAGGGTAAGTCTGGTGGTATAATTGTCATGTGGAATCCATTAGTAATATCAATGGAGGATCAGCTGCTAGGTGCCTTCTCAATTATTCTTAAGCTCAAAAATGTTCATGACAATTTTGGATGGCTTTTTACTTTAGTTTATGGAGCTCCTGATCCAACAAATTAAGAGCAATTTTGGCAAGAATTATTTGATATCAGAACAATTATGGATGGTCCTTGATGTTTGGGTGGAGATTGGAATGCATTTCTATACCAATCAGAAAGGAATCAAGGTGGAGTTTGCAAGAAGAAGAGGAAGAATTAACTCTCACAACTGAATGGATTTACCAACATCCGGTGGTTCTTTCACATGGACAAATTCTTAAAATCCACCTCTTTTGAGCAAATTGGACATGTTTGTTTTCACAGTAGATTGGGAGAAAAAATGTATTTCTTTGGCTCAATTTAAATTGAGAAGACCTATCTCGGATCACTCTCCAAGTTTACTGGAATGCACAAATCTCCTTTTAGATTTGAGAAATATTACTTATTTCATCCTGATTTTAGTTCAAATGAAAATTCGGTGGTCAAATTTGAAGTTTTAAGGTGCCTTTGTAGACAGTAGACAAATATCAGATGGTATACTCATTACTTCTGAGCTCATAGACTCAAGAAAAAGGTTGAATCTTCCCGGTCTGGTGGTGAAGATTGATCTAGAAAAAGCATTTGATAACATTAGTTGGAGCTGTTTAGATTACACTCTTGCAAGATTTGGCCTTGGCATTGTCCGGTAAAACTGGATTAAATGTTGTCTTTCTTCAACAAGGTTTGCTATGGCCATAAATGGTACTGCTTCATCTTTATTTAGTAGTGGCAAGGGGGTTAAACAAGGTGATCATATTTCACCGTTACTTTTCATTTTGATTGTTAAAGTCTTATCTTTAATGATTAAAAAAACAGCTTCTCTACCCCTTATTGCTGGTTTTAAGCCTGCTCAAGATGCAAATCCAATTAATCACCTATAATTTGCAGATGATTTTATTGTATTTCTATATGATGATGTGCAACAAATTAGAAACTTGAAGAATGTTCTACTGGCTTTTTAATTGGTGTCTGGGTTAAAAGTCAACTTCAAGAAGAGTGCTATTGCAGCTGTACAATCAATGCAGTTGAGTGTGCCACTATTTCTAGGTGTCAGCTGACCTTTTTTCTAATGAAATATTTGGGCATTCCATTAAGGAGTAAATTCAAAGTTGTGGGTGTCTGGGATGTCATTTTACAAAGATTTCAACAACAAAAAGGTTGAGCTCTTGGCAGAGAAGATATTTATAAAAATGTGGAAGACTAATGCTTATTAAGCATGTACTCTCAAGTTTGCCAATATATTATCTCTCTGTTTCAATTGCCTGTTTCAGTTGAGAAGCAAATAGAGAAAATAATGAGGCATTTTCTTTGGGGTTCATCTAATCAAAAACCAAAGAAGAGCTGGGTTGGATGGATCAACGTTTGCCTTCCAAAGGAAAAAGGAGGAGTATGTATAAAAAAGTTGAGATTGATGAACATATCATTCCATGCCAAATGGATATGGAGATATGGGAAGGAGCAAAAAACTTTAGAGATGAAAATTATCAGGCAGAATTTTTGTTGTTATGAGAAAAATTTTCTTCCAAATGAGACTAATAACTCAATTGGTAAAAGTTTATGGTCTGGAATATTAAAATGTAGACCTATAGTGCAACAAAATACTATCATTCAGATAAGAAGTGGTAACAGAAGTTTGTTATAGAAGGATAATGGGGTGAATGATCACTCTTTAATGTATCATTTCCCTGACCTTTACAAACTGAGCAGAAAAAAAGGATTCAACCATTCAAGATTGTGCTACCACTGATGGAGGTTAGAATTTGGATTTTTGTAGGAGTTTGAATGATGATGAAGTGGATGAAATTCTCAACTATTGCCATTACTTCCTAACATTGTTCCTGAAAGTGGTGATGATTACTGCGTTTGGCAACTTGGTAATCAATTTTCTGTTGCAGGATGTTATAAAGCTCTTGAAGATGATGGCCTGATGCCATTCCCACATAAAAGTCCATGGAATCCCAAAATTCCACAAAAGGTGATATTCTTTGCTTGAATTTAAGTTATAATGCTGTACCTACAATGGACTCCGACAGAAATTCTTTTGTTGTGAATGGATGTCTCCTTTGTAAGAAAGATTCAGAATCTAATCAGCATACCTTCCTTCATTGTCAAACCACTAGAAGTATATGAAACTACTTTCTGCACGGGTATCACATTTAATGGGTATTGCATGAGACAATGAAGAAGACCCTATGGGAATGAAATAGGAAAAAAGGTGAAAATCAGTCTCTTAGAACGAACATATAGGATTTGATTCTATTCGCCATTTGGTGGGCAGTTTAGATGGAGAGACATAACATGGTTTTCAATGGCAAATATAACAACTTAGATTGTATCATTGATAATGTTAAGATTCTCATGTATAATTGGTGTGTGAGTTCAATTTTTTTGTCGAGGGAATTACTCTTAACATGGTTTTGAGTAATTGGAATGCTGTAATGGGTCCTTTGTAATGTGCAATACTTTACTATAATTGAGTTACTATCTTTGTTTCTCTGCGGCTGAACCACATCTTAGTGATCAGGCTGCTTTCTCAACATATCGCCCTTTTATGAGTCAATTACTATCTTTGTTTCTCTGCGGCTAAACCACATCTTAGCGATCAGGCTGTTTTCTCAGCATATCGCCCCTTGTGAGTCTCTTACTTGTAAGATAAGTTTTGACCCTTTTTTTTTTTTTTTTTTTTTTTTTTTTTTTTTTTTTTTTTGTTTTTTTTTGAAGCAACCCTAATCCTTCTTGCCTGGTTCATCCATTTTACAAACCGGTTCATCCATTTTACAAAGCAATTACCACGGTTCAATCCTGATCGTTTATGTTCGTGATCTCAAACCGTCTACTTGTTTCCCGAAATTACCCTTACTTGAGCTGATTATTACAACAAATCCAACTAAAAACCCTGCAAAAACCAGCACTGAATAACTCCTTCACTCACCTTTGTTCCCTTTCATGCTCTCTCTATCTAGGGTTTTCAGATTCCCGCTTTTACTAATGAAACCAGCAGATTCATCATCATCTCTTCTGAAGCCAATTTCTTCGTTATCAATAGATAATATGGCAGAAAAAACACCTGAATCTAGTAATGTTAATGCGAACAAGAAGAAATCGAAAGATAAGTCAAACTCAAATTCAGTAACTGTTCCCAAAGACCAAGCTTATCTCGATTCCATCACAGAAAAACGTATCCAATTTTTCGATTCTATTAAACTTCAACAAATCAAAGAGCGTGAGCTCATTGGTGGGGAATCTATCAAGTAAGATCTAAAATCCCTAATTTATCTTCTCTTTGTATTTTAATAAATTTATGCTCTAGTTTTTAACGTAGTAAGTTTGATTCTTGTTTTTTAGAATAACGTTGCCGGATGGGAATGTTAAGGAAGGAAAAAAATGGATATCAACGCCATTTGATATTGCTATGATGATACATAAACAGTTGGCATCGAATGCATTAATATCTAAAGTAAATGGAAGCCTGTGGGATATGAATAGACCTCTAGAAGAGGACTGTGAACTAAAGTTGTTTTCATTTGACACTGATGAAGGGAGGGATACATTTTGGCATTCAAGTGCTCATATTCTTGGAGAGGTGAGGTTCTTTTTCTACAAATGGTTTTTGAAGTTGTAGGTGAGGTTGGTCTGATAGTGTTTTTGAGGTGTTTTATTTGCAGGCACTTGAGAGGCAGTATGGATGCAAGCTGTGTATTGGTCCATGTACGACAAGAGGAGAGGTAATGATATTGCTGTTACAGAGTACTGGCAGTTTTTGTTGAATAGGAATGGGAATGAGTATAAAAGTTGGAAAGGTCATGGCAGTATGCTTTTACATTTAATTTGTTAAGCTCAATGCTGGATTAGTGAGGATTTATAAAATAGTGTTGTTCATCTTAGCTGGATAAATATTGTTATCCAAGAGCATGCGCCATGCTAGTTTTTGGTAGGCATCACAGTACATACCATTTATATGTATCAGCTGTGTTGCTTCATCAGTCTTGTGATAGTTGATATGACGTAGTAGTTAATTACCCAGTTTGAGCGGGTCAGCTTATTAAAATTTTAATTTTCGTTTGTGTAGGGATTCTACTATGATGCATTTTATGGCGATCTTGGCTTGAATGAGGATCACTTTAAAATCATCGAGAAAGCAGCGGAGAAAGCTGTTGCGGTACGTTATTTTCTCTTTTATAGAAACTTGAAAGTATCTTGAAAACATAACCTGTCTTATCGCACCACACTTGGGACCTTTTCTGCTTTTTTGTTTTTGTTTTTTAAGTTCAAATCACGACGCTGTTTACTTGTCTGTTATAAGGATAAGCAACAACAGTGTATCACCCTAGTTCACTGTTTAGGTGTATATGCGCTTGTCTTGTTTATTGTGAAGTGAATGTCAACGGTGCTTGTTCGATGCAATAATTCTAACTTATAACTTTGCGTAGATATACATTATGCTGTGCAGCTGAACTTTTTTTCAAGCAACAGTCTAAATTACGGTCTCAAGAGAACTGTGGTGATGTTTATTGTTGCATCATAGTTTATGTGAATGGGTGATGTTTTAGTAGGAAGTAATAAATATTACAAAAGTTAACATAGGTGACACGAGGACACACACGTTTCCTGTCTATGATTAGCAAGAAGCAACAGTTGGTAAAGAATGCAGAGAAAGCATACAAAATAATGCTGATCCGAGTTGCTCCATCTCCAAGAACCTACATTGAGTTTAAATTCTAACTATCATGTCATTTGAGCATTTAGAAGTACAGTTTCTCTCTGGGCTGACAAAGTTACTATCTTACGAATGAACGTCAAAAAATCTCCTGTGCAGGGAATAGTGTAAGGCTTACCTAGCCACATAACAAGTTAACATATGTACATGCTAGAAAATGAATGTCATTAGTTGTCTCCAAATGTAGGCGAAATATCTGTGTTGCTAGCTGCTTTTTTTGTAACTCATTTTTCCTTTATATTGCAGGAGAAACAACCATTTGAGCGCATTGAGGTTACAAGGCAGCAAGCCCTTGAATTGTTTTCAGAAAACCATTTCAAGGTAGGTGTACTATGACGTACTCTTATACTTAAGCCTAGATTGTTGTTTTTTACTTTAGCCTAGATTGTTGTTTTTCGCGTGAGTAATTCTTTCCGTATGGTGTTACCTTTGCTTTTCGTTTTTATATGAATATGAATATGAATAAAGCAAATAAGCTAAATGCCTTGTGTAGGTTGAAATCATTAACGAGTTGCCAGAAGACAAGACAATCACTGTTTATAGATGTGGACCCTTGGTTGATTTATGTCGTGGTCCTCATATACCAAACACATCATTTGTGAAGGCAATTGCCTGTTTAAAGGTAATGATCACATGGCTAAAGAAGCTTTTACTCTTATCTATTTCTTCTCTTCATAAATCCTATTCCCTGTCAAGAGAGCACTATATTGAACTATGTGCACATAATTTCAGGCTTCCTCTGCTTATTGGAGAGGAAAGAAGGACCGAGAAAGTTTGCAAAGAGTTTACGGGATATCATATCCGGATAGAAAACTTCTGAAGGTACCTCTGATGTATTGACCTACTTGCTATATAAAAATGTATTTTGATGACATGCATAATTGTAATTCATCTTTTTCTGTAACCTTCGGACCATTTATTAGATATCTCTATCAATTTTATGATTGCTGGAGTTTATAGCAAGTTTGTAAGTAAACATCATTTTTATGTAAGAAGACCATTTTAGTTTACAGAATGTTTTTAGTATAGAAGCCAACTGAAGTGGCTGACTAGATGTTGTGCTACTGTTTCCTTTGACCAAGATTTTATAGTATTTGTGATGTGCATGGTATGTTGCGAATCTTAACACTGTCCAAACCAGGAAATATGTTCTTAATATTTCCATGATTGAGACTTTATCTTTCTTGGCGTATATTCGAGGTCAACTAGTTTTTATTCAACATGTTTTTTTTGTGGTTGAAAATTGTGTTTGTATTACACCAAGATATTCCCTCTTTTGTTATTATTATCATTTTTGTTGCATATTTTAGGTTTTAAATTAGAGTGACTTCTTTAACTGGAAACTCCAATGCAGGAATATCTTACTAAGCTGGAGGAAGCAAAGAAGTACGACCATAGATTGCTGGGAGCTAAACAAGAGCTTTTCTTTTGTCACCCTCTTAGGTATTTGATTCACAGATTCGTCACTTGTTAGTCATTTTTGGGAAGGGTGGCGTTTCTTAATTGCAGTTATAATGACTTTTCAGCCCAGGAAGCTGGTTTTTCTTGCCTTATGGAACTCGCATATACAACAAATTAGTGGATTTCATAAAAGTCCAATACAGGGAGAGGGGTTATGAAGAGGTTAGACTCTATTTTTTGTTCTCCATCTAATTGAAATTTGCGATGGTAAGTACCCCCGTATCTCATTTACTTTTCCTTGGCAGGTTGTAACACCAAATATGTATAATATGCAACTCTGGGAAACTTCTGGTCATGCTGCAAACTATAAAGAGAACATGTTTGTCTTTGAGGTAAGGATCTCATAATTCATACTGCTCTGCAGGTAGTATTATGCTTCCGGTAGCTTAACATGAATTTTCACCAGATATCAAACTATTTGGTTTAAATTAGCATGAAGAAGTTAACCAGAAGCCCAAACCTGAATACCTATCAAGTTGTCAATTAACTTCTCAATTTTGTAATTCTACGTTGAATCCTCAAGACAAAGAAGATGCAGTACACATTTGTTCTAACGCAACATCTTCTTCAAGTGTACGTCGTTGTAAGATACACTTGAGATTGGATTTGAAAGCACTCCTCTGTCCTATAGTCTGTCGGGGCATCTTCTCTATGCTGAAGGGTCTGGTTGCCTTAAAAATTTAGTTTTTTTCAAGATTTCCGCCCTCTTGTAGACACCATTATATTGTTATAGATAATCCTATTCTTATTCCCTATATATCATGAATATAAATTTTGCACTGACATTGTTGATTTTATATTTCTCTTATTTGAAGATTGAGAAACAGGAGTTTGGACTGAAGCCGATGAATTGTCCTGGTCACTGCTTGATGTTTGATCATAGAGTTCGTTCTTATAGAGGTAAACTATTTTCGAACTTTTTCATGGGCTGTTAAGAAACAGACACGTTCCATAGTGCTTATTAAAAATTAAAAATAAAATAAATTAAACCCCTAATTCTTTCTTAAAAAAATAGTTTGTCGATTTATAGTTAGGATTCTGCGTGTACATCAGGGCTTGTTAGAGAATTGAGTCATTAATTCCCATTTGGCAAAAGATTAGACTTATTGACTGTGGTCATAAAGTAAACCTGCTGCTGGTATCAGCGTCTGTTCTGGGAATATGTTATTATGTTTCCTGTTCACGTGGCTTCTTCATATGTAGTCAGTAGCCATTGTTCAACTTTTCTTCATCATCATTATCATTACCACTTCCCCATCCGAACTATGAATAGGTCAAACACTGGTTTCTTGACTTGGCTCTCTCAAATGTCGTTTCATTTTGTATGTAAAAAGAAGTTATTTTCTTCATCATCATTAAATTTATACTTGTTCTCCACAGAACTGCTTTTGCATTTATGTTCATTCATCAAAGTGGTTCCCTTATTTCTGTTTCAGAGTTACCTCTCCGGCTGGCGGATTTTGGTGTTTTGCATAGAAATGAAGCTAGTGGGGCACTGACTGGATTGACACGTGTTAGGAGATTCCAGCAGGTATCTTTTTGTTAATGGCATTACCGTTTTTTTCTTTCTCGAAGTAATTCGACAATTTGATGAAAACGCTGGATCCCAAAACCCGGACCCGCTCAGGTGCATAACGTAATCCAGACCCTGGTCATAATTCTGAGAAACCACTCCACCTCATTCAGATGCTTGGTCCACTCTGTTGTCCAGCATAGGCTTTTCCTAGCATGTCTCTTTGCCTTTTCAGTCCTTGAATCCAAATAATTCTTGTTTTTTCGTTTATTAATCCGTATTTCCTTTTTGATGAGCCAGATTGCTTCTTTATGTAAATAACGTGTTTGACAATTGACACAATATAAATATTACTCTTTCAGGATGATGCTCATATATTCTGCAGGGAATCCCAGGTGAGTTCATGATTACTAAAAGCATGATTTGCCAAGTATGGAAAATTCTGTTATGTATGCAAGCTAGGAAGTAACCATTTGTCTTCCTTCCATATTACAGATAAAAGATGAAGTCACGAGTGTTTTGGAATTTATAAGATACGCATATGACGTTTTTGGGTTTACCTTTGAGCTAGAACTATCAACGGTAAGAAATTGTGCTAGCTGTATTTCATTTTCATGGGATTTAAATAAGGATTACCGCATGTTATTTTAAAAATATTAAGACATTAAATTGGTCGGATACCGCATGGGCAACTGCAGTGAGAATATAGTAGTTGCACTTTACATCTCATCTTAGATGAATCAGGAACTCAGATCTGGCCTTGATGAAAATTTCGTTTACTTGCAAGCTTTGTTGTACTGTAGTTCTTTGTGGTTAAGTAATATAGCCTTCCTTGTAAACACAACCAATAAAAACAAATTATCACAGCAGAGATGGTTTCCAAAGAAAAGTGTGATTCATATAATTATTTAGTGAGACCTTGACTCATCATAAGATTGCTAGAATTTTATGCTCGATGGCATATGTTAGACTGAATATTTTTGGTTCTGTTTGGTCTAGTTTTTCTTATGGTTATATGAAGTGACTAACTTGTGTTGCTTGTATCTCCGTTTACTGTACAGAGACCAGAGAAATACCTAGGAGAAATAGAGACCTGGGATAAAGCTGAAGGTGCTCTCACTGAAGCACTGAACGAGTTTGGTAGGCCATGGAAGGTGAGTTATTATATTTTGGATCAAACAATCTTGAATCTTGGTATCTAGAGTTGTTTTATTTGGCGTTAAACAGTTTGGTTTACTTGATTTTCTTGGAAATTTGGGCTATTATAGATTAAAATTAATAAGTAAAGTGGTTTACTTGATTTTCTTGGAAATTTGGGCTATTATAGATTAAAATTAAAAAGTAAAGTAGATTGATCTACCTAAAAGTAGTTTATACTGCATTGCTCTATATTATATGAAAAGTTCTCGAGTTATTATATTTTGGATCAAACAATCTTGAATCTTGGTATCTAGAGTTGTTTTATTTGGCGTTAAACAGTTTGGTTTACTTGATTTTCTTGGAAATTTTGGCTATTATAGATTAAAATTAATAAGTAAAGTGGTTTACTTGATTTTCTTGGAAATTTGGGCTATTATAGATTAAAATTAAAAAGTAAAGTAGATTGATCTACCTAAAAGTAGTTTATACTGCATTGCTCTATATTATATGAAAAATACCTGTGCCAAGTCTAATCCTATGCTCACACTCTTCTTCCGTTTCTTCGTCCTCCACACATTGATTAAATAGCAAGTTGAGTGCCGTACATCTTAGGTCTTTACCATGTGGTATGATTCTGAGTAGGTTCCTTTATTTTGTTTAGTGGTCTCTGTTAAATTTTTGTATTGTGTTTCATGTCTGGTGATACGAGTTTGATTTGCTACATTATTAAGGTCTCTTTCCATTTCTTTAGACTGCCAAATAATTTGAGAAGATGTCCTTCCATGCTTCTGTTTTATCTGGTATTTTCAGTGTGATTTTTTATGTAGTCATTTCATTCCTTAGGTTGAACACTAAGAGAATGGCCCGCAAAACTCACACACAATGGAAAACATATGGAAAGTTCATCACGATGAAAAATATATGTTTCTCGATGGAAATGAATTTTGCATGAGTATGATTTGGTGGTTTCAAACGTAACGGATGCTGTTTCTTTTACCGATCTTGTTGCTATTTAATAAGTTCTATAGTTCCGTTTATCAATGATGATATTATCTTTATGAAGCAGAAGCAGCTTTTTGTAGCATTTTCTTTGTTTATACTTAATTTTTTTTTCTTTTCTCAGTAGCCGTTTCTGAATCTATGTTTTTGTAGATAAATGAGGGAGATGGTGCCTTTTATGGACCCAAAATAGATATTAGCGTATTTGATGCCTTAAAGAGGAAGTTCCAGTGTGCAACATTACAGGTCAATATTTCTACCCATTTGGGTTTTATCCCTTTTCTTTTATGTTTCTCTTTCATCTGCCTTTCTTTCTCAATTATTACCATTTGATGGCTAATTGGGGATGCTTGCGTTGCAGTTGGACTTTCAACTGCCATCTCGATTCAACCTGTCGTATTCAGCGGAAGATGAAGCTAAGAGGGAAAAACCTGTTATGATACACAGGGCTATCCTTGGATCCGTTGAACGGATGCTCGCTATACTCCTGGAACATTACAAAGGAAAATGGCCTTTCTGGCTTAGTCCAAGACAAGCAATTGTCTGCCCTATATCGGAGAAGTCGACTCCGTATGCCCTAAAAGTACGTAGCATCTACTAGTCATCGTACTTTCTCTATTATGTTCATTAGGAGATGCAACTACATATTAGATTTAGGTTTCGAAGGTGAGAATTGATATTATTTTCAGTAGTAATTAAGAATTCAAGGGTGTACAAGTATTTTTCTGCACATCCTTTCTATTTTCATTTCATCTAAAAAGGGGATACTTCTGTTTATCTTGTAGTTGCAAGACCAGATCCACAAAGCTGGATTTTATGTCGACGTTGACATTACTGATAGAAAGATCGACAAAAAGGTTTGTTTTTTAATCATCTCAGACTTGCATCCAGCTATGTTATTGGCTTGTTTGCTTCTCCAGATTGCGAAATAATGATTAAAAGTAGGATTGCATGTCCTGGAATTTTTCTGTTTCTTTCATCTGGCACTTACAGGCTTCAGCTCAATTTTTACGACGGTTTTCCTTTCTTAAATAGGAAGCCTTTTATTATTACAAAAATTAAAAAGTAGAACCTCAGTTTTATCAGTTCATGCATTGTTCAAAATGCAAATGACATCATTTGTTTTGGTTTGGCCGTGGGTTTTCAGTGCACCCAAGCATTTGGTTGAACTTTTATATTGGGGATTTTTGTTTTGTCCTTCCATGGAACTTTATCTGGGTCTAGGAATTCACTTCCCATATCTCTTTTTGTTCTCTTGTTTAAGAGTATGTAAAATTATTAACCTGTGCTACACATTTGTGTCGATGTGTCCTTATTGCTACACTCCTTGAAAGTTTTTTTGGTTTTATTTTTTGGGCAATCTACAGATTCGAGAGGCGCAGTTGGCCCAATACAACTATATGCTGGTGGTTGGCGAGGAAGAAGCCAATAATGGAACGGTTAGCTTACTTCACTTGCAGTTTAAGCATTCTTACTTTACAATGTTTACATCCATGATGTCCTGCCTGTTGGTTAATTTGGTTTTAGTGCATTGCATGTAATTGATATATCATGTCGATAGCCCGTAGTCTATAGTGAGTACCTTTGGTGCTCTAAATACCTGGCATAGGGGTGTGCGGTCAGGTTTGACAAACTGTTCTCAGTGGCCTCCTGTTCTAGCTGAATCTGTTAGGATAATAAACTGTCCAAGAACCATCTGTTATAGTGCTGTCTAGTCTTCAGTTCATGGCTGAGTATGGCTTTACTTTTGATGATGTTAAAAGTGATGCCAGTTGCATATGATAAGCTGGTCATGATCATTATCTACAAATTTAATTATGTCATGTTTATCCTGCAGATGGCCTTGTAAACTGTTCTGTTTTTTATTTTTAATTACTTGGATTTATTTTTCAATGGTTTGTAGGTGAGCCGACGAGTTAGAGACCATGCAGATCGTTCAGTTATGAGTGTTGAAGAGCTACTCACATTCTTCAAGGAAGAGGCTGCAGCTTTTCGTTAAAATGTCATTACAACAAAACATTTTTTTGGATTAAACAGGAGAACCAGATAGTGATTAACGAAAATGAGAAGCAAGTGTTTCTTGTTTGCAGGGAATGAACTGTCAGCGATGATTAATTGGTTTCTCATGTATGAATCTATGATTGATAAGCTCTGTATAAGAATCATTTTTGATATGAATCTACGAATCTATGATTGATGAGCTCAATCTATCTGAATCATTTTTGATATGCTAGTGATTTTGCAGGCTATCTTAAGATTGTTGTTTGAAACTTCCACTCTATATAAGAATCAAGCAAAACCTTTTTTTTTTTTTTTTTTTGAAAGTTACTTGTATAATAGGCAGCCCTGTGGTGGCTGTACCCATAAAATTGTTGGTACAGCACAACAAAAGAGTTGTCTATGACAGCTCCTTTTGAAGACCTAGGAGCTAAAAATCCAAAAAACTATTGTTGTCAGATGCTTTCTATCGTCTGGGATTGCCTTCTTTTGAATTCTCCTTTTGTTGGAGATGGCTGATAACTGATTTGTTATGTCCTTTTATGACCATATGGAGCTAGTGTCTTGTATAATGGTGTTCTTTTTCCTGCTCGGTATGTCTCTTTAGTTACTTTAGGCAAACTAGCAGATGGTGAGATAGGATTCATTGGAACGTCTCTATAGGGAGAAAGGGGCTTTTGTCCACACATTCACATGTGCTCGGCCTACTTAATGCTTCATAGATTTTATGAATGTAGTAAATGAGTATCATGAAAGACAGGGATAGCTATTTGCGAGCTGATGGTCCCTTGCAGCGACCTCCTTCTGTCCCTTCACTATTGTGGCAGGATTGTTCCAATTCTGATCTTGTAGATAAATTTAAGCTAATGCTTAAATTTTTTGAAGGGTCGGTTCTTGAGAGCTGGTGTCATTTGTGAAAGGTCACGCAGAAATATGTTTTAATGGTGGTGGGCTGGTGGCAAACACACAACACTCATTTTGGATAATAGATTCAAGCAGGAAAAAATGCTCATGTAATAAATGCCAGAACATCTAATCTTAATCTTTTCTTAACAACTACTTCCCAGGCTGGTTTGCCACGGAATTCATTCAAAATGTGGACCAAACATCATCTCAGATGTTTTTCTTTTTACAAACAAAATAAGGTACTTTCTTTAATATCCCTAAAAGTGATTCTTCATCCTTCATAGTCACAGACACCCTGTTCCAATTTTGGTGCAAGTTGAGTTTTGGTTGGTTGCATTTAGAAGGAACTGATCTGTCATATTTAGTAAGTCGACTTACTCCATACAAGACCCCTAATTTTCTCATTTCATTTTCTACACATGTATGCTATCCACTACCACTAACCACCACCACCATACACCACCTTGAAAATGATGAACCTGAGAAGACAAAAAAAAAAAAAAAAAAAACTGTCTGCTTCATTACAAAGTCCCTTAAAACTCTACACTTTTCCATCGCATATTCAAAATTGCAACGCTAGTCATAATCAAACCGTGGTCCCAAATTTTTCTAATTACAGTTTCATCACGATTCTTTCAAATATCTAAAACAATTTAATTCGTACCAGATTTGCACAATCTAAGTATAATTTGTCTTTGTTAAAATTAGAAACTCAGAATGTTTCGTAGGATATAATCATAATCCCTTGTGAGACTGCCATGTGTTTACCGGTTTTCTTGGTGTTTTCCTGCACATGACAAAATAGGAAACATCTGGCAGCTTGACGACCCACTAACGTGCCAAATTGTTAAGATGCGTTGCATTGTATAGATGCTATTCAGTGTTAGCAATCCAACCGTCGCATTTATATTGGTCAACTCACTGACTAGTTGGTTTTATCTAAATTCTCTGTTTTATGTTTTGGTTGAGTAATACGGTTGTCTATCTTTATCAACACTCACCGCAATCCAACCGTCGCATTTATATTGGTCAACTCACTGACTAGTTGGTTTTATCTAAATTCTCTGTTTTATGTTTTGGTTGAGTAATACGGTTGTCTATCTTTATCAACACTCACCGACCTTTTTTGAGGATATGGAATTTTCTTGCCATTATATTTGGGTCAATGGATGTGGCACTTGAATCTTCCTCACATGATGAGAGCTCTTCTTATCATCTGATTCATTTTTACGTGTATTGATTTTGATTTGAATTCAACAACTGTTTTGTAAGTTATATTGGTCGGCAGGAGCTAAAGTCAGCTGAGCTAAGTTAATCTTACGAATACAAATTAGGCCTTTTCAAATAATAGTTTTAAAAATCAATACTAGATAACTTCTAATTCGATTCGGTAACTATATATAAAAATGTAAATGCACCTCATTGTGCAGGATTTATTCTTGGATTTAAAACAATAAATTGTACGATGACAGTAAACAGCTTTTATCTTGATACACATTGTAAAATCGATTCTATTTCATCAAAAATTTAGTCTGAAAAGATATTTTAAGGAAGAACATGATTGGTTACTCTAGAAGTCAAGATATGCACAAAAACGGTTCACACAGCCGAAGCTTATATGAACAGCTCTGCTACAATACTAGTTTAGGAGAATCGATCGCCCAAAGGTCATTAAGAACTGAAGTCCAACTTATTTTGCAATAACTAGTGCTATGATGCTCTCGAATGCACAATACACACACATCTGAACTATCAGAGTTATGAGATGCATATAAATGAATGTAAATTCTGACATGTTATACTGCATACTCGTTGCATCATTATGCACTGAAATGCACGATAACTGGACTCACCGACTCGCCTAGACTTGGTTACTCCATACCTTTCCCTCCTCAACGGGCTTGAGTCTTGTCAAATCAAGAATAATAATCACGTACATTTCCTTCCAAGGATCTGGCATCATTTATTCATACGAAACTAACCTGGTTCCTTGGGTGCGTCCCACAGTTGAACTGATTGAGGAGCTAGTTCCTAGTACATTTGCGGCCGACCAAGAAATATATTAAGCTGCAGTTACTAGCTCAGAAGAATGTAGGAAGTTGTATAATATGTACTTGGCAACTTAGCTTGTCGGGTGTTAGAGCAACTGCAGTGGTGCGATCATATACCAAAGATCAAAGAGCAAAAAAATTTGAAAATTTGGGTTTAGTCCGTGTTGCAACGCAGTGGGAGAGACTAAAATTTGGTCAAAGCGTAAGAGGAAGTTACGCTGAATCGAAGCTATTGAAGTTACGCCCCCATTGTCATCAGGCGTAACTTTGAGGTTACGCCTGAAATTTTTTTTTTTTTTTTTTTAATGGGGCGTAAGTTTGAGCTACGCCCCATTCAGGCGCAACTTTAAGTTGCGCCCCATTTTTTTTTTTTTTTTTTTTTTTAGTGTGAGGCGGTGTTTTCTGTTACGCCTGTTCGGGCGTAACGCACCAATTACGCCCGACTAAAGACCAGACTAAAGACTAAATATGGTCTGGGTTTTGGTTATAGTCTGGTCTTTGGTCTTTACTACGTCTCCACTGCGTCTGCTTTTTACCAAAAAATTTGGTTATACTCCACGACTGTGGATGCTCTTAAGATGTCAAAACTAAATCACCCCAACATCTCATATGATGGTACTCTTTGGGATGCACACCACGTAAAGTAGGACCACACTTCATACATTCCCGGCCCCACACATTCTAATCAAAAACCATAATCGCAATCGGCATATTCTCCGATTCACCTTAAATCATAAAACGTACCAACTTAATACCGTCAATCACGTTCCACATTATCACTCATTTAACGTGTGGCACACGAATACATGATTGCTGAATCTCACTCGTTTCACAGATCATCAAAAACAGAACAGCTTCTACGTGGCACCTAATTGGAGGCTGTCATTTCCATCGATACTTAACCCTAATTAGTCATCTCATGGTCTAGTCTTTCCCAATATCTGACCGTTAATATTTACCTTATTTGTCACTTCGCTGATCTGTCTAACAGAACCGCACCGTTACATATCTCCGTTAACTTTTCCATCCACCTCCTTCACTCTGTATAAATCTTCCTGAACCTCCTCAAACTCATCTCTGATATCTCTCTCTCTGTTTTCTCCGAATTCCACAAACCCCAAAATTCAGAAAAAAAAACCCTAGATTTGATTCAAATCTCAGCTACTAGGGTTAAGGGGCTGCAGCCTGCAGCAATCAATCAAAATCCTCCAAGGGTTTGAGAAGAATCCTAGGGCCATGGCTGCGGAGAAGAAGAAAGAATCAACAGCACTGCTTCTCGGCCGGTACGAGATCGGGAAATTATTAGGGCATGGTACATTTGCAAAGGTATATCATGCTAGGAATGTGAAAACAAATGAATCTGTTGCGATTAAGATTCTTGATAAAGAGAAAATTGTGAAAGGCGGTTTAATGGTGCATATTAAAAGAGAAATCTCTATATTGAGACGTGTTCGCCATCCTAATATAGTTCAATTGTTTGAAGTAATGGCGACGAAGAAGAAAATATATTTCGTGATGGAATATGTCCGCGGTGGTGAATTGTTCAAGAAAGTAGCTAAAGGTAGATTAAAAGAAGAAATTGCAAGAAAATATTTCCAGCAATTAATCTCTGCCGTTTCATTTTGTCATCATAGAGGTGTTTTTCATAGGGATTTAAAACCTGAGAATTTATTGTTGGATGAAAATGGTGATTTGAAGGTTTCTGATTTCGGGTTAAGTACTGTTTCTGATCAAATGAAAGATGGGTTGTTTCATACTTTTTGTGGGACACCAGCTTATGTTGCTCCTGAAGTTCTTGCCAGGAAAGGATATGATGCAGCTAAAGTTGATATTTGGTCATGTGGTGTGATTTTGTTTGTTTTGATGGCAGGTTATTTGCCGTTCCATGATCAGAATATATTGTCCATGTACAAGAAGATTTATAAAGGTGAATTTCGTTGTCCCAGATGGTTTTCTCCTGAATTAGTTCGTTTATTAACTCGATTACTTGATACAAATCCTGCTACTAGATTTACAATTCCAGAAGTTATGGAGAATAAATGGTTTAAGAAAGGTTTCAAACTTGTCAAATTTTATATTGAAGATGATAAATTGTGTAGTGTTGAAGAAGCTGATATTGAGTCTATATCATCTGAGAAATCTTGTTCAGAATCCGAATCTGAACAACAAGATTCAGTAGAAAATGAAATTCAGTCACACCCCAAGAGAGTTTTGGGGTTGCCCAGACCGGCTAGTTTGAATGCGTTTGATATAATCTCGTTTTCACCAGGGTTTGATTTATCCGGGTTGTTTGAAGAAACAGGAGAAGAAGCTAGAATTGTTTCGGGTGCTCCTGTTTCGAATATTATCTCGAAATTAGAAGAAATTGCTAAACTTGTTAGTTTTACAGTAAGGACTAAAGACTGTAGAGTAAGTATTGAAGGGTCAAGGGAAGGTATTAAAGGTCCATTAACAATTGCAGCTGAGATTTTCGAATTAACTCCTTCGTTAAGAGTTGTTGAGGTGAAGAAAAAAGGCGGCGATCGTGCTGAATATGAAGATTTCTGTAACAATGAGTTGAAACCTGGGTTGCAAAGACTTGCTTTTGATTTATCTGTTGCAGCAGATAGAGCAGCAGCAGAATGTGAAGAAATTCGCAAACCTGGTGGGTTGCATAAAGTTGCTTCAGCAGAATGTGAAGAAATTCGCAAACCTGGTGGGTTGCATAAAGTTGCTTCTGATATATCATTTGGTGGAGATAGAAGGGACTATGAAGATTTTCATCATTTCAGAGGTCATATGCAGCCTGCATTAACAAAAGTTGCTTCCGACATTTCTCCAATTGCTGTTGCTTCTGCTGTTTCAGAATCTATGGCGACACCCTCTCCGGTTATATTTACTCTTTCAGATTCAGAATAAGGAGTTAGAAAGAACACAAGTATGTTTTTGTTACTTCTGAATTTACTTTTTGTGGGTTCTTTGTATAATATAATCTGTATTCTCTTCTTTGTTTGTTGTTCGTAGTTTATTTTTTTGTTGTAATGGGGTTGGTTTCTTAATTCGGCGACATACATGAATTAGGACTTAGATTAGGATCATCATCAACAGTGGGTCTCTCAAGTTCTTAACTATCACAATGTTCATATGAAATTTCATAATGAGACTGACATGTATGAAAACCTATATTGTTTGGCATCCAATTTCGTTCTGTATTGGTCTTGTTTTCCTTTTTTGAGTATGTGCACCACTATTTGACAGATTTAAACATACTGACAAGAAAAAAAGTATACACACGACTAAAGCATTAAAGATTTTGTCCAAAATAGGTGTTTGTGATATGGTTTGGTCTGAAAGGCGATTATAACCAAATTCAATTTAGGATTGCTTAAAAAGATTATGTAATGGCAGACAAACCCTTGGTGGGTGCTATTAGCTATCATTAGCAGTGAATGTCAATTCTTTTTCCTTACATTGTTAGATCTCACTGATAAGTCGATTTTAGCAGACAGTTGTGGCTCACAGATATGGCAAAGTCGCTAGAAGTTGAAAATTAGGACTTGGGGTTTTACATCTGCCGACCTCTTTACCATAGAAATGATACACGTAGGGATATTGGAGGTTGGTAAACACAAGTATCTGTGTTGAAAATCATTGAAATCGAGACTTCGGTGAATTTTCTGGATGTCCTGTTGATGTGATCTGGAGAGGAATCTAATGCATAAGGTCCCGATTGAACATGACCAGTTTCCCTTTGTTCCAACAAGATTTCTGCAACTATGCTGCTCGTGTTGTTTAGAGTGGCCGTCAGTGTTTGTGAATTGTGTTCTGGAAACATATAATTGAACAATGCATGCCAGTAACTTATTTGACTAATAACAGTGGTAGTATTGAATTTTTGCTTATGGAACATACCATTACGTCTTAAAGCATCCTCTTTAGGACAATAGAGACAAAGAAAACTGGTGATTGCTCCCAAATTTCGTCCTGGAGAGCATGTGCAGCCCCTCCAAAAATTTGGTCAGTTTTGCTTGGCCATTTCCTTTCCTTTTTTAACTTTATAAGAAGATATTTAGAGGATGGACTTTTCTGGGGAAAGGAATGCATTAGAGAGAGTCTCTTATAAGAGCCAAAGGCATTATTGTGAAATATCAGTTGCACTAAAATACTCCCCACTCTGTGATATAAAAGATGATTTGAAAGACAGAGACCCAAAACTGAGATGAAACAGCACAGATAGAAACAGTAATGAAATGAGAAATGAAGCATGAATCTGAGCCCTTTTTATAATTTCTTCTTGTTTGTTTAATTTATCATGAAAGAATCTTAACAGTTTTTATTGAACCTTATCAGAGAAATTGTGAAGACCAAGTCAACTGTGTGTGATGAGAAAGAACATAAACTAATACAGATTTGAGATACAATTTGTTTATTCATCAGAGGTTTTAAGGACCATTAAATTGTTTAATCAAGAAATAAAACTTGTCGTCATTCATGTATAAATTACAAAGTAATCAATATCATCATTTGCAAATGGCATATTTGCTATCACGACCGACTTGGAGAAGATCCAATGTTGAAGAAAATCCAGTGGTTTAGAGCTGAGTATGTCAACATCAGTTGCCATAACTTGAGGACTAGTAATCAAAAATTAGTGCAAGTGATTATTATAGGATTATATTCTTAACATTTTGTGGGGAACTAAAGACACCAACTTATATTTTCTTTTATGCATGTTTGTATTACTTAACTCATTAAGCTTTAACTTTAAGCCTCCAACCCATTAAAACTACAAAACAAAAATCACTCATTTTTTTTTCTGCTAACTTTATATTGTGATTAGGTGTTGTGTTTAAGTTAACATTATACTATTAACACAAGATATTTTTATAAAATACTAGTTTCTCTTTTTAGTTTTTGCCTAAAAACACCATTAACTTTAAGAAACACATCTTTTACTGACAAAAACGATGGAACATTGCAACTTTAGCAAAAGAAAGAAGAATCATTGGTATGATATTTTTCTATCCTCTCATCATTTGTATTAATTTTCAATTATTTAGATATTTTCTTTTTTTATGAAAGATTACATTTGTTTTAAAGTAATTAATTTCTGGCTTTATATGGATCGTTTCAGTTTTTGGTTTGGTGTATATTTTTCCAAATGGTGACGAATGTCTGGTGGGGATAATAATAGATTTAAGATCTTAATTCATTTCTTGTAATGGCGTTGCTTAATCAAATGATTCCTGATATAATGGAAATGACAGAGTGCAATGTGATGTAACCAACTTTAATCTTTGGACTTCAAGTGAGTTCCCACCCCTAATTATTAAAGATTGAAAGAAAAAGGCTTGATAAAACACCATTAACTTTTCTACTTAAACTCGTGCTCAGAATGCGGGATGAACATGCATAGCTACTATGCAGCCCTGTGCTAGCAACCTCCTATGACTCTGCAAACCTCCTATGACTAGGTAGGCTTGGGAATTTTTTTTTTCTTCTTTTTTTATATATTTCATGAAATTTCATTTATGATAAAATAGAGATTACATGGACTTCAAGAACATCAAGATCAAAAATCGAAATACAATTAAAAGTTACTAACAAAGAGTAATTCATGAAGAGAAGTATCAATCCGAAGATTCAAAGAATGGTTTTGGGATTATGATCCCACCATTTTGATAGGTTTTTTTTCTTCTTGAAAAAGATATCTTCTCGTAAAAATATGAGAGTAATATGTTCAAAGTCTTGAATTTTGATCACCATACTTGAACTTCCACCCAAAATCTCCATTGAAATCACAAAGAAGCGCCGTGACGGCGCATAGAGAATCTCCATAGAGGAGAATACATAAATAAAAAGGGTAAAACACCCACAAAAACACCATAAAAGTCTCCTAAAAATAATGGAGATTGAAACAAGTCTAACCTACTAGCTATCTAAGAAAACAAAAAAAAGGAAAGAAACTTGTTCAGATCTAGCTCAAAATGAACTAGATCTGAGCAGTAAGCTTTTAAGTTTTAACGGTGGAGAGTTTTTTTTGAGTGGACTAGCCCAAAAGCTTCGAAGCTATCTTCTAAGTTTATCTCTTCTCTCCCCTTCTCAAAACCTAAAAAAGTAGCCTTGCGAGTTAATAAACCCTTTGGAATGAGAACAAAAAGCTTGACATTGAGGTTAGTTTCAGTATTCGGTGCAGAAAAGTTGGAAGAAGCTCTTGCATCCAGCGAGTGATATTTCACTCTTTTTTGTTTTTGGTGAATTAAAGCAACCAACAAAAAGCTTAAGTCAAGCACACATGCATGCTATTCTTTTTTTTTCATCCACACGAGAAAATTCTATTGGTTAAGAAGGAGTTTATTATCTATAATACAAAACAGGAGGGGTTTTTGAGCCTTGGACGGACGGATAACATTTTGAGAGACAAACATGTGATCCGACCATCCTAATTTCATCCCAACAAAAGACATCCGACGATCGTGATATTTGTAACCTCTCTCATTATGAACCAAAATTTATTGACATTTAATTAATTGATCACGTCATAACTCAAAGAAATATTAAGTGCAAAAAAAAGGTTAATGGTTTTATGTATATAACATTATAATAAAATCATATATGTATTAGTTGGATTTAGTGGTGGCAAGGTAAGTATAATGAGAAATGATATACATGTATACGCTATTACTTGAATAATTTGGTTGTTGGATTTTGGGCGATGTATATGTTAAAGCATAGCTCGGTTGAACCCACCAAGCGTTGGTATGTCAAGTTTAGTTGTCATATTTTAGTGAACCAAAACTCATTTAAAGAGTCGCTTGATTATTTACTAGAGTCAACTTCGTATAGGTTAGCTAGAAAGTTATTAGGATATGAGACATACAAGTATTACTCGAAGAGTTGAAGAATGTGAAGAAGTAAGAGCTACAATGACGACATCATCCTTCCTCTTGAGGTTAGTAATATTTTAACTTGAACTGTTTCATTCCTAACGTATCTTTCAAGTCGTGCTATATTGAAAACATAACTGCGAAGATGTGAATGATTATACTCTAGTTAGACGTAGTATTAAAGAATAACAATACGAAGTTGTTTATGGGTAAAAACCGTTTCTGTTGATTTTGGTAATTTCGGGTGTGTGGATGAGAAACGAATCTAAACCCTAAACAATGCACTGCACGGGAGTACTTTTGATTCGAGAGATCAATCTGTACAATCCTGGCCTAAACCAAGAAATGGCCGTTCCAGGCTTGCTTCGGTCACAAAATGAAGGAGAAGGGTTGGTCTTAGGGAGGGAAGCGAAGAGAGTGTTGCGACCAGAATCGTTGATTCTGATGGTGTGGTTGTTTATGACTTGTATCTGAAAGTAGAACTGGCTAACCGGATGGAAAGCTACCAGGTGATTTCTAGATACTATGTTGTTGCCGACAAAAACCTGTTTCGTGGTAAATAGGCGGAACCTATTTATACAAGTCATATTGAAACGTACTGTGGTCTAGTAGGAAATGGAAACGATTGAGTGGTGGAAGAATAGAGTAACGTGTAACCGTCAGGCATTATGCTTCCATGATGAAGGAAGTGAATTAGTTTACACCGTTACTTTCATCACCACTAATTGTCCCACTTCATGACACTTTCTTATAACGGGCATATTGCACGCCCCACGTTGTAAACCGCCAGACCAATACCCTGATGAGTATCCCCCATCTTGTGACATGTTTGATGTCTCGATTGTTTTCGTGGAAAACGTGTAGCAGGTTGCTATGTGTGGCAAGTCAAAGTCAAGAGACTTGCCATAGGAAAATAACATGTGACGCTATTAGGCTTGCCTTGGCCGGCCGCCTAAAACTTGCCACAAGTTCATCATTTTGGTGGTGAACTTGAATGGCTGAGATTGCATCTCATGAAGAAGGGTAGCCATTGATTATGGCTACCTTCTGTTGGCGCCTGGTAATGTCACAATGGTGTTTTTGGCGTACGCCAATGGCATTGCGGCATGACCGGGCATACCTCGTGCATGCCGGTGGCACGGTGGTGTAAGTGGCGCCTGGCGTAGCCATGGCCACTAGCTGGTTGCCTGGAACTTGCCGCAAGTCCGTCAGTTCAGTGGCGAACTTGGATGGCTGAGATTACATCTCATGAGGAAGGGTAGCCGTTGATTATGGCCATATCTTTGTTGTGTAGCAAAGTGGCGCCACTAATAGTGGCATGCTAGCGGCGTAGACGTGGCATAGCAGCATGCTAGTGGCGTAGCCGTGGCAGCTGTTTTGGCATATTGGTGTTAGACCCAAATATGGCTCTGGCAACATTGGCCCTGTTGCCACATCGATCCCAACGCTCTGGGAAACGTTATTTGGCTTGGTTGGCGTAGCGATTTTTCCCAAATTAGGGTTTGGCATGTCGAAACCCTAATTAGTGCGTGTGGCATGGCTGCGGCACGGTGGCGTTGTGGCATGCCGATTAATATGTTGTTGTGGCAGGGCGCGTTTGGATTTCCAGTTAGTATGGTGGCGCGGCAGGGTGCGTTTGGCCTTTAATGTATGGTGGCGGGTTTAGAGCGACTTGATTGGTCAAGAAAATGGGGCGGCCAAACATGAGGCGTGGCCACACCTCTAGTGCTCGTGGCGCATTTAGAGTGACCTAATTGGTCGGAAGGAAGGAGAGGGGCCGACCAAGCATGGGCGTGGCTACACTTTTGGTGTGAGTGTGGCGGCTTTAGAGCGACCTGATTGGTCGATGGGAAGTGGGGCCGACAAGTATGGGCCCAGCCACAACTTATGTGCGCGTGGCAAGTTTAAGGAGACCTGATTGGTCGAGGAAATAAGGACGGTTTAGGATGGGGGCGTAGCAAATGAAAAATGGTGCCAGCTGGCCTAAGGCATGGCCACGCCTCCCTTTGCCGCTGCGCTTATCACGCGGTTCCTTGTTTTATGATTCTGGGCAAGATTTTGCATCTACTAATCCATGGCGTATTAATTACCCAGCTTGCCTAGGCTTGATTTCGACAAGAAAAGTATGATATACTGCGCAAGGCGAAAAACCCTAAATTTTGCAAGTTAGTCAGGGTAATTGATTGAATTCTATGTGTTGACACAGAGTTCTTTTAAGTTCATTGCCAAAGAGCATCATGCTTTCTGATTGAATACCTTATGCAAAGACCTTATCCTTGATATTTTGAAATTCGTGCTACTCTGCTGCGAGTGAACACAAATTGTCATGCCATACCAACATTAAGGGTTCACCCGGGGAACATAACATAGAAAGCATTCAAAGAAACTTATATTAAGTGAATATAGGCAAGGCGCCGAAATTTATTGAACATCTGGGATGGTTGCCACATGCACCAGTCTGGATAAATTTCATGTAAATATATTGAACGACTCAATAAATATGCCAGTGGAGAGGTTAACACTCATGGCTCCGTTTCCTTACAGAGTGACGTCACATCATATGCAAGGTTTTATAATTTTAACTCTAAGCTAAAAACCACCATCAACATTAAGTCCCCTGCTTAGCTCGGAACAGTGGCATTGTTGCGGGGTAAGCATGAGATGGTGACAGAAAAGGATGAAATCGAAAACGGTAAGTCATGAAGAGATTGTCAGGAAGATTTGGCTAACCTTTGTCAGGAGGTATGAATAATTTGTGATCCTTGCATTGGCGGCTTTGCATAAATTCGGAGTGGCCATGGGGTGTTGGTATCAACGCTGCAGCTTTGGCTATTGATCGACAGAGGTGTCACTGCAACTTGGTCCGCGGAATGGGCACTGGTTGGCTAGGAAAGGTAGATGACGCTGCTTTGGCTTTGAATGATGGATGGCGTTGCTTGCTTGGCTACACCCATGGAATGGTGCCGCTGGCTAGGTTTGTGGAGCGGTGCTGTTGGCTAGGTCCGTGAAGCGATGGATGGCACTTGGATGGCTAGATCACGGAGAATCAGAGATGGCACAGCTGGCTCTTGATTCATGGAAAGGTGGGCAGAGCTGCTTTGAACGACTTAACGCTTTATTATCTCTCTTCTACTTTTATTCTAGGTTTAGAACCAGAAGATGAGTTGATTTCATTGTTGCGGTATGGTAATAACCTTGAATACTTATAGCATGATATGATTCTAGGTTGTAGTGATACATCCTGGTAGAAATTGACCTTTGTTCGATTGCAGATTAGCCTATTTCCGAACCTAATGCCCTAGGAATCGGGATTAGCCGTTATTATTCTTTAGGGTAGAATTCACATACGTAATGTGTAATTCTGCTTTTCCCATGGCTATTTAAATATTTAATCTCATTCATATTCATAAACTTGTTTACAATCAAGATGAAACCTTATCCAATATTTTCTACATCCTTTTGATGATATTTATATTTTGAGAGTAAGAAAGGGGTCCTTTGGTTGGGGAGGCAGCGGTTGTTAATTGTTTTTGGTTTCTTATTTTGTTTGAATGTGATCAATACCCACGATATGAGTTATTCATGGAATGGGTGTTTGGCCCAATTTCGATCGTGTTGCGATCAGGGAAGATTTGTCGGGAAGATTTGGCAATACTAAATGGATGGCTACACATCGGAACCAACTCCATGGTGACATCCTGAGGAGGTACAATGGAGTCTTTCTTGATTCGTGGGAGGTGGAAGACCCAATTGAACTTGTGAATGATTGTATGTGATACTTGGGTTACTTGCATTTGAGATGTGTTGTTGTTGCTATCGCAAGATGGCGCTTCCTTGGCTGGTGGAAATGGCGCTGCTTTGAACGATTAAGATGGCGTCGCTTTGGCTGGCTAAGGCATGATCGATGAAGCTGCTGGTTAGGGCGTGGACTGTTGGCGCTGGGAGTGGCCTGTTGGCGCTGGCTTAGGTGTGGCGCTAGCTGGGATGCGGGCTGTTAGCGCTAGCTTGGCCGCGGCCTGTTGGCGCCATGAAGATTTGCCAGCGTGGGTCCGATTGCCTCTTTCCGTGTATAGCCCAAAACAAGAAACCTTCCTCCATTCGAACTCCCAAAAAGTGATATGCCTATAAAAGGCGTCACTCATCTTCTTTACCTCGTATTATTGGCTTTGTTTCCACATCTTGGTGCTAGCGGCGGAGTGGTAGCAATAAAAGCAGGCGAGCATATTCCAAGTATGTATTCCAACGTTTTTTCCTTTGTCTGCCGTTCCGTGTTGGTGTAAACCCTAGTCATAGGCATGACCTCCATGAACTTGTAAAAATTCTTCAATATGAATGATTCCTCTTTGCTAGTAGTATTGTAGTAGCGTTAGTCACAGCAACGAAACCAATTATTATGTTAGGTAAGCATGTATGGGCGGACGACTTCGTTTGCTCTTTTCTCCATCAAAACCTAGATGTAGGGTTTCTTTTTGTCCATGAGAACAATTCCCGTGGCCAAGAGTAATTTGGCTGAGGGTATGCTTCCCGCGGCTTTACATGTTCCCCGCGGCATTGTCTCGTTTCGGCCAAGAGCGTATTCCCCACGACATCACATGTATCCCGTTGAGTAGGCATCAGTCCCCATTCCTTTTAGTCGTGAGTGCCATGACATGTGGCCAAAGGAAAATTTTTCCGTAGAAAATTCGTTGCTGGCTCTTGATTATTGTACCCAGGTTCTGACAGAATTTCCATGTATGGTTTTCTTCAAAGTAATAACTTTTGTTTTGCTTTGTTGTAGTTACCTTGAAAGCATAAGGAATTTTGTTAAGATGTCACCTGAAAGCAGTTCTGCCGCCGCATCGAGAAGTGCTAACAACTCCAAGCCGAACACAGATGATGAGTTCTTTACGAAGTCTGCTACGGTTACAACGACCCATCCAAAATTCGTGGCAACTCTTCTGACTGATTCAGAGAACGATAGAGAATTCCCATCAGTCTATCCAGGCGTATAATGAGGTTTTGCCTTCAGAAAGAAAGAGTATCTGGCTTCTCCCATAGACTTCAAAATCTGTCATAGTCCATTGCGCTCTTATGAAAAATGGATAAAATTCATGATGAGCCGAGACCATGTAAGAGCTAATCTAACTGGGGCGCAAATCGTGAATGCTGTCATGGCTTCTGCAAATCAGGAAAGACGCTGCAGGCTTGATTACTTTCATCTCCAGATGGTGTCCAGAAACTCACACGACTATATGTAGATGGGGTGAGATGACTATTTCCTTGGAAAGCGTGGCCGTTCTGTTGAGTCTTCCGATAATTGGGAAACTTGACATTGTCTTGTCCGAGGAAGAATAAGAAATACATGCCGCTTTGGTCACGAAAGCAACAAGATATGTTCGAAAGAATTATGAGGAAAAGTGCTTCTATAACTGGTGGGTGTCTGAGTGGTTCCCTGATGAGCCGGAGTCGGATCAAGTGCTGGATGATACACTCCATGTTGCTGCATTTTTAGTTGTATGGCTATCCAGAGACATTTTTGATGATGGCTTTGGCAAGAAGGAGATAAGGCAGAAGCTCATCAAATTTGCTATCAAACTAGTGAAAGGCGTTGCTCTTCCCATCGGTAGTTTGTTTCTTGGCTCTTTGTACACCCATCTGGATTGCTTGGTAGCGGACATGTATGGCTCTAATGGGTACATGAAAGTAGACTCGTATATCCATGTCACCTTTCTCCAAGCATGGTTGTGGGAGCATTTCAAACATTACGCTCCTAACCCGAAAACCTCATTTCCTGATACATATGGCGGCTCTAGGATACTTCGTTGGTTGGATAAGCGTCCAAGGCCTGGCTCAAAGCTCATTGATTTTCTTGACAACGCGCATGCAATTAACTTTCGTCCCTGGGCTCCGGTCCACGCCTCTATAGTTCAACCAGACACTTTTGCTTCCGCACCGAAGGTAATATTGCATTCTGCTGACGGGAATATGAGCATTGGAGAATTGTGTTCTTGCGAAGCTGCATACCTGGGTATATGCCATATTTTTTCAGAGGATCTTGTGGAGTAGTCTATTACAACATTGACAGGGCTGCTCGACATATGGGCTTTGATCAGGGAGTCCCATTCTGTCGCCCACTGATAGCTCCAGATGAATTACTACCCACCATTCTTGATTACAACGTTTTTGCACCGGGTAAAAGTCTTCCCTTCTTGCTCTCCGAACGAAAACCTGTGACGACTCCCAAAAATAACATCTTCTGGCAAGATTAGTTCCTCGCCATTCATCAGTTCGTGCAGGATGTTGTGACCAAGCCACGTGGAAAACCTTCCTCTGCGGTTCTAGCAAAGCATAAATTGTTGAAACAGCTTCCTTCGGGCAAGCGAAAATCCTCTAGCTCAGATGCAGACAGCCCCCAGAAAAAGGAGCAAAGGTCGAAAAATCGTGCAGGTGGCTTCCAATCGGATTCGACGGCTCTTGTGACTTTCAGTTCTTTCAACACACAGGTGTGTATGGTTCCCTCACTGACTTGGTTGAATTACACAAATTTTTCCATTTCGTCATTGACTCCTTTTTTTTTGTCTCAGGGTCTTGAAAACTCGAATATCTTTGCCAGACTTGCCAACGGCCAAAAGACGGCGCCTCTTGAGGAAGGAGACGACAAGACTGAATCTCTTGAAGATGAATCCGAGGAGGAAGAAAGTTCGAGATACGGTGGCGAGAGGAGCACTTCTGAATACAATAGCGAGTCTTCTTCCAGTGGGCCCACAAATGAGTCGGTGAGTTTGCCACACTCCTTTTTTTTAGGCTATTTATTTATTCGGAATAAATACTCAATCGGTGTTATCACATGAAGAAGCCATTGAAGATAACCCTGAGATGGAGATTCGTCGCGATGAAGATGTGGTTTTGTCTTCAATCATGGAAGTCGTACCTGCTAGCAACCCGGAGATGGAGATTGATCGTCGTGAAGATGCTGCTGTGTTTCAGATGACGGAAAACGCTCCCATGGCTGCAAGTGCGATTATTGCCAAGGAATCCCTGCTGGTCACGGAATCAGTTACAGGCGCCACTTTCGACCCTCCATTTTTGACTCCTCATAAAGATCATGTGCTGATCGGAGGCCTCAGTGTACCATATAAGTATGCGGAGTTGTATACCAGCATATGGGAAAGGTATGGTCATATCGCAACAACCAAAAAGATCACCAGCCGGTTTGCGTTGGTTATGCGGGTAGAAGAAACATTATCTTCAATTCATGATATGTGCAACATGACTGGTCACACTTTTTCTGGAGATGTAATCTCAAGATGGAAGTTCCACCGGGATATGTGTGTAAACTTTGAGTTTAACGCCTCCTGGTTCTGTGAGGGATTTTCCGAGATCTAAAGGCTGTAGGCTGAAGCGGTTGATGGTCCTTCCGTGGATTTGATTAATCAACAGGAGGCAGAAGTCGAGAAGTACTTGGAGTTGAAGCTGAAACAAGCGGCTCTTCAAAGCATGAAGGACATTTTCTCCAAGAAGAACAAGCCGTTGTTAGGCAATTTTCCTTGAATGTTTTTATTTTATGAACTTCCTTTTCTTAGATTTTTTTTGAAAGGCAAAAGAAACGCCTAGTTTATGGTTTGGTTTTCTGGTTTTTGGATTGATAGGTGTATGTTTCTTATAAGAGTTTTTGGATTATTTTGGAATAATGGCCCTTTGATCAATCAATATGTCAAAATCTGAATTGCGAATGTAGGTGGAAAAGTCATTCGGGAAAATTGTGGAACCGTGAATGTTGCATGAGAAAAGGAAATATATGAAATCTTGGGATGATTGGGTTATAGGCTTCCATTGCAAATGTGAAAACCCAAACAATAGATCGTGTAAACATTGTCTGACAAAACTTACTCACTTTAGGGTCTTTCACCAAAAATGAATCTTCATGGAGTAAATCCGAGTCTTTATGTGACGCCCTCTTTGCCGCGAGAAGTCCCCAGTCATTCTTTATTGTCTGTGGAACATCTTTATGTCGATCCGCGGTAAGGCGGAGAATCTCTAGTCCCCAGACGTAATTCTCCTGAATCCATCTTTTCTTGGACGATGTGCTTAGAAGCATTGCATTTTACTGGTAGGATGATGGAATTGAGAGTTGAATTTGCAACCGAGAGATTAATCTCCCACTGTGGTCGCCAATTGTTTACGGGTGAAAACCGTTTCTGCTGATTTTGGTAATTTCGGGTGTGTGGATAAGAAACGAATATAAACCCTAAACAATGCACTGCGCGGGAGTACTTTTGATTCGAGAGATCAATCTGTACAATCCTGGCCTAAACCAAGAAATGGCCGTGCCAGGCTTCCTTCGGTCACAAAATTAAGGAGAAGGGTTGGTCTTAGGGAGGGAAGCGAAGAGAGTGTTGAGATCAAAATCGTTGATTCTGATGGTGTGGTTGTTTATGACTTGTATCTGAAGGTAGAACTGGCTAGCCGGATGGAAAGCTACCAGGTGATTTCTAGATACTGTGTTGTTGCCGAAAAAACCTATTTCGTGGTAAATAGGTGAAACCTATTTATACAAGTCATATTGAAACGTACCGTGGTCTCGTAGGAAATGGAAACGATTGAGTGGTGGAAGAATAGAGTAATGTGTAACCGTCAGGCATTATGCTTCCATGATGAAGGAAGTGAATTAGTTTACACCGTTACTTTCATCACCACTAATTGTCCCACTTCATGACACTTTCTTATAACGGGCGTATTGCACGCCGCACGCTGTAAACCGCCAGACCAATACCCTGATGAGTATCCCCCAGTTTGTGACATGTTTGATGTCTCGAGTGTTTTCGTGGAAAACGTGTAGCAGGTTGCTATGTGTGGCAAGTCAAAGTCAAGAGACTTGCCATAGGAAAATAGCATGTGACGCTATTAGGCTTGCCTTGGCCGGCCGCCTAAAACTTGCCACAAGTTCGTCAGTTTGGTGGCGAACTTGAATGGCTGAGATTGCATCTCATGAAGAAGGGTAGTCGTTGATATGGCTGCCTTCTGTTGGCGCCTGGTAATGTCACAGTGGTGTTTTTGGTGTACGCCAGTGGCATTGCAACATGACTGGCATACCTCATGCATGCCAGTGGCACAATGGTGTAAGTGGCGCCTGGCGTAGCCATGGCCACTAGCTGGTTGCATGGAACTTGCCGCAAGTCCGTCAGTTCAGTGGCGAACTTGGATGGCTGAGATTGCATCTTATGAGGAAGGGTAGCCGTTGATTATGGCCATATCTTTTTTGTGTAGCAAAGTGGCACCATTAGCATAGTGGCGCCTGGCGTAGGCGTGGCATAGTGGCTTGCTAGCGGCGTAGCCGTGGCATAGCGGCATGCCAGTGGCGTAGCCGTGGCATGTGTTTTGGCATATTGGTGTTAGACCCAAATATGGCTCTGACAACATTGGCCTTGTTTCCACATTAATCCCAATGCTCTGGGAAACGTTATTTGGCTTGGTTGGCGTAGCGATTTCTCCCAAATTAGGGTTTGGCATGTCGAAACCCTAATTAGTGCGTGTGGCATGGCTGCGACACGGTGGCGTTATGGCATGCCGATTAATATGTTGTTGTGGCAGAGCGCGTTTGGCTTGCCAGTTAGTATGGTGGCGCGACAGGGTGCGTTTGGCCTTTAATGTATGGTGGCGGGTTTAGAGCGACTTGATTGGTCAAGAAATTGGGGCGGCCAAACATGAGGTGCTGCCGCACCTCTAGTGCTCGTGGGCCGTGGCGCATTTAAAGTGACCTAATTGGTCGGTAGGAAGGAGAGGGGCCGGCCAAGCATGGGCGTGGCAACACTTCTGGTGTGAGTGTGGCGGCTTTAGAGCGACCTGATTGGTCGATGGGAAGTGGGGCCGGAAAGTATGGGCTCAGCCACAACTTATGTGCGCGTGACGAGTTTAAGGCGACCTGATTGGTCGAGGAAATAAGGTTGGTTTAGGATGGGGGCGTGGCCAATGGCAAATGGCGCCAGTTGTCCTAAGGCATGGCCACGCCTCCCTTTGCCGCTGTGCTTATCATGCGGTTCCTTATTTTCTGATTCTGGGCAAGATTTTGCATCTACTAATCCATGGCGGATTAATTACCTAGCTTGCCTAGGCTTGATTTCGACAAGCAAAGTCTGATATACTGCGCAAGGCAAAAAACCCTAACTTTTGCAAGTTAGTCAGGGTAATTGATTGAATTCTATGTGTTGACACAGAGTTCTTTTAAGTTCATTGCAGAGAGCAGCATGCTTTCTGATTGAATGCCTTATGCAAAGACCTTATCCTTGATATTTGGAAATTCGTGCTACTCTGCTGCGAGTGAACACAAATTGTCATGCCATACCAACATTAAGGGTTCAGCCGGGGAACATAGCATATAAAACATTCAAAGAAACTTATATTAAGTGAATATAGGCAAGGCGCCGAAATTTACAGAACATCTGGGACGGTTGCTACATGCACCAGTCTGGATAAATTTCTTGTAAATATATTGAACGACTCAATAAATATGCCAGTGGAGAGGTTAACACTCATGGCTCCGTTTCCTTACAGAGTGACGTCACATCAGATACAAGGTTTTACAATTTTAACCCTAAACTAAAAACTGATAGACACATTTTTGTGTCTGGACTACCAATATGTGTGTTTAGTATAACCGCTCATAACTTGTTTATGTATCTTGGTAAAACTATTCACAATGCCTGACTTATGTATCAGTATGACTTTTATTAGTGAAACCAATCTTAAGTAATCACTTGAGATGGTATGATCGATATTTGTAATTGGTATGACCATTCCTAGTAATTGGGTAACCGATCCTAGAATTTGGTGGGACTAATCACAAGATGTGTAATGGATCCTTGTAGTAGGTTAACAAGTTTTAATAATTGGTGTAACCGATCCTATAACTTGTGCAACCAATCACAAGTAAGTACCATAAATAGTGGTAACCGATCCTGGTATTTAGTTAGACATTTTATGGAAACTAGTGTGACCGATCCTAGTAGCCACTTGGAGGTAAAACCGAACTTGTGTTTGTTATAATCGTTAAACCCATGAATGGTGATTGAATGTTTTTGATCAATCACATAGTTCTTGGAAATCAGATGAACCAATTCTAAACTCATTTGGAAGTGTGGCAAATCGGTTCATGATTGTAAATATGAAAGAGGATTTACAAAGTAAAGATATCGACATACTTTGAACACGTGCAGTAATTCTTATCTATTATTGTTCAAAGATATTCCTTAATAACTAAAGGAGAATCCAGGATCGAAATAAATTGAGAATCTTTAATTAAGGTTTTAGTTTTATATGCTTTTAATTTCCGGCAATTAAATGCATATCTTTAAAAATAATAATTGGTAATGTTCATTTACTAATTTGATTTTCTTTGAATTTGGGTCAATATTTGAATGAGATCATTTCCGGGGAATTATGAAAACCGATTTTGTGTTTATTGCATATCTTTGAGAATATTCGGTTTTTGGAAATTCCTTGGTGTCCAAACTTCCTTGGTCTATAAATATTGAAGTTTGCATTTCAAGCAAACTAATCCTCGGGGCAATAAAACTACCTTGTTGTGTTTTATTGGTGGAGCCGTCTATTTAGAGAGAAAGTACCCTAATTAGGTTTGAAATCTCTTCTACGCTCGTTTTAAAGACTTATTTGGGATTGGGAAGCTATCGAGAATGCAGTTGGTGGGAAACTAGATAATTACAGTTTATTTTTAGTTTTGATTGATTTGATTGACTAACGGTTGTTGAACTTTGATTGCACCTAGTTTGTTTATGCTTTATAATCTTCTCTTGATATAAGATTCACTCGAACTAGATGAAGTATCGTGGGGATCTTTAGGCTGTTTTGTAGATCTAAAGGCGTCTTATGATAATACATCGTTATGAGACTCCGTTCTATGTGTGATTGATCACAAGAGATTCAAGTTGTTTGTGTGGGGTGTTTATTGAAGATCTAAGAAGATTTGAAGACAAAGAAGATTTCTTATTTGAGTTCATAATCTTTGGTGTGCACAAAACTTGATCGGTGAGATCCAACTATAATGGGTTTAGATTGGATTGATTAGTTGTGTAGATCGGCATCAATATTTAGTATCTTGATCAAATCCTATTATTGATTTGCATAGTCTAAACAATTACTTTGTTGAGTTGTTGAATAGATTGATCTAAGAACAAACAAAGGAGTTTATTGGGATAAACGGAAGAGCCTTTTGTCAAACTCATATCACTTGTTACTGAAAAGTGTTGTTACCAAAGCAGTTGTTGTTCCTTTCTTTTGTTGGAATCGAACCAAAGGAATTGTTCCAAGTGCGTGACTTATTGCAAGTTGGATGCGCGAGGATCTGAAGAACTAGGTGAACTGGGTTTAGTTGCTTTGGTCTCAACTATACGAAGTTGGGTTTAGATTTTGCATAGTGGCTTAATCCCTAGAATATTGATGGACAAGGTCCAGGGTTTTTCTGCATTTTCGGTTTCTCGTTAACAAAAATCTTCTTTGTGTCTTTTACTTTTCTATTTCCATGATTATAATTGTTTTTATTCAATTAAGTAAAATACACAGCGTTAATTCCCTAATTACTTGATAGCAATCCTATTGTGTTTGGTTAAGTCCGAACCTATCAAGTAATCATACTTCGTTGTTGTATTGTCTCGATCTCGTATCCATGCACGATCACACGAAGTGTGAACCCGATTAGTTGTATTGTCTCGACTTAGTCCATGTAGACCATCACTTTCGGAAGAGAAAAGACTTATAGGTGGAAAAGTTTTAGATTGAGGTATATTTGGGTACCCTCGTCTTTTTAATTGGTATCAGAGCAGGCAAACACTAAAAGATCTAACAATCTGTGATTAGTGCGATCCAACCTATAAGAAATGAACTCGAGTTCTCATGAATCGGCAATTAACGTACGCCAAGATTTGTGGGACAAATATCTATGGTGGAAATATGCTATGAGATATTTTCTTCAATCACGAGACTTTAATACATGGCTATTAGTCGTCGATGGTTATAATCGCCCGAAAGTAGAAAATTCGGAAACTGAGTTTAAACGCTTAGTGGATTTTTCAAACGTAGAAAAGGCTTTTGCTAAGAAGAATTTAGATGGTTTGAATGCTATTATACATGTTGTAAGTCGTGATCTACAAAATCATGTATCAACATGTCAAACTTCGAAAGAAGCTTGGGATAATCTTCAGATCCTATTTGAAGGGAATACATCAGAGAAAGAAGCTAGACTTCAAACTCTCACGTCCGATTGGGAAAACCTTCGAATGGATGACAACGACACTTTTGAAGAGTTTCATATTAAACTCTATGAGATAATTAATGCTTCTTTATCACTTGGAAAGACTATTTCTGAAAAGGATATAGTGTGCAAAATTCTCAGATCGTTGCCATCTAGATACGATTCTAAGAAGCATGCAATCATAGAATCAAATGATCTTTCAACACTCTCCTGAAGCATACTCGTTGTAAAGTTAAAGATCTTTGATCATGAATCATAGTCTATTCAAACTAAAGGAATTGCTTTTAATGCTGCGAAAATTCCGAAAGCTCCAATGGAAAA